>JAKSXM010000247.1:1364687-1973281 GCA_022575985.1 Anagrus nilaparvatae | reverse complement strand
AATGAATCTCTCTCAAATGGCATTTCTCCTAAGCCTGGGAGAAAGCGCAACTTTTTGCACTTAAAAATATACCTGTTCTTTCATCGTTTTTAGATGTTAGACCTGTAGCTCTGTTGTGATTTCCACCAAAAGTACTGGAAAATCTAGTACATTATTAGTAGGCAACTTATTTTTACAAAAACAAATTTTAGATTCTCTACAAAAAGAAGTTAAGAAATTTAGCAGTAATGAAACTGCTTTACTGAAACTGAGCTATGATATGCATATGTGAATAAGCAAAAAAAATGTTTACTCTTCTCTTTCAGTTTGATTTCAGCAAGGTGTTTGAAAAACTGGGTTTTCCAAGGCTGCTGTAATCTGGATAAACTTCTATTTTTAGAATAGACAGTTACTACAGGGGACTAAATCATCTTGCTCTAATCTACTTGGCATCAACCTTAGAGTCCCCCAAGGGTAAGTTTTAGGACCTCTGTTGTTTCATTTATACATTAATAATTTTACTCACCTTCAAATAGATCATGTACAATATGCTGATGATTCACAAATCTATATTCAAATGTCTCATGCGCATATTACAAGCAAAGGCTCTCGCTAAACTTAGATAGCTTCCCACAAGACAACTTATTGGACCAATAGCATCTCTCTTAAATGCCAAGAAAACGATAGCTATTTACTTTGGCACTGGCATGGTAGTTTATGGCCACATTAAATTAAACTTAAGAATAGATATGGAAAATGATATACAATTTATTTGACAGATTCTTATGTTTCTAATGAAAGTGATGTCAAGAAAGTTTAGGCTGTTGTTTTGTTCTAATTCTATGGTGAAATTTAAATTAGGATGACATGCATCGAAAGTATCTAGAGTGTAATTGATTTTGTTCTCTGGTATACATAGTATTTTATCGTCCACACATCTATAAAAAAAAAACAGTGGAATGTAATCTAAAAGGTTGATGCATTCAGTTTCTAAAACATCCATGACAAGGTCTGCAAGTAAAGATGATATATAGCCAAACCCATTGAAGTGCCTATGAGCTGTTTGTATATGACAGAGTTGAAAGTGCAATAAGTGTTGTTGTATAAATACTTGATAGTGTCAACGATTTCGTTGTATGGAATTTTACAGATGTTGTTAATGGTGGTTTATCTTCTGTATAGGCTATTGATTATCAAATCAAGTGGAATATTGGTAAATAATGAACTAACATCGAGCAGCAATAACTTATGGTTATCTGATTTTACTGCATAGGTTAAAGCTGTTTTTTATATATGATTTTTGTTTATTGATTCAAGGGTATGAATGAAAATTTAATGTTTTGGCTATAATGGAAGTTTGGCTATTGAATTTTATTAGGACAGGTCTAACAAGTGATTTTATGGTGTTTGAGGGGGGGGGGGGGTATATGGCAGGAATATAAGTGTGGGTTTGAGTATGGGCTCTGATTCGGTTTGAGTAATCCTAAATCTTTCCAAGCGTTTAATCGATTAATAGCATTTTCTGCAATTTTTTTAAGAGAAAGAATAATTATATACTTTTTAGTGATATGAAATCAAAACGAGAGTTTAATACTGAAAATAAATTTGAGGTTCCCAAGCTCTTCTTATAATTATGAATCTCTCAATTTATGAGGATCCCAATTAGATTGAAGTCCCATCGGGCGAGTCATGAATACCATAATGGTAGAGAGAGAGAGAACGGTCACTCGCGAACCACATGAACGTTCTACTGGTAACATTGGATGTTAAAAACGCCTTCAATTCGGCCAGGTGGGACGACATGCTCCGATTTCTCGAGCAGGACTTCCGGATACCCAGATACCTGGGCAAAGTCCTTAAGGATTATCTGCGGGACCAAAGGCTGCTATACGACACGCTCGATGGTAGGCGGGAAAGGGCAATAAGCGCGGGCATTGCCCAAAGTCGTTTTTTGGACCTGATCTGTGGAATGCCTTTTTCGATGGCTTGCTGCGCGTTGACCTTCCGGAAGGAGTCTCCCTGATCGGGTACGCGGACAACGTGGCCCTAACCATAAAGGTTAGAGAGAAGGAAGTGGCCCACCAGAAGCTGAATCAATTCATGAGACAGATCAACCTCTGGATGGGCGAACACGGGCTCCAGCTCGCGATCCCAAAAACGGAGATCGTACTGCTGACCCGTCGAAGAGGTTCCCACCATATTTGACAGAAACGTCGACTATGGCGGGAATCCACACTTGATCCGAACCAGAACATCGGTGAAGTGCCTAGGAGTTCTGTTTGACAACAAGCTGAGCTTCTGGGAACAATTTCAGAAGACAAGTGAAAAGACTGCGTCAGTCGCATCCTTCCTGTCAAGGCTCATGGCCAACATAGGGGGGCCCAAATCAGGAAAGCAAAGACTCCTGATGTCCGTGATGAACTCTGTTATGCTATACGGCTTGGATGTTTGGGCGGACACCGCCCGAATTAAGAAGTACAGGCATTAGATCTGCTCTGTACAGAGGTAAACGGCACTCATGATTGCCAGCATATACCATACAGTATCGCTATCGACGATTCAGGTGGTCGCTAGTGTCCTTCCTATTGGATTGCAAATTAATATACGAAAGTGTAGAGGAGCGCAAAGTGGCTTCCACCCGCTCCCGCTCCAGTGCTATGATTAAATGGCAGGGAAGATGGGACAGGACAAGTGTGTCCGGTGGACGCACAGACTAATTCCGGACCTGGAGGCTAGGACGGGACGTGAGCATAGGGAGTTAGATTTCTAGCTCAACCAATTTTTAACAGGTCACGGATACTTCAGTGACATGTTGAGGAAGTGGCACAAGGTGTCAACACGGCAGTGCTTACACTGTCCATTTGAGGTAGAAACCGTACAGGACACATTCTTCGGATGTGTGCGCTACTTGGAGGGGCGCCCGTCCTTCCCGACTTGAAGGCCAGAGCGAGTGGTCCAGGAAATTCTACGAAGTCTACTGGAACAAAGTAGCAGAGTACGTGAAGGCCTCTTTGTTGTTAAAATAGGAGGAAGGCTTTCTATCGTAGAGAGCCCTCTCATCCGTAGGCAGGGGAAAAACAGCGGCCAAAACTGAAGTTATACTTTAAAAGGGAGTCCTGGTTTGCGGCAAACAAGCGCAGGGGGGTTTAAAGTGTGTTTACCAGTAAGAATCTGGGACGAAGTCGGCAACTGGGTTCATCGGCAAAGTCTTCTAGTTGTACTTATACTGTAAAACTGGGCGGGCATGGAAATTTGCGGATTTTTAAGGCCCACAAGGCTGTTGCAAGATTCACATATTTCCCAAAAAAAAAAAAAAATCACCACACAATAATTCACTACAATATAAAAAGAGAATTATGTTAACTCCCTTCCCGGCTCCGTACAATGTTTCCGATATCAATATTTCAATCTCGTGGCTGCCAATAGCGACATTCAAGTAAAGTGTATGAAATGCACTGAACCGCATTTAAGTAATACATGCACTTTGCAACGCGAAAAAATAAAAAAATCTCCAATTTTGGTGAAAATCACGTTGAAAACTACTTTACAAACTTTAAAAATAATATTAAACCTTTAATCAGAAGAATTAGCTCAACTAAAGATACACAAGCTTATAAACCTCAACCTTAAAAAGCCCTGCCTTAATTCATACAGGAAAATTTCCAATACGTCCGTGTTGCAATTATAAGTTTTTACCAGTCTTTGATAGAAAGCGATGAAAGAAACAGTAGTTGTTATTTATTTATTTATTTAAGAAAGATCAGGCGCAGGCGTGGCCTATGCGCTACATTTAATTACAGTAGGAATGTACATAGTACATAAAATAAGTATTATATAATAAATTTGATATCTAGAATTAAACTTTGTTGTAATTTTAACAATAAAATTTAAGAAAAAGCAAGAAAATATGAATATAAAAATAATAAAAATAATAAGAATAATAAAAATAGTAAAAATAATAATAACAAAAAAATTGATTTTAATAAATTATTAGAAAATTAACGCGATTGAAGGACAGGTGTTTTTTGTAGATGTAATAAATACTTCATGATATGCATTTTGAATGTATCTATACATGTATATGATTTTAATGTAAATGGAAGATTATTCCATTCAGTAATAGCTGTGATGAAGAATGAGCTTTTGTAAAAATCAGTTCTATAGAAAGATGGAAGGGAAAATGTAAGTGGCAGGAATTCTGACAAAGAAGTATCAGGAAGGTTCCGTTGAGAGCGCCTGAGTCCTTCATCAGGTTCTTTAAATTGTGAGGATAGATATAACGGTCTTTTGAAAGATATTAAGCTGTGTACAAGAACCAGCTTAAAATATTTTCTACGAGATTTAGCAGTTAACCAATCTAATTGATTTCTCAATGGTGTTATTGAGACACGATCATATCTACCCACACCGAAAATGAATCTTATGGCCAAGTTGAGAATCCTTTCAACTTTGTCTACAAGAGCAACATCAAGTGCATCGTAAACTAGACAACAGTAATCAAAAAAAGGAATAATCAAAGAGAACACTAACAATTTACGAAGCTCTAAAGATAGTAGTCTTGATTTCATGCGTAAACGATGTAGGGTAAAATGAACATTTTTTGTTAACTTCATAATGTGCTGTGTCCAATTTAAAGT
The DNA here is from genome assembly GCA_022575985.1 of Anagrus nilaparvatae. Classification (NCBI taxonomy): domain Eukaryota; kingdom Metazoa; phylum Arthropoda; class Insecta; order Hymenoptera; family Mymaridae; genus Anagrus; species Anagrus nilaparvatae. The sequence goes on along the minus strand of JAKSXM010000247.1, from coordinate 1,968,665 downwards.
TGGGGTTAAGATTACTCCAAGATTTAGTCAACGAATATATATACTAATAGAAGCGCATTGCTCCTTTAAAATTTTCGTCGATTTTGGGTGCACAAACTCTCTCCATCTCTCTCGCTTAGCCGTAGTTATGTGCACCCGAAACCAGGCGGCGCTACTAAGTTTTTTAGTAGTGCTACTGCAAATCTATATAATAAATATATATTTTCGGTATCAACTCTTCCGTCGCCAGTTATTTTAAAAGAGCCGAAAATAAATTTATTAAATATTGTTATTAATTTAATTATTAATATCAATTTTAATTAATTCTTATAGATAATAAATTTTTTTGACGATATTTTCAATAATCTTTTATTTGAAAATGCCAGACCGACACGTGTGTGCTTATATTAGCTGCAATAATTCTAGAGCAAAGAATAATTTGACTTTTCATAAGTTTCCGAAAAATCCTATAAGGTAAGTTTTTTATTTTATAATTATTTATCAAATTGTAATTTAGTTATAAATTAATTAAATTAAAAGTTTCCAAAAATATTTGAAAAATTATTGAATGTAACAAGTGGGCGAGTCATTTTAAAATTTGGAGTCTTTTTTTCATATTTATATAAACATTTATTTAATTTTTTCTGTTCTAAAACACGTATCATTATTTAATTATATTTATTATTTTATTTTTAAGGCGAAGTGTGTGGCTTATCAATTCAGGCAATGAAGATACTTTTGGAGTAAATGACGTCCGCTTGAATTACAAAACAATATGCTCGCAACATTTTAAAAAAAAGGATTATCTAAAACCAGGTATGTTAAACAAATTGGCACATCCAATTGATTATTTAAGTAAGGAAAACGTAGATTCAGGCACTGATGCAAATTCACTAATAAGTTCTGTTTCGGAAACATCTGATAACGCAAAATTAAATAGTTTGTTGAGTATCTCAAGATGTAATACCAATGCATCTAATAGCGCAAAATTAAATAGTTTATTAAATATCTCGAAAAATAATATCAATGCATCATTTGCCGAAACAATTAATAATCCTGTTAATAATACAAGCTTAAATGACACCTCAATTCTTTCGCCAAATAATATCGAGACACCTAATTCTTCTTCTAAATCACCCGTAGATTCAAAATTAAATGAAATCCCTAATAATTATCAAAATCATTTTAAAATTAATTCTATCAAAGAAAAAATGTATACAGTAGAAATAAAAAAATTAAAAAGTGAACTCTCAAATAAAAACAAAAAAATTAATTATCTCTTAGAAAAAATAGAATCGTCTAAAACTGATCTTGAATTTATGAAAAAAATAGATTCCTTAAATTTGAATGTTAAATTGTTTTTCCAAATGCAAGTCAATCACATTAAAAAAAAACAGTGGAATGACGAGGAAAAAGAATTTGCATTAACATTATTTTATAAATCTCCAAAAGCTTATAAATTTCTTCGGGATCAAAAAAAATTTGCTTTGCCTTGCGAATCCCTTATACGTCGGTGGGTTAATGAGATTGAACTAGAGTCGGGAGTTATCTCTGTTAAATTGTTAAAACTACTTTCTGTTAAAGCAAATTCAATGAGTCCTTTTCACCGCGAATGTGTTTTGATATGGGATGAAATGTCAATAAAAAAATGGTTAAATTATACAATTGAATTTTTAATGACCTTTTTTCGAGTAAATAATGATATCAAATAAATTTACAAATTCATCACCCCCACTTTTCATATGCGGATGCTAATTGTCATCTCTTTTTTTATTAAAGCATACAAAGCGGTGATATTTGATAAATTTTTAAACTTATTTAAAAATTTAAATTTTCGCGGATTTTAATGTCGGTACCTAGCGTTTCGATCAACACTAACACATAGATCTCATCAGTATGGCTGTGTGTGTTAGTGCATGTGCCACAGACGCTGATGTAAACACGTCCTTATTTTTCTTATATAGTTAACAAATGGCGATTTTAGCACTTGTGAGGATGACTCACATCCCGATCAGGAATCAAAACAAGGCGTTAGCGAGTACCTCTATAGTTTATCCATGTTAACATCCTAGTTTCTTGCATGGTAACGTGGCGCGATTTTAGCGAGGGCCTACCGCGGTGAAAGCGAGGTGAATAAAAATTAACCCCCACTATTTCTTCAACGTGCTAACAAAACAACTTAAGAATTATATAACCTGCTATAAATGAAAAAAATTTTTTGCTTTTTAATAAAATGTTTTGCATTTAATAAAAAATTATTATTATAAAATTAATGTTTTAAAAATAGTGTATTAAAATTTTCTATTAAAATTATTTACGTCTGTTAAAAAATTTTAAAAAGTTTTAAAAAGCCGAGAATAAGGTAATTGTAGTTTACTTAATATTTTCTACTTTTTTTTTTTAAATAATAAAAGATTCTAATTTTAATATTTACTAATTACTTTTTAGATGGCTGGTGTTGATCCAGTATATTTCATTGTTCAAATATATGACAACAATTTGTTTTTCAAGAAAGAAAAAACTAAAATAAAAAACTAAAACTAAAAACTAAAACTAAAAAACTAAAACCAAAGCAAAAAGAATGTAATTACAAGATATCCTCAACCCCCATATGATGATAATTTTTTAAAGGACTTTCTCATTTCTCATGCTCAACCACCAGAATCGTGGGCTAGTTATAGCTGTTCTATTGCTTCGAATGCTATTTAAACATACAACGAAGCTATCCAGTTCCGAAATCAAAACCTTTCGGTTAGAAATCATGCTGTTCAGGATCTGTTTAATTTGAGCAAGCCTGTTCAGCTTACAAATTTTTCAAACTCTATTACTTTCAGCTCAGCAAATGATAATAATTTTGACGTTGTAAATAATCAACAATTTGAGCAATTAAATAACAAAAGGCTCAGATTGGCCCCAATTACAGTAAATCAATTAAATAAAATGAGAGAATCTAATCTTGAAAAACGTGGGGAACTAGCAACAAAAGAAGATCTAGAGGTAATGAAGAATGATATAATAAAAGCTGTAACAGCAGTTATTGAAAGTTCAAAGCAAGCTTCACCCGCTGATCCAAATGTGATGCCAGAAACTGATTTTAAGAGGAAAGTTGTTAAAATAGAAACCGATAGCAACACATCTGTTAGTTTACTGAAAGACTTGGTAAAAGAAGTTGATGAAATTAAGACATTTTCCTTAGAACGAAGACCACTGTGTGAAACAAAAGAAGTTATGACAAGGAAACAATTCTTAGGTTTGTGCAAAATTGAATTACCTTTCACAACAATAGGAGATTTTCAAAAATTTAATGAAAATTTGGGAAAAACTAGTGAATTAACCGATTATGTTTTTAAATTTATTGTCTCCACAGTTTATACTAATCAGGATGTTAAGTCACAGGTGAGAAAAACTATGAAAACTTTCTTCAAAAGACAAGTTTTAGATGATTATACAGCCCAAAGACAAACTGGAAATAAAAAAGTATTTAGAGCTACCCATTTTTATAAACATATGCTAGCAGGATTTTTAGAAAAATATAAAGAAAATGGTATTACAGAAGGTACTATTTTAACCGCTCTAGGTCAAGCGTTCTTAGGGTGTAAAGATTGGGATGGTGGTAGAAAAGAAAGAGAGTTAGAAAAAGCAAATGCAAGAAATGGTCAGGTTGTTGATGAATTTGGGGGAAAAGAAAATTAATGTATATTATTTATAAAATTTTTATAATATAAAAGTACTTGTTTCTCTGTAGTTTTTTAATCATGTAGTTTTTGTTTAGAACAAATTTAAGTTAATTTTAAAAAGCAAAATGCGATATTAATGTATTAATATTATTTAATATTTAAAAAACCGTACTGTGAATTTAATTTTAATTTTACATCTGTGATGTTGTTAAAAGAAAGTATAATTAAAAAATATAATTTAATATAGTATAATTAAATATATTATAAACCATAATAGTGCAACAATTAACGTACAAAAAAAAAAGATTAATGTGTAACAAATACCAAAATTTTAATTATTATGATTATTTAAAAATTAAGCTAAATTAAGCTTCTTGTATTTTAACTTGACCAAATAATACAATAAAGTACAAAAAAATGTTACATATAATTAAGACAATATGATAAAAGATAAAAGAATTTTTTGAATTCTTAGTACTTCATGTACGTACCTTATACTTTTTAAACTTATGTAGAAAAATGTGTTTATATGAAAGTTAATTCTTTCTAAATTAATTAATTAAGAAAAGTTTTTGTCTGTAAAATCTTGATAACTAATATTTAATAAATACATTTTGTAAAGCGAATTTCATTTATTTTATTTACTCTACCACTGATACTTTATTTGAATCAAATAATTTTTTTTACATCATCAGGTAATTTCTTGTTATAACTTTCTGTTGAAAGTTGACTTGGAGTATATAAGAAAAAATCTGAAAATGAAAAATGCTTTAGGTAAAAGTAAATAAGAAATGCACAGGGTTATTGTATTAAAAAAAAATTTTTATTTTTGAATTTTTAATGCTTTTAATTTTTTATTCAATATTAAATTAATATTCAATTAAATTAATGGTCACGCAGCTTCAGGTACTACATAAAAAGCACTTTCAGCATGCAATAAAGGCACTGCAAAAATTTCTTTTTCAGGCATCGTTGAGTCATGTATTGGTAACAAAACTACTTTACAATTAACTTCTGATAATAAAGTTGAACCTTCATATGATAAATTTTCATCTTGTAGCAAGAAAATATTCAGTTCAGAAGAATTTATGGGGTATGTGTAGGAATCACTTTTTATTTCAAATATATTTCCTGACAATAAGATATCAGCTTTTTTACCTTCAATGTGTGACATTCTGTTAACTTTCATTATTTTAAAATTTTTTAAAAGAATTGCATTATTAGGTTTATTTAAAGATATTGTTGTTTGTTTGAACAAGATTTTTGTGATAGATGTTATATTCTTTTCAGTTTTTGTATTTAAAATAAAAAAATCTGGCAAGATTTCACACGTTAAATTTCGTTCATTTTCAAAATCTTCTTTCATCCTATTACAAACTTGTTCTAGAGGTTTATACCCAGATTTCAATTGCTTTTTGATAAGGTGCAAACAGTTCTCAAAAGGAAAAGTAGTTATTTTAGTAAGTGGACATTCAAAATATCTCACATCCTCACTTATATGAATTATATTGTGCATGTTCATAACTTGACTTTCAAAACCATACAAATGCTTAGATAACTCAACGAATCGTTCTAAATACAGTTGTGCTCGGTCTACATAATCTTTTATCAATTTATCGCAGCAAAGAATCCTGCATGCTGCATGTAAAAGTAAAAAATGATCATATAAATCTTTACGTATTAGATTTTTAAGCACAAATGGTCCACAGTAAAGTAAAAAAAAACGATATTCTGTGGCTTTCCATTCTGCTAAGTCAATTAATGATCTTGTAGTCCTTTGGAATTCATAGGGAATACAGTTTCTTAAATTAGTCAATCTCTGGGTTAGCTTTTCCATGGATTCTGTGGTCAATTTTATGCCTTTTGGACCATTAGTCCATGTGTCTAACAGCTTCTTAGTTTCTCCTAAAAGAAGCAAGTGCATGCTATCAATCACAAAATCTTTAATTAAATCTAAAGATTGTATTGAAAGCAGAGGAGATTCTTGTTTGTGGTGATCAGCATTTTCCATTTTTCTAAAGCTTTCATCAGATCTCATTTCACAATTCAATGATGGATAAATTGTTCTGCTCATAAAGCGAACACCAGTTATGACACACCGCTCACAGGCATCATACCCAGTACATTTTACAAAAGCCCGAGCTGGTGTGTCGCAAATAAAACACATTATTTCTATTTTGTACTCTTCTTCGCTAATCTTTAAGCCATGTGAGATTAATGAATTTAATTCATCAACAAAATTTTCCAAATATTTTTCAACGCTATTTGGTTTACCCTTTCCACAATAAATGGCAATGACAAATGGCTTATATACTGCAGGCTTATAATAAATACGACCTAATATTGGCCAAAATTCCACTTTACTAGATCTATACAACTTAAGACCATCCATATTAAATTGCAGATATAAAACCTTATGATGTTTATGTAAATTTACATTAACCAACCTTTTTAGTTGCCATTCAATTCCAAAATACACAAATTTTGAATCCTTATCAAATTCAATAATTTTAAAATTTTCTGATGACTTATATTTAGGAAATAAAGTTTTATGACATAAAGGAAGTTCAGGATGAAAAGGTTTTAAAGCATGAAGAAGTGAGTCAAGATGAATTAGTGGAATTTTGGCCTTATTGTGCCATTTTTTTATGGTTGTTACAATATTTTTTTCTTCTATTATTATTTTGTCTTGTGTTTTACCCAAAGTTTCTAAGATTGTTGAATAATCTTCCATGATTACATCATTGCAATTTTCTTTATTTGATTTAATTTCAACAAAATCTTTTTCTTCATTAGCCATATCACTAACTACAACGTTATTTATTCTTAGTTCTGAGCAATTTTTGCTATATTTTACTTCATAAAGATCACTATTTTCACTTTTTTTATGTATTGACCTATAAATTTTTTGTCTCAATCTTTTTAAATTCAAAGTTTTTTTAATAGTATCACACATTTTTGGATATTGATTAATATGAATATAAATATTAAGAAAATTATTTTAACTTTTAATATAATAACAGTATTTACAGCAGACGAAATAAACAAAAAAATTAATTATGGCGCGTGCGCTGTTACCTAAGCGAGGCAAACTCGATAGAATCTAGCTAACGCCGCGCCACACTCCTATATTGGTTCCGCGCTTTAACCACGCTTTAAACTATAAAGGCACTCGCTTACTAGCGATGCGAGCCGCGTTAGATTTCCGATCGGGATTGCTTCAGCCATCTGTTTCGTATATAGGAAATGATATTTTTATATATATATTTTATTAAATGAGTTGATGTTATAACTCAGAGCGTTATTAGGTCCAAGCTCCATATGAAAGTTAATAATTTTTGATACTCGACAGTATTTTTTAAACAATTGAATTTTTAATGACCTTTTTTCGAGTAAATAATGATATCAAATAAATTTACAAATTCATCACCCCCACTTTTCATATGCGGATGCTAATTGTCATCTCTTTTTTTATTAAAGCATACAAAGCGGTGATATTTGATAAATTTTTAAACTTATTTAAAAATTTAAATTTTCGCGGATTTTAATGTCGGTACAGAAGGTATCTAGCGTTTCGATCAACACTAACACATGGATCTCATCAATATGGCTGTGTGTGTTAGTGCATGTGCCACAGACGCTGATGTAAACACGTCCTTATTTTTCTTATATAGTTAACAAATGGCGATTTTAGCACTTGTGAGGATGACTCACATTGCTTCAGCCATCTGTTTCGTATATAGGAAATGATATTTTTATATATATATTTTATTAAATGAGTTGATGTTATAACTCAGAGCGTTATTAGGTCCAAGCTCCATATGAAAGTTAATAATATATTTAATATATTTAGCTGCTTTATGATTTTAATTTTGTTTTTATGCTGAGAAAATAGGCATGTTTATTTTTTTAAATATAATAATAATAAATAAAATATTAAAATAAATTTAAGAAGATAAAAAAAAGGAAATGGATTTATATAGGAATTGATTATTTTATTTGATAATTAAAATAATATAAGTAAGGAACATTTAATTTTGATTTAAAAGATTTTATTAGCTTAAATATAATGTTTACAATATTAATTTTTTACATGAATTAATTTTTGCGATTTATTAGTAAAAAAGTATCATTCAAAACATCTTCCTTCCCGTTTTGTTTCAGGCTTAGGACTGACAAGAAGCAATTTCTTGGCACGGTTAAAAATGTGTTTTTTCTTTTTTTTTTTTTTGAATTAGTACTGCGCTCGCATTTATTTATCTCTGTTATGTTATGAGTTAGAAACTTTTCGTTTTTTGCTTACATTATTATCTGCTTTATTAGCAGCGAATTCATTTTCGTTATATTTTTGGCGTTTTCTTTTGTCCCGTTCACTGCGATTTTGCCATTTCAAAATATAAAAAATGTGAACTCTAATAAAATAATCTATTATAAACTCATAATGTTTTTCGCAATTGTTATCAGTGTATTTAAAATCCGGATTTTTATTATTTATTGCTTGAATAATGTGCGTTTTAAAAAATTTAGATAAATTTCTGTTATGCATATTGAGTTTAAAAAATTTTTCAAATACTTCATACATGGTCAAAATTACATTAAATAATACATCAGTTGGAACAACAAGATTTCCAAGTTCATTTTTTTCCTTATTTTTATATGCTTTCCAAAAAATTAATGCTTCTTTATCATTTTTAAATTTTTTATCTTTTAAAGTTAAACAATTTTTACAATGTTCGCAATTGTATTTTTTTAACATAGCTCCACCAATATATCCACCAACATACATTTTCGTTGATTCTAACAATTTAGGAGCAGCAATAATCAATGGAGTATTGTCATCTTCATCAACTAATTCTGAATTTAGTGATCCTGGCGAATTTATGAATTGATTAGTATAAGTATTTAAAATTAAATTATTACTTAAATTTGGATTTAAAGTTAAATCATGAGTTTGGTTATTATTTAAATTAGTATTTATATTTTTATCTGCATTTATAATTATATCATTAGTTATATTTTCTAATTCTATTTCGAATGTACTACTTTCGTTATTTGCTTGTAACAAATTAATACCCGAGTTTATAAGATTGCTTTTGCAATGTTCGCAATTTTCAGAGTTACAGTCAGAATGAACAGCCATTAGAGGCACAGTTAGATCAGGTTCACAGTTTGTATTTTTTGAACAGCTACCAACGTTTGCTAAAATTGTATATTGTAAATTACGACGAAACTGTATAGCGGTTGGGTTATCAGAATGTCCAGAACGATCTCTTATAACAGCAAATAAATTTTCTATCGGATCTTGTTGTAAGCGAGAAGTTATTAAAAATTTACCACCATTTTTTTTCATATCATCCCATTGCATTAAAATACTATTAATAGTTAAATAAAACCCGGAAAAACACGGTGGATTTTCATTTAAAGAACCGTCTGTTTGCCATTCCTTAACCCACGACATACTATTTTCTAAATATTCTTTTACTTCAGTATTTTCATCTGAAAGAGGACGCCTTAAAGGGTTTGGGTCTTTAAGATTTCTGCTATTAAGGCAATCAAATAGATTATTAATTTTTAGTACAAAATCAGCGGTAGTTAAGCAATATTTATCTTTTAAGTCTCCGAGAGACAGACCAGCAAACAAACCTTTTGAAACAGAATTACTAAAAACTTGAGTAGCAAGACTTACATTCAATAAATCAAAAGGGTCCGGAAATAAATGTTTATTAGATAAATTTGGGGCTGATTTTGATATTACATGTTCTTCTGCACGGAACAACTCGACAATTGGACTCAAAGAAGCTATTTTATCTAATTTTTGGCCGAAAACTATATTATTTTTCATTAAATTATTTCTAAGGCATTTAATTAAATGTGAGGCATCATAATTAAAAAAAATTTTTCTATCATGTCTAATGATGTAGGGTTTTTCTTCAGAAATATCTAAATTTTTTATTGCGCTCGAATTACTTGTGCCTAAGTCACAAACCATAGATTTAACTTTAAACCCAGTCATTTCGACAAAGTCAATCATTTGTAAAATTAATTGCGATAACGTAGGTCCAGGCACATTAGTGTGGGAAACTGTATATGAAATTGGACATCTCCATTCCTTTGTCCTACCACGAATTAAAAAAACAAGCACGTGTTTTGCCATTTTGTTTTCGCGTTCAAAAGAAGGTCCTAAATCTGTGTATCCTTCTACGACATCTTTTTTTGAATTATAATCTAACCAGTGGGGGTGATGAATTTGTAAATTTATTTGATATCATTATTTACTCGAAAAAAGGTCATTAAAAATTCAATTGTTTAAAAAATATTGTCGAGTATCAAAAATTATTAACTTTCATATGGAGCTTGGACCTAATAACGCTCTGAGTTATAACATCAACTCATTTAATAAAATATATATATAAAAATATCATTTCCTATATACGAAACAGATGGCTGAAGCAATGTGAGTCATCCTCACAAGTGCTAAAATCGCCATTTGTTAACTATATAAGAAAAATAAGGACGTGTTTACATCAGCGTCTGTGGCACATGCACTAACACACACAGCCATATTGATGAGATCCATGTGTTAGTGTTGATCGAAACGCTAGATACCTTCTGTACCGACATTAAAATCCGCGAAAATTTAAATTTTTAAATAAGTTTAAAAATTTATCAAATATCACCGCTTTGTATGCTTTAATAAAAAAAGAGATGACAATTAGCATCCGCATATGAAAAGTGGGGGTGATGAATTTGTAAATTTATTTGATATCATTATTTACTCGAAAAAAGGTCATTAAAAATTCAATTGTTTAAAAAATACTGTCGAGTATCAAAAATTATTAACTTTCATATGGAGCTTGGACCTAATAACGCTCTGAGTTATAACATCAACTCATTTAATAAAATATATATATAAAAATATCATTTCCTATATACGAAACAGATGGCTGAAGCAATCCCGATCGGAAATCTAACGCGGCTCGCATCGCTAGTAAGCGAGTGCCTTTATAGTTTAAAGCGTGGTTAAAGCGCGGAACCAATATAGGAGTGTGGCGCGGCGTTAGCTAGATTCTATCGAGTTTGCCTCGCTTAGGTAACAGCGCACGCGCCATAATTAATTTTTTTGTTTATTTCGTCTGCTGTAAATACTGTTATTATATTAAAAGTTAAAATAATTTTCTTAATATTTATATTCATATTAATCAATATCCAAAAATGTGTGATACTATTAAAAAAACTTTGAATTTAAAAAGATTGAGACAAAAAATTTATAGGTCAATACATAAAAAAAGTGAAAATAGTGATCTTTATGAAGTAAAATATAGCAAAAATTGCTCAGAACTAAGAATAAATAACGTTGTAGTTAGTGATATGGCTAATGAAGAAAAAGATTTTGTTGAAATTAAATCAAATAAAGAAAATTGCAATGATGTAATCATGGAAGATTATTCAACAATCTTAGAAACTTTGGGTAAAACACAAGACAAAATAATAATAGAAGAAAAAAATATTGTAACAACCATAAAAAAATGGCACAATAAGGCCAAAATTCCACTAATTCATCTTGACTCACTTCTTCATGCTTTAAAACCTTTTCATCCTGAACTTCCTTTATGTCATAAAACTTTATTTCCTAAATATAAGTCATCAGAAAATTTTAAAATTATTGAATTTGATAAGGATTCAAAATTTGTGTATTTTGGAATTGAATGGCAACTAAAAAGGTTGGTTAATGTAAATTTACATAAACATCATAAGGTTTTATATCTGCAATTTAATATGGATGGTCTTAAGTTGTATAGATCTAGTAAAGTGGAATTTTGGCCAATATTAGGTCGTATTTATTATAAGCCTGCAGTATATAAGCCATTTGTCATTGCCATTTATTGTGGAAAGGGTAAACCAAATAGCGTTGAAAAATATTTGGAAAATTTTGTTGATGAATTAAATTCATTAATCTCACATGGCTTAAAGATTAGCGAAGAAGAGTACAAAATAGAAATAATGTGTTTTATTTGCGACACACCAGCTCGGGCTTTTGTAAAATGTACTGGGTATGATGCCTGTGAGCGGTGTGTCATAACTGGTGTTCGCTTTATGAGCAGAACAATTTATCCATCATTGAATTGTGAAATGAGATCTGATGAAAGCTTTAGAAAAATGGAAAATGCTGATCACCACAAACAAGAATCTCCTCTGCTTTCAATACAATCTTTAGATTTAATTAAAGATTTTGTGATTGATAGCATGCACTTGCTTCTTTTAGGAGAAACTAAGAAGCTGTTAGACACATGGACTAATGGTCCAAAAGGCATAAAATTGACCACAGAATCCATGGAAAAGCTAACCCAGAGATTGACTAATTTAAGAAACTGTATTCCCTATGAATTCCAAAGGACTACAAGATCATTAATTGACTTAGCAGAATGGAAAGCCACAGAATATCGTTTTTTTTTACTTTACTGTGGACCATTTGTGCTTAAAAATCTAATACGTAAAGATTTATATGATCATTTTTTACTTTTACATGCAGCATGCAGGATTCTTTGCTGCGATAAATTGATAAAAGATTATGTAGACCGAGCACAACTGTATTTAGAACGATTCGTTGAGTTATCTAAGCATTTGTATGGTTTTGAAAGTCAAGTTATGAACATGCACAATATAATTCATATAAGTGAGGATGTGAGATATTTTGAATGTCCACTTACTAAAATAACTACTTTTCCTTTTGAGAACTGTTTGCACCTTATCAAAAAGCAATTGAAATCTGGGTATAAACCTCTAGAACAAGTTTGTAATAGGATGAAAGAAGATTTTGAAAATGAACGAAATTTAACGTGTGAAATCTTGCCAGATTTTTTTATTTTAAATACAAAAACTGAAAAGAATATAACATCTATCACAAAAATCTTGTTCAAACAAACAACAATATCTTTAAATAAACCTAATAATGCAATTCTTTTAAAAAATTTTAAAATAATGAAAGTTAACAGAATGTCACACATTGAAGGTAAAAAAGCTGATATCTTATTGTCAGGAAATATATTTGAAATAAAAAGTGATTCCTACACATACCCCATAAATTCTTCTGAACTGAATATTTTCTTGCTACAAGATGAAAATTTATCATATGAAGGTTCAACTTTATTATCAGAAGTTAATTGTAAAGTAGTTTTGTTACCAATACATGACTCAACGATGCCTGAAAAAGAAATTTTTGCAGTGCCTTTATTGCATGCTGAAAGTGCTTTTTATGTAGTACCTGAAGCTGCGTGACCATTAATTTAATTGAATATTAATTTAATATTGAATAAAAAATTAAAAGCATTAAAAATTCAAAAATAAAAATTTTTTTTTAATACAATAACCCTGTGCATTTCTTATTTACTTTTACCTAAAGCATTTTTCATTTTCAGATTTTTTCTTATATACTCCAAGTCAACTTTCAACAGAAAGTTATAACAAGAAATTACCTGATGATGTAAAAAAAATTATTTGATTCAAATAAAGTATCAGTGGTAGAGTAAATAAAATAAATGAAATTCGCTTTACAAAATGTATTTATTAAATATTAGTTATCAAGATTTTACAGACAAAAACTTTTCTTAATTAATTAATTTAGAAAGAATTAACTTTCATATAAACACATTTTTCTACATAAGTTTAAAAAGTATAAGGTACGTACATGAAGTACTAAGAATTCAAAAAATTCTTTTATCTTTTATCATATTGTCTTAATTATATGTAACATTTTTTTGTACTTTATTGTATTATTTGGTCAAGTTAAAATACAAGAAGCTTAATTTAGCTTAATTTTTAAATAATCATAATAATTAAAATTTTGGTATTTGTTACACATTAATCTTTTTTTTTTGTACGTTAATTGTTGCACTATTATGGTTTATAATATATTTAATTATACTATATTAAATTATATTTTTTAATTATACTTTCTTTTAACAACATCACAGATGTAAAATTAAAATTAAATTCACAGTACGGTTTTTTAAATATTAAATAATATTAATACATTAATATCGCATTTTGCTTTTTAAAATTAACTTAAATTTGTTCTAAACAAAAACTACATGATTAAAAAACTACAGAGAAACAAGTACTTTTATATTATAAAAATTTTATAAATAATATACATTAATTTTCTTTTCCCCCAAATTCATCAACAACCTGACCATTTCTTGCATTTGCTTTTTCTAACTCTCTTTCTTTTCTACCACCATCCCAATCTTTACACCCTAAGAACACTTGACCTAGAGCGGTTAAAATAGTACCTTCTGTAATACCATTTTCTTTATATTTTTCTAAAAATCCTGCTAGCATATGTTTATAAAAATGGGTAGCTCTAAATACTTTTTTATTTCCAGTTTGTCTTTGGGCTGTATAATCATCTAAAACTTGTCTTTTAAAGAAAGTTTTCATAGTTTTTCTCACCTGTGACTTAACATCCTGATTAGTATAAACTGTGGAGACAATAAATTTAAAAACATAATCGGTTAATTCACTAGTTTTTCCCAAATTTTCATTAAATTTTTGAAAATCTCCTATTGTTGTGAAAGGTAATTCAATTTTGCACAAACCTAAGAATTGTTTGGATCTAGGGGTTTCTCCCCACGGCATTTCCCCCCACGACTATTCTCCCTGCGATATTTTTCCCCACAACCAACTTCATGATGCTTCATTTAAAAATTTTGCGTTGCTAAGGCTAAATGAATAAAAAAAAGAATAACTACAGGAAATGAAAAAAATTTTTAAATTAGAATAATAAAATGTTAAATAAAAAATAAATAAAATTGCTTAATAAATAAAAAAAAATTTTTTTCCAGCAAATAAATTTAAGAATATTAGCTAGTTCATTATTTCAATTAGCATTTTTTTTATACTAGATTATTAGGAAATTGGCTAATTTATTATTTCAATTAGCATTTTTTTCTTTTTTGATACATTTGATTAAAATAAAAGATAAATTAATTTTTTATTTTGTATTTAATCAATTTGATATAAATGCTAAAAATTGAACAGTATGACCCCTGGTCAGAAAAATAAAGAATAGCTCAAATCGCACGTAAATTACCTTCCGAGGTGAAGCCGAGAATATATGGTAAACTGCAGTTTAAGGCATTTTTTTTTGCATAGCGGTCAGGAAATCGTACTTTCTTTGCTACTGTGCAGAAAAAAATATTTGAAATATTTTGAATTTAATAAAAAAATTTTAAGGATCATTATAATTTAATTTTCAATTAATTTTTTCAATTTCTACTTTACAAGTATAATAAGTTTTTAATAAAAATAATTTGCAATTGGTTTTTTTTATTTTTTATTTATATATAACAAAGTTTTTTACATAAAGTTTAATAATTTAGTAAATTCAATAATGTTAACTAATGAAATTAAATAAAGTCTCTTTATCTTTATAAATACGTAACAGTTACCAATATGAGTATTAAAAATATATATAATTTTTTAAACGTCTTTAAACAATTAACATTTTATAACAATAATAAAATATATACAGATACAATACTAATCGTTAATTCTTAATCCAAATTATTTAAATGTAATGCTTTTTTTATTTATTAATCTTCAGGTTTAATAATAATGTAAAAAATAAATTTTTATGCATCGTAAAATTTGACTCCCTTAATTTGTCGAGATCTATTTGTTCTTGATTGGTGCATTTCTTCTTTCTTATTTTCTTTATTACTACTTTCATTTTCTTCTTCGTTATTAGTCCTGGATTTCTTAGCTTTTTGTACATCATAATTATTATTTTTTCTTTTTGAAGCTTGACTAGGGCCATTATTTTTCTGGAAAATTAAAAATGTATAAATTAGTTTTAATTTCAACGTACAAAAAAGCATTATAATAAACTACATTCTGAAATAAGTAATATGTAGCGTGTAGCGTCGATGATACAGTCTTTGAAAATGCTAAAAATTCAGTTAATTTTTTTTTTAATTACGCTAATAAATTTTAAAATAAAAAGTTTTTAAAAACCTCCATTTTATCTTATTATTCGGGTACTCTTCAATCACTATATTCACCCTTTTTATACCAATTTTTTATGCATTATAAAAAAATCCAAATAGTTTTTTTATAGTATCACAAAAAGAAAACATTTTTTTATTTTATTTTACCATTACTTACAAATTATTGTAAAAAAAAAAAATAGAAGTAGCTTTTGTTGATATAAGAGTGTCACCCACGATTCTAGGTCTTTTGACCAACCCGGAAAACGTATATTAGGTCAAATCTACAAGTGGTCAGTTCCGTCCCACTATTTAACGCAGTTTTCTATAGTAATTTTACAAAGAGTGACTAAAATATCCACACACTTTTTTGCAACTTTGTTAATTTTTTTGCTGAAGGGAATTTTTTTTTTTTTTTTGAAGGGAACTTAATCCTCCAATATTGTTGTATTATTTAACTTTCCCAGAATTAACAAAAAAAAATTTTTTCCACAGTTATAGTTTAAATACACGTAACAGTGCACGAATGATTATGGATTTTAGTTTATTAAGGTAGGCGAATTAGAAAGGCACTTTTAAAGTCATTTTTTAAAATTAATTTTCTCATCTCCTTTATTAGTTATCACTGTACATTTGTTTTTAAACATTTATATAAATAAAAAAAAAAATTTTTATTTTTATATTAGTTGTATTTATCGAAGGCATGAAAGTACAGGTGCAGTCGGTATATGGTTGACAGCTAATCTTAGGATTTAAACCAAAAAAAAAATTAAAAAAGATTCTGAATGAAAGATGTGTCTCACGGCGCTATTCACCTAAAATAGAAACTAAAAACAAAAAAGAAAAAAATGGGCCAGTCAGAAAGAGGTCAGTCGGATAGAAATTTTTTAAAATAGAGGTTGTTATTGACACTGTTACGCTTGGTAAAAGCATATTTAAATTAATTTTTTTATAATTTTATGGTGAATTGCCCTGAAATATACTTCGATAAAAATAACGCACCAAACTTTTTGAAAATCGGTCCAATAAATGAGGAGATTAATTTTCGGGCAATTAAAATGCGGATTATCTACTTTGCTGCCATCTATAAATGGAATTAATTGTTAAACTAATTTTTTTTCTGTCTTTTTTTTTAATTCAATTGTTATCAATAATGTAGAAAAAATTATAAGGTTATACTTAATAAAACAACTGATAAAAAAATAAATAAGAACAAGCTTAAAAACGTCATTTCTAATTCACCCTTATTAAAGATAACACATTGGTTTTTAATAATTAGTTTATACCCTTAATAATACATTAACAGAAAAATTTTGTCGCTTAGCATTTTATTTTGTTAAATGAACGACCGAATTTTAAATGGGAAAACCGTGCACGAGAAAATGCTCCAATACCTGAATTACTTAAAATTTTCAATTCTTTATTTATCTGTTAATTCTGAAGATCATCGTTTAATTTTTTTTTTAACTGGTGATCGTTCATGTACTGGTACGTGTACCTTATACTCCTCTCTTTGAAATAAGATATTTTAGTATAAAAATTGCTAAAGAACACAAGTAATAAAGGTCATTTATTGTAAGAAAAGATTATAAAATAAAATGTAATTTTTTGCATTTTTTTTAAATTTATGGTTAGTTTTTACCCACTTTCGCATTCTGGGAGGAATCAATAAATTATATGAAATTTAAATTACGATAACACATTTTAAAATACAAAAGTAAAAAAAAAAATTGAAGAATATAAACTTACATAAAAATTTTCAATTTTTTTTTACCTTAAAGGTTTTCTGATATTTCGGTCTTGGTACATAGTCAAATAAACTGAATATTTAGCAGATATTTAGTCAATCACTTCTAAAAAATGCATTTTTTTAAACCTGTCTATCAATTTTAGATCACTCAAAACCGTATTATGATTGGAGTACTAATCAGTAGTAATATCAGTAGTAATAACTATCTAAGTCTAGTACTAATCAGTACTAATCTACATAAGTATTGGAGGTGGGGAAAAAATTTTTAAAATTAATTCTGCAAAAGGTACATAATAACAATGATTTTGCAAAAAAAAATTATTGTGTGTTATTTCCCACATAAAATTAACAATGTCGGAAAAAGGCGGATTTTTAGTGTCTTTTTCGGTCACTCTTTAATGTTTGGATTGCTCCTAAATATATCTGTACTTTTTTAAGTATGTACCTTCGTAATTTCCTTTTTCTTAGCCTCAACTAAAATTTTAATATTTTTTTTTTCTTTATTATCTGCTACTCTATCAACGCCTTTTGAAATCTTTGTAGCTACTTTATCATTCTTCTCATTACGTTTCGATTTTAGTTCTGCTATTTTTTTCAAAAGATCCATCTTATTATTTGTCTATATAGAAATAAACAAATTTATAATTATACAAATGCTTATTATTATAATAATAAATATAATTTAAAAACTTTTTTTTTAACAATTTACTTTTTTTTCTGATGTAATTTTGTTAGATTTTTCAGCTGACATTGGAATTATAGGAGAATTTGTACCCTTGAAATCATTACCTAATTCTACTTGATTGGTCTTGGCCATTTTCAACGTTATTTCTTTCTTTTTAGTATCAACTCTTATTAGTTTTTCAACAACTGAAGTATTGTTTCCAATTGATTCTTTTGTTTTTTTAGTACTTTTCGTCTTTAATGATGTGTCCTATGTATGATTAATGCATTTTATTTTATAATAAAAATGATATGTTTATTAACACGGAACATGTTTATAGGGAGAAGGTACCACAGAATTTGAAAACTAAGGGGCGTGGTCAAATTTGTCCGATTTAAGAGGGTGGTCAAATGATACTTAGAATAATTTCAATTTAGGGATTTTGTTCTGGGCTTAGGATCTTAGAATAATACAGGTTTAAGGACTTAGAATAATATCGATTTAGGGACTCGGAATAATTTAGGTTTGAGTTTTGAAATAATTTTGATTTAGGGACTTGGAATAATTCGGGTTTAAGCAATCAGAATAGTTTGGGTTTAGAATCTTAGCATTCAGTACGGTGTGACAATTACAAATTTTAAAACTAGAAAATTGTATTGTAACGTTGCGTAACATTTGCATTATTTCTAGACCTCAGCTGGAAGTAAACATGTTCTATGCATTTAGGTTGTATTTACACAAACCGGTTGTAAGTTTTTATATATTGTGGACAAAAAGATTGTACATAACTATCAAAAATTAACGAATATTTTTTTTACGGTACCTAAATTAAATATGGCATTATTACAGGAAACTGTTTCTAAAATATGTAGATTCATATATCACTGAAATAGGATTAAATTTAAGGACATTGGTTTACGGCAAAAATTACCAGTAAAAATAGGACGAGGCTAGGTTTTATTTCGATTGATAACGACAAAAATTTTTTATAATAAAAAAACTAATTAAAAAAATATTTAAGTAATTGATAAAAAAAAAAAAAAAATTTTAACAAACTAAAAAAATAAAAAAATTTTACTGTTTGAAAAAATTTAATTTAATTTCAGAATATTTTTTACGAATCCACGAAAAATTTTATGGGTTAATCGGTTTGACATGTCAAAAATTTTTTTAAAAACTATGAAAGTTTAGTAACTTATTATTATAACTAAAAGAAGCTTAAACAGCTATAATCAGGGAGAATCCTAGATTCATTAGTTTAGGGAACCAATGACTACTCGTGATTTTAGGGAAGGGTAGCAAAGCTTTGATCACTAATTATCTATCTGGTTTCCTATTCCCGTAAATTTTATGATTCAGTAAATAATTAGATAATTTTTTGGGTAAAAAAAGTTTATTGTACAAAATATTCAAAATATTTAGTAATCTATAACATTATTTCATTACAAAAATCAAGTTGTAGGGATCCAAGGGAGCACTCACCCAAAGCGAGCGAAGCGAGGAGGCAGCTAGTATATACATGGACTTTTCTTTCTCAAGTCAGACACCTCCCTCTGTGCGTCCAAAAATGGAAGCAACTTAAAAGGATTGGGGTTTTCTAAAATTGGCGGTAAAAGGGTCTAGTTTTTTTCTCATTGACTTTTTCTAATTTGTACATATAAAAAGAGCATTAAAAGCACTAGGCCAGGGTAGGTCTTAAATTAGAGATCAGAAAAATCTAGATAAAAATAGGTTAAGGGTAAATTTTTCAAATAGCCCCTTATCCCTTTTGCTAGCTATATTACTTTGTAAAATTTTAAAATCACAAAACGGTTATAATATTATTATAAGTTTTTAAATGTACCTTTGTTATTTCCTTTTTCTTAGCATCAACTGAAATTTGAATATTTTTATCTACTTTATCGTTTTTCTCATAAAGTATTGATTCTAGTTCTGCTATCCTTTTTAGAAGAGCCTCCTTTTCTAGTTCTGCTATCCTTTTTAGAAGAGCCTCCTTTTCATCATTTAACTATATATAAATAAATAAATTTATAATTATGCAAAAGATACTTATTATTATATGAAATATTTACGAGAGAAAATCAAAGTTTTTTGAATTTTCCCTTATAATTTGCCCAGTTTAAACTCAATTTATTTAATGTATATTATAAAAGAAAAATTTATTATAAAAATTTACTTTTTGTTCTAATGTAACTTCGCTAGATTTTTTAGTTGATATTGGAATTTTTAAAGAATCTGAACCCTTCAAATCATTAACTTGTTTTAGTTTTTCTACGGCTGAGTTATTCCTTTCAATTGATTCCTGGTTTTCTGGTACAGCGAGTTTGGAGTTTGGTTTCAATTTTTTCAAATTTATTTTTCCAGAACTTTTTTTTTTTAATGATGAGTCCTATATATACGTAAAGCCTTTTATTATGTTATGAAAATAATAAGTTTATTATAGTTTGTGGACAAAAAGATTGTATACAACTATTATAACAATTTTTTTCGCGGAACCTAAAAAAACCCTAAGACAGGAAAATGGTTCTGAAATATACATAATATGTATGTGTGTGATTTTTTCTCACGTCAGCCACCCCCCTCTGTACAAAAATGGAGGCATCTTAAGACAACTTAAGAGGATTTTGGTATCCCTAGATTGGGTGGAAAAAGGTTTAGTTTTTTTTCATTGACCTTTTCAAACTTTTATGCCTAAAAAGGCCAATAAAACGCTGAGCGGGGACAGGTATTAAATTATAAATCAGAAAAATCTAGATACAAATAGTTTAAAGACATATTTTTCAATTTTTTTTTTCTAAAAATTTTTTGATTATCAAAACGAAGAAAAGAAAACCAACCACGTGTTAACTGGTGTTTTTTTCAAAAAATTTTATGGGTCCTATGTGAAGCTAGAACAGTTGTTCTGAATCTTCGGAAGAAAAGTTGTAAAATTTTCCTATTATTTCCATGCTTTATCCCCTCCGAAAATTTGGAACATTTGGCTTAGTTTCTGTAGCTTTTAAAAAACGTATAAAAGTGGAAATTTTTGTTTACTGATAAAATGTACAAATTCTTATCCAGGTACTTACTATCAGAATACTAAATTTACTACCCGATAGTAAATATATTATAGTGTAGTAAATTTACTATCCTGATAGTAAATACATGGACAATAATTTTTACAGTGTATCTATCAACTATCTATGAACCTAACAGACCCAAAATAAAAAAGTTTTAGCTCAAAATAGTAAACCTTTGATATATAATTAGGGTGTAAAATTTTAAGGGATTTAGTTAAGAAGAAGTTTCTGAATTAGCGATTTCCGGGTAATAATTTGGTTAAAAAAAGTCTATTATTTCAAACAGCTGTTTGGATTAACGAATAAATTAATTTAAGTTGTCATTTACCAAAAAAATAAGATTATTATTATTAAAATTTTAACAAATAAAATTACGTAATATAAAGTTCCTATAATTTTAATTAATATGGTGCTTTAATGTATAACATTTATACTAAAAATAAAATTGCTTTTACATTAAAAAAACTTGAATCTTGAGGATATTCATTTTGGAAAATATTTGTATTTGTTAATGCATCATCTTCTACATTATCAAAAAATAAGGAATTATGAGATTCACGAGTCATCAAGTTATTTCTTTGTGGATGATTCTCTATTTCGTAATTATCATAAATATTATTATCATCGACACCAAGCTCATTATTCTCATCTGTTTCTTCAATATCAGTTTCATTTTCTGAATGAATGGCATTTTCATTTTCTTCTTCATTTTCGACTGCACAATCTTTACATTAAATGCAAATTAATATTAAATTAATGAAATTAAATAAACGCCTAATAGAATAAAATTTACGTCCCGCTCGGGATCACCGTGTATTCAAAGAGTTATTATTCAGACAAGAGTTATTATTATTTATTTAAGTATGGATATCCCTACATATTTACGGAAATTTTTACTAAATTACTTTTTTCGAGTTGATGAGAGGATTAATGTTTTGAAAAAATATTAAAAAGCAGCATACATTATCATTAACTTACCATACTCTTCAAATGGAATACCGTCTATGATAAACGATGATAACTCATCTAGGAAATCATTAGGGGTTAATGTTTTACCCAAGGAATACCATAAACGTTTCAACTTGTTGTTGAATTCATTTGTTTCTTTATAATCAGCAGCTTCAATACCCGCTTTTGCCATTTCATATTGTAAATATGACTTGGATTGCAATTTCATTAAATTTACTATAATAAAAATTTAGAGGAACTATAATTATTAAGAACACATATAAAAATATTATTCGCGTTTTGTATTGTAAATAAAAATTTATCAATTATTTTTTTAAATTTATTATTATTTTAATTTAAAATATGAAAATCAGTGTACTTTATAATGAAAAGCTCCGTAGTTCAAAATTCTTAAAATTTTTATAAATTGATTTACTAATTTTTTAATATTTGAAAATTTTTTCAAAAACATACGGCCTTATATTTATTAAATTTAAAAAATTTTTATGCTAAAATATTTTAAATTAAACAAAGAAAGTGAGAATCATCCCCTGGTCCCAAAAAAATTTTTAAATCTCAGAAAAATAACAAATAAATAGTTTTTTTTAAACAAAATGGTGTTTACTCAGTGATCTTAATTTTTTTAATAAGATTATATGATTAATAAAGTAAATATTTTTTTTAAATTAATTATTTATTAGCATACATTAATCACAAATATTCTCTTGCAAAAAATCAATGAACTAACAAAAAACTATCTATAAGATTGAACATTTATGAAAAAAACGGATAGTAAAAATAATTATATGAATAAGAAAATATATTTATTTTTTAATTTAATTCTTTACAAATCATCCGATCTGTCTACCACTTGTTCAACTGTCAGTGCCTCTTTATTTGAATAATAAATTTTTAGAAAAAAAAATTTTGCTGAATAAAATAGTTGCTCCGTTATCTTGTGAGTAAATTTTATGAATTCGTTAGTACACCACTTTTTTATTATTTAATATCACAAAAAATAAAGAAAGCATGTTAATGATATAAATAAACATTGTAACTTTTTTTAGAAACGTTCTATTAAAAATTTAACGAATCTAGATCTACGAAACGTTTTTTTTCAATTTAATGCCGAACATCAATAGGTATTTTTTTTATTTTTTAATTTTTTAATTTAAATGAAAAAAGGATATGGTAGTAATTTATTTTGTAGTTTAAAAAATTATTACCCAGGAAGTTTACCAAGTGTGGTTTTTTTCCAAGTTCGTTGACTAAATTATTGTGGTAAGATTCTACCACGTTATTTGTTCGTTCAAGTTCTTGGTAATAATTAAAATTCTCAATCTTCACGTTTGTAAACCACTCAGTTTCATAATAATCGAAGAAATTATTTACAATTTCTGAATTTACTCCAAATTGAGTTAAGGCTTCCAATTTAATTTCCAAATACGTTTCTTCCACTAGACCGGGTGGAAGAAGTGATAAAGCAATCAATTTTTTTACAATTTTATGTTTCTTAGGATTTTTTCTTTTGTTGTTGCGTTTAGATGCGAATTTTTTATTCACCGCCTGTTTCCACACCGCCTGCGAAGATTGAGTTCATTTAATTTAAAAAAAAGTTTTTTGAAGGTTTATGTAAATTTTGGGGGTAAAAGTGGTGAAAAATTGCCAATTTCACCCTATAGAACCTATTGAATGTAATTTATGCCATAATTTTTTAGATCAATCCCAAAAAAAAACCTACTAGAACCTTTGAAGATAAAAAAATAAATTCTTTTTGAAAAATGAGTTTTTGAGGAGTGAAAGGGGTGAAAATGGACAATTTCCCTCCTTAGAACATGTTGAATGTAATTTTTGACATTATTTTCGAGATCCGCGAACAAAAAAACCCAATTAGTTCATTCAATTTAAAAAAAAAGTACCTTAAAGGTTTATGTCAATTTTGGGAGTATTTGTGGTAAAAAATGGCCAAATTCACCCCTTGGAACCTTTTAAATGTAATTTTTGACCCAAAATTTAAATTTAGCGGCCTATGTAACCACATAGCAGTATATAAAAGTCTACAAAAACATTTTTTAATATACATTTCAATATTGGGGAGGCGGAAAAGAGGGGTAAATAAAAAATGGGTCGTAAAATCACCTTTTGACATAGCTTACAATTTTCGATTGGACGCTTTTTAGGCATTATTTTTTTTATGCGAATGCGAAAGATTTCACCTTGATTAATTATTATTATTATACCATTGACTAGAGTGTTTTTGAGATTTAAAACCTCTTCACCCTCCTTTCAAAATTTTTTTTAACACGGTAGAGCTGCTTTGGGTAAATATTCAACCAATTGGTTAAAAATTCAACCAAAAACTGTGAAAATCAGCCAATTGGTTTAATATTCAACCAATTCGTTGAATTTTCAACCAAAACTGGTTTCATTTTCAACCAAAAGCTAAAATACAAAACAAATACGATGTAATTATAATTCAGGGTAAAAAATTATCAGAGTATCCATTAAAAGTGAATTAATTTTATAATTTAATTTATAATTAGTGATTTTTTATGTACTATACTTTATTTGGCTCTGAAGCTGAGGAATGACTGATTAAAAAGGTTATCCTACATAGAATAATAAAGCAAAGAATTATGAATATAGTATTCTTTAACTTCTTTATTTATAAAACCTATATTTATTGTTTTTTAATTAATTACATAATGTTTTAGACATATAAGTTACAATAACGCTTACTTATAATCTAAATTTCTTAAATATTTATAATGTACATAATAGTTATGCCTATTCTGAAAATAACTTATCACTTTATAATTAAGGTGACCTGCCACCTTAATTACCAAATTAATATTATACTCAAGTTAGAATGCGGTGTAAGGGTTTCCGAATTCGACAACCAGAATTAGTAAAAGTCTTCTGTACATACAAATGCCGTAAACTCGGACATTTTAAAAACAAAACTCGGTTTCAGCGTTATTGCCGGTTTTGAAACTTAGTTGTAGCGTAAAGTGAAATAAAATAAAATAAAACCTGAATCATGTACTTCTATAATTCGTCTATATTAATCCAAGAGAGGAAGTAAATTTTTTGGTAAAATGAAGCAGTAATTACTGGCAAGTCAGATCAACTTGAAACTTTTTGCAATTTGTCAAGAAAGGTGTCTAGTTCATAAGTAAACAAGTTTGGTTGGTTGCTCTTGGTCCCAAATGTGGCAAAAATTGGCCAAACTGTTATTTTTGGACAAAAATAAATAAATATTTAATATCTCGGGCAATATTAAATGAATATTGGTGAAAATAGGTACCAGGGGGTTTTTTGGGTCACTGATTACGATTTTTTTTTAAACGAATTAATTTATTTAAATGTAATTAATTAATTAATTAATTAATTTTAATGTCAGAAATTTCAAACAGCCTGTAAATAGTAAAAACTACCCCTTTTAGGGGTTGTTTTTAAATATTTTAGAATTTTTGCTAAAATTACCAAATGAATGCCATTTTTTTTAACAATTAATGAAGATTTATTTTTTTTATTATGGCCTGAAATTGAGATAAAAGGTTTCATAATAGGAAGGTTAAAACTACCCTCAGAATAAGAAAAAATACAAAAAATATGACCTTATATTTTTTTGTATTTGGATCAATATTTGAAAATATTTTATCGTATATTTACTATTATGGAATTAATTACACCCCTCCCCAGGGGGGGGGGGGTGAAAACTACCCCTAAATTTAAAAAAATTAAAAAAACGTTATTAAATTTATTTTTGCGCCTTTTCGATTTACAGCAGAAAAGTAACAATATTTGCAACCCTGGGGGTGATAAGTACCCCAAAATGTAAAAAAAAAATGAAAAAAGTCGTAATAAATTTTTTTTTTTTAATCTTTCAATGTAAGCATAAAATTTTCTAGATCCGCCACTAAATGCACAGTGATTTTTTTTAAATCCCAATTCAGCAATTCAGCTTATAGCAAAGAAACTTGTCTTAAGCCAAAAAAAAATAGTTTTCAGCTATTAAAATCCTTATTATTTTTTACCCCTTTATCGAAATTATTCTATTTAAATTAAAAATTATTCAAAGTCCCTAAATGAAAAAAATTTTCAGTTATAAATCTAAACTCAAATCATTCTAAGTCTCTAAATTGAATTAATTCGAAGTTCACCCCCCCCCCCCCCCAGTAACGTGCTTGAAAAACCCCCTGCCTATAAACATTTGTCGTGTACAAATTTTCTATAAAATTAAATATTTACACGAAAAAAGCACAAATCTTTGATTTTTACACCTTTTTTATTACTTACTTTAGATTTTACGGCTAATTAACAGCTGAAAAAAGTCGGAATTTGAAACTTTACAGCAGCATTTTATTGAGTTATCATCTAAACATACGGTAATGAACGAAAACTTATGATAAGACTTAGAAACAGAGGGACCTAATGGATTAACTATAAAAATTTTTTGTAATTGAAAAAAAAAGGAATTTTGGCCATAACTTTTTTTTGGCTAATGATAACGAGATGTACAATGAACCATTTTAAATTAAAGGTTAACGCCAAAATTTCATGTCATATGCAACATTTCAATTGGATCAGCCATTTTTCTTTAAATTCGCCCGACAAAAAAGAGCATTTTTCGTTATAAACATAAAATAGGCAATTTTAAACGGCCAAATCTGCTTGCAGACGACAAATTATAACCAAATCTTGAAGTACTAACAACTTAAAATGCATGCTAAAAAATTTGGCTGTTTAAAATAAATAATGTTCACGCTGCTGGCCAAAAACTGAGAATGTTTTAAAAAATACACGATTTTACCCAACTTTATCAGGCCAAAACATAAACAATAATTACCCGATAGGGCTGAAGATTGCTGGACATATTTAGGAACAAGTGTTCTGACTTTTCACGAAAAGATTTTTTTTTCGAAGCAACTCAGCCCAGATGTCGCTAAAAAATTGGCATGAAAAATTTTGGAAAAAAAATTATTTTGCCCATAACTTTTTTTCTGGTTATTTTAAACGGTCCTAGGTGGTCTCATAATTTTCCCAATTTCATCATCTTGAAAAATGATAGGAATAATTTTTTTTGTGAAAGTAATATTTTTCCAGATGTTTACGCCAGAACGATCCGGTTTCTTCATTTTTCGTTAAACAACCATTTTTGCCTTGTCATATCTCCTTTAATATTAATCGTACGCAAAAAAAAAACCGCTGTCTTTGTCAACGAAAATACTTCAAATTAGTAATACTTTTTTTGTAATTCTACCAGATTTCAAATAAAATTAAAAAAACTAAAAAAAAAAAATTTTTCTTGGAAAAAATCACATTTTTCATTGCGCTATAACTCGAAAGGGGTGCATTTTTATGAAAAATTGCAATGAATGTTTTTATTTTAAAATATGGTAATTTATCGATTGATTAGGTTATTTTTTTTCAACCCCCCCCCACTGAGTTCCACCCCCCTCCCCCGCCCTTTCGGTAACCAACGGAAGTTGTTTACTTCTGAACTAGACACCTTTCTTGACAAATTGCAATAAGTTTCAAGTTGATCTGACTTGCCAGTAATTACTGCTACCAGATTTTACCTCTTTTCCTTGACTAAAAACGCAAACCAGGAATAACCTTGCTTCCGAGTTTTGAAACATAGAAAAAGTATGATTCAGGTTTTCATTTCTCTTTACGCTTAGAACTAAGTTTCAAAACCCAGAATAACGCTAAAACCGAGTTTTGTTTTTAAAATTTTCGGGTTTACGGCTCTTTGTGTAGATTTTGTATGTCGCTGAATCCGAATTTGGGGTCCTACTGGGTTAGAAAATAGGAAAATATAGCAGACACTTTCAATCTTAAGGGTTTTTTCACAATATTTTGGAAAAAATGATCAAATTAATAAGTGCCATGTTTTAAGAGTAATTGAATATTGAATTTATTATTTTATTCTGTATCAATAAAGGAATATTATAGCTAATTATTGCTGTTGAAAACTTTCTCCAGGGTAAGATAAAATCGCAAAAATACAATGAGAGTTTTTTTCTTTATTTTTCTTTTAATCTTGCATTTGAAAAAGTTTTATCTTAATATTTTAACTTTTACTTAATTTACTGACTCTTATACGGGAACAAAAATGGATAAAATTACCCCTGAATTTAACAGAAAATGATTTTAAATTCTCTTCTTTACAGTCAGTAAATTGAATGCCCATTTATGGCCAAAATGATCAATTTTCAATTTGTTGCAAAAATCGTAGTTTTAATATAGAATATGTTTATAAGGAGGGGTAACCTGTGAATCTGAAAATTAAGAGGAGGCAAATGTGTTTGATTTAAGGAAGGGAGGTCCAATGGTACTTGGACAAATTTAAATTTAGGCACTTAGAATAATTTACTTTTAGAGGCTTAGAAAAATTCAATTTTAGGGACTTAAAATAATCCGCGTTTAGAGACTTCTAATAATTCGAGTTGAAAGACTTAAAATATTTTCGATTTATAAACTTAGAATAATATAGGTTTACAAAATCAAAATAATTTGGGTTTAGAATCTTAACATCTAGTAAAGGTGATAATTACAAATTATAAGAATAGCGATTTTATTGTATATGTTGCTTATGATTTATGTATTAAAACTATTCCTTTTTAGAGGTTTAGTTTTCACGTCCTATAATTAGTCTTATAGCCCAATTAAAGCTTGTAATTATTGAATCCCAATATTTTCTTACCCTTTCTTCAAAAAAGTCAATTAATCAGATAATTTTAGCTCTGCTTCCAAAATATTCCAAAAAAAACCTTAAAATGGGGTAGTTTTTGCTGATTTTATGTATTCTACTTCTCAGCCACTTTGTACTCCAGATTGAGTATTTCATAATCAAAGCATGCCTACTTTTGTATTCTAATTTTGGTTCCTCAATAAGGAACCATTGTGATGGGTCAAATTTTGGTTTTTTATTTCTTGGCATATAAGCACGTTTCGAGACCTCGGGAAGCTAAAAAACCGTTTTTAAAAAAAGTCAGTATGTGTCTGTGTGTGTGTGTGTGTGTGTGTGTTTTTCATCAAAAAATCTCAAACTAATTTTTTTCTTTATTTGGGATAACCTTTTTAATTATCCATTCCTCAGCTTCAGAGCCAAATGAAGTAGTACATAAAAAATCACTAATTACAAATTAAATTATAAAATTAATTCACTTTTAATGGATGCCCTGATAATTTTTTACCCTGTATTATAATTACATCGTTTTTGTTTTGTATTTTAGCCTTTGGTTGAAAATTAAACCAGTTTTGGTTGAAAATTCAACCAATTGGTTGAATAGTCACCCAAAGCAGCTCTACTGTGAAATTTTTTTAAAGATATTTTACTAAAACTTTTTAATTAATTTTTCCAGTGCTCATTTGCGGTAAATCAACAATAAATTAACCTGTGCTAAATTATTGCTACTCTGCAGTTCGGAGAAAACTTTATATTTCTGTCACCGAAAAAATTTTATGGGATTTCAATAATCATTATCAGGTTGTAATTTAGACTATTTCCTTACCCCATAGTCAATATTTAGGTTCCCAAATTTTAGCAAAAGTTTATATTTAGTTATCCCAGAAAACGCTGGTTAAAAAAAATTTCAAATTTTTTGGTCCCAATTCGGTCCACTATCTTGGTTTCCGGAAAAACTATTTTATAAATAAATTAAATTAAAATAAATTAAATTAAAATTATATGCTGAGATAACTGAATACTGACCCCAAAAATCCGCTGGATAAGTAAAATAACTAATTTCTATTTTTTAGTTATTTGGTTGGTCTGATATTTAAGGTTTCCAAAAAGACTATTTAAGGCCATTAAACAGTAATTTCTATTTAATTTTTACGGACCAAAAAAACTTTATTGTACTCAGCACTTTGGGTAATAAAAGGAGAGGGAAGTTATTTTTGTCCTGTAAACAAATTATTTATTCCCCTAGAGTGTATTTAAATCTTAACAAACTAATTCTATGGACTAAAAATAAGTTGGCTAGAAACCCCATAAAATTTAAGATTAACACAATTGTTAAAATACTGCATATAACCTGCTCCAAGTTAATATATTTTTTTTTATTTTAACACATACATATACGTATATATAACTGGTTATTTGCATCATTTGCTCGCTTTTAATAAAATGATTTATTTAAGGAATATTAATTTAATGTAATTTTAAAAAATTATTGTCAAAGTAAATTACTTGTTATAAAGATTCTTTTTAAAAGGCTAAATATAATTTTACCTGTGAATAATGGAAGTAACAAGGAATGATTTTTATTCCTTCGAATTCTTCTTCAAGAGAAAACCTTAATGCTTCCTCAAAATCACAGCTTGCGATTTCAGGATTAAATCCTAAATTTACCTTTAAGTGTTGCCAAATGGCTTTATACGCCTTTTTAGTTCTGTTACTTGTCAAACACCATATTATTGGCATTACCTAAAAATTTATTTAATAATTTGGCAACCATTTTTTATTTAAAAATCCATTACTAAAAAAATTAAATTTTTTTTAAGGTAGGAGTACACTTAAGAAAAGTGTTTTTTAGTAAGTTTTTCAATTTTTTTTTCCTCTTGTATAAGATACTCGTACATATTTTTTTAATTCGATTATAATACTTTAAGGTCTTACGTACGTCAGGATTTTTACCTATCGGCATCTTTGTCTTACACATGTATAAAAAAAATAAAATTAAAGTTTTATAAAGGATATAGTTTAAAAATAGTGACAAAGTAGAAGATTTAAGAAATCTGATTTTGCAATGCGGCAGTTAATTTCAGGATTAGGAGTTTTAAACCTTAAAAAATAAAAAGATTCTTAAAATGAAAAGTATATTACGTTAAATTGCCCTACACACCAAACCTAAAAGAGTTTTTCGTTACGCAGAAAAGATTAAATGTTTATTTAATTTCTTTAAAAGGAATTATTTTGAGCTTAATTCTTTTAAAACAATTGATTTTCATTTTAATTCTTTTCGGAATTTATTTTGACAACAAAACCTCAAAAAGAATTTCTTTTAAAAAAATAACTCTCAAAAGGTTAACTCGGAATTAAAATTGAAAGAAAATAATTTAAAAATAATTATTAATTTGAAATTGAATAATTACCTCAAAAAATCCAATACTGTAAATTTAAATGACTTAAGTAGTAAGAATATTTTCTGGAGCAGCAATAAAAATTTGCTAGATAATTTATTAAAGGATTTTATTTTAATATGAAATAAAACTTTATTTATTTTTTTAATGAATTTATTGAAAAATCTTTAATATGGGCAATTATTAACACAATAACTTAATTTTTTATTCATAAATAAATAGCATTACTTATTCCTATGTATGACAAAAATAAATATAATATTAAAATATGATATATAAATTAATAACTAAATTTTTAAACTATTCATTTCTGACAATAACAAGTTATAAAAGTTTTCTAATTTTTATAGCTAAAATAATATAACAGTTCTTATTTTTCTACTGAATATCTTGTATCAAATTTATTAAGATCCACAACTTATTTTTTTACTTATAGCTTTTAAGCAATAAATTATACTTCGAATAAAAACACGTTGTTTATAACCTATTTTAAACTGGTTATAAA
This sequence comes from Anagrus nilaparvatae, assembly GCA_022575985.1. Classification (NCBI taxonomy): domain Eukaryota; kingdom Metazoa; phylum Arthropoda; class Insecta; order Hymenoptera; family Mymaridae; genus Anagrus; species Anagrus nilaparvatae. The sequence continues at coordinate 1,937,003 of JAKSXM010000247.1, read as the reverse complement.
TAAATTAATTTCTAAATGATTTTCTTTCAATTTTAAATCCGACTTAACCTTTTGAAAGTTATTTTTTTAAAAGAAATTCTTTTTGAGGTTTTGTTGCCAAAATAAATTCCGAAAAGAATTAAAATGAAAATCAATTGTTTTAAAAGAATTAAGCTCAAAATAATTCCTTTTAAAGAAATTAAATAAACATTTAATCTTTTCTGCGTAACGAAAAACTCTTTTAGGTTTGGTGTGTAAAAACACATACACAAAAAAATCAAAAAAATATTGTAAATCGGAGAAAAAATTGCGAAAATTGATATTGTTTTTTTAACTATTTTAACCTTGCTAATTAACCTACTAATGCTCAACTGACAGTTCTTGCACACTTAAATTTTTCGGTACTAAAAACTTTATATTTTAGGCTGAAAAACTCTCCTTGTAGGTAATTTGGGTCGCTGTTTTCATTTCTCGAGTCCGTTATTATCTGCAACCCCAACGAAACGAGATATCAACCCATAAAGGGTAAAATTTAAAATAATCCTTAAAGAAACTTAATATGTTCAAAAATGCAAAAAAGTATTTATTTATAATTGAAAATAATGGCTAGGACTCCCAAAAGATGGAAAAAAATCAAATACTCATGTATTTGCCATTACCACCCTCCCTGGAGGTGTCTTTAGTAAGCATGGGGGTAAGTTTTAAAAATAAATGAAGGATTCAATATTTTTGGTTATAAAATTCACCTAGTTTTTAATTTGTGTCGCTTTTTTTATTTTTGGAGTCCGTTTTTACACACAACTCCTGCGAAATAAAATATTGTAACCACCTTGGGTGAAAAACTTTAGTCACTAGTGTGAACACATATTGTTCGGGCCGAGATTCGCCGAGCACACGTGCTAGTGATCATGTTAGTACGAAAACTTTTGGGCACTTGATACTTAATATATATGGCTCATTTTCATTTTTTGCAAAAATAGATTTAAAGAAAATAATATAAAAATGTTGTTTTAGTGTTGTAACTTTTAGAAAACATAAAATAAAAGATTTTTTTATTAAAGGATAAACTGTTTATTGTCATTTTAACTTAGTGAAATTAAAAAATTTTTATTATTGTGCTTAAAACCGCATATTTCCGTATAAAAAAGTTTTTTTATGCTTTTGTGAAAAAATAAGAAATTTTTGGTCATATTTTAAACTAAAATAGCATCTAAAACATTAATTTAAGGTTAAGCTGTTGGTAACACATCTAAAATTAAGTGAAATACAAACTTTAAAAAAAAGAAAATAAAAATCCATACACTTGTTTTGCTTAAAACACCAAGTTCTTGATAGGAACGGTTAAGGCTTTTTTGTCATATTTTAGCGACAAATTTTTTTGTCAATTTAAAATTTTGTTAATTTTTATGGTGTATGATCAACAACTTTTTGAAATACAAACTTTAAGACAAAAAAGTTTGTAAACTCTTACTTTAATCGGTATATACAACCACGTAACAATATTTTTGCATAAAAAATGAAAATGAGCGATATATATAGTATATACTATTCAATGATTTTTTTTAAGCTCGCCACCTTTTTTTAAAATTAGCCTAGCTAAATTTGGATTTTATATTTTTAATGGGCAAATTTGTAAAAGTTCTTTAAAAAGTGATTTATTAAAGTTCAAATACTTGAAAAATAATGAAAAATTAAATTTTGATTCTCAAAAAAATTAAAACGTGTATTCTTACCTTAAGTCTACAAATTTGGTTCAGATTAGAATCAAATCGAATCCAAACCTGTTTAAAGGGTACATAAATAAACCTTAAAGATAAAAATTGGTCCTCATTGCAAAACCGTCAAAAATATTATAACTAATATTCAAGTCTGTAAATAAATTGTAACGATTCATAAGTAAAACAAATAGTCTTTAAAATGAAATTTAAAAACCCGAATTTTAATGATCCTTCAGTCCAAAAGTTAAATAATCTTTTTCAAGAAAAATTTATTCTATAACCGTACACACTAGAAGTTGTATTTTACGGATAAGAATCATTCCGAATAAAAATGCAACGAAGTACCCCACCCGGGTTCGGAAGGTAACACGAACTCCTGTAATAAACATGAATTCTCAGAGTAAAAATTCCCAAAGGCAAAACTTTAATAATCAAACAAAAATGATTTTTTTTCTTTTAAAATTAATTCGTTGCAACAAAAATACAATATGAAGAAATTACAAATAATAAATTCAGTTTTCACCTGTTACCAGCGGCCGCAAAAGGGTTTATTTGACTTCTTTACCCTAAAATAAAATCCTGATGCAAAATCTATTCACCGATAGTAAATATAGACTGGGGGTACTTAATAGCTCCGGTAATATGAATTTAGTAACTTTTTTTATCCAGCGAAAACCTGTCTAAAGGTACTGTATTTTGCGAAAACTATATATAGTAGCTTGGCTCGGGTATGTCCAGAAAAGTCTAGAGTCTGGACTAAACTTTTTTTTTTGCTTAGACACTTTATTATATACGTTATCATGCAAGAGCAACTGTTATGACTTACCCTTCCTTCGTACTTCACCATTATTGTTAAAAATTGAGATTTCCGTGTCCAAAAAATTTTTGGACGCACATTGAACGTACCGTCGACATAAATTTTACTTCGATTAAACAATGTAACGAAATCTGGATCGTACCACAAAATATGCTGGAACCCATCTTCAGCTGTTATCAAAAAAGTGGACACCTTACGCTGCATAGTATTTTCGCCTTCTCCAACAGTATATTTCAATGAATCTGGATCAGTCATTAATTTGTCACCTACAATATAAATTATGATAAATAATAATTTGTGATCCATATTTTTAAAAAGATTAGTTTCCTAAGATAATATCAATTTTTAACATGGAACATATTCATAGGGAGGGATACCAGAAAAAGTTTCTCTCAGCAGGAGGACAGGTTAAAAAAGTAACGTTTTTAGGGGGGAGATCAAATGGACTTTGAATATTTTCGATTTATTATTTTCTAGGGACCCTAGATTACTTTAGCTTCCTGGTACCCTAGAATATTCCTAGTAGTAGTAGTAGTAGTAGTAGTAGTAGTAGTAGTAGTAGTAGTAGTAGTAGTAGTAGTAGTAGTAGTAGTAGTAGTAGTAGTAGTAGTAGTAGTAGTAGTAGTAGTAGTAGTAGTTGTAGTAGTAGTAGTAGTAGTAGTAGTAGTAGTAGTAGTAGTAGTAGTAGTAGTAGTAGTAGTAGTAGTAGTAGTAGTAGTAGTAGTAGTAGTAGTAGTAGTAGTAGTAGTAGTAGTTGTAGTAGTAGTAGTAGTAGTAGTAGTAGTAGTAGTAGTAGTAGTAGTTGTAGTAGTAGTAGTAGTAGTAGAAGAAATAGTAGTAGTAGCATTAGTAGTAGGATTATACGCTTAAAAATGGATTTATGAGGGCAAACGCGAACGCAGGGATGCATATTGGCTCTTACGGGAAAAATTGCCGTCTAAGGTCAAAATTTGCAACAAGTTGATTCCTGGCAGTTGCATTAGATTAATAATAAGTAAATGCATTTAGGAAGATGAATTTTCTACACCATCAAAATTAAGCAATTTTTATTTTACGTGTAAATCACCTAAATTAAAAAGCCTTACTTCCTGTATTTAGAGACCTGTGACTATGTAATTTTTTTTGTTAAAGAATATTTGCATACGATAATGTGTATTTCAAAGAGAATTGCTGGCATAAATTTTTTAAAAAAGTAAATATTATAATAAAAATAATAACAAATTACTCATAGATTATTGAACTAATTAATGATTTACCTAATTCTTGTAGGGTTTTTACGCCTTTTATATTTTTTCCAACATTAAATCTCATCATCTTTATTTCTTTCTTCACATCTCGACCTAACCTAGTTAAAGTATGTTGATTAAATTTCGTTGCTACACTTGGATACCTAAAAAATAAATACAAACAATATTTTTCGTTAATAATAACTTTCAAATATTCTTTTTAAAAAATGTTTATCTTACGTCATATTTAAGTCATTAATTGTTTTATTTACACAAGAGTGGCCAGGGGCTCTCACAGCTTCAATAAACGCATGACGGTATTCTCTTTGCGTTTCTCTAGTAAAATCTTGTTCACCGCAAGTATGCCCTACAGTTTCTACTGGTACGTTGTCACCTGGTAATTTCTCGCCTTTACCATCGCAACCATATCTTTCATAATTGCATGCGTATTTACTAAAAACAATATTTTTAATAAAAATTTTAAACAATAGTTTTTTTACATTGTAAAAAAAAATAAATTTTCTTACATTACACCATTAGTATTTTTTCTTTTAAACTGCATTTTATAACCATTTATTTCAGTGGCTTTTTTAGGAGCCCTTACGGTAGTTGCTGCCTTCTTAGCAGTTTTGTTTGCAGAAGCTGCTCTCAATAAATCCATTATTATTTAAATTTAAATTTAAATTAACATATATTTCATTTGACTGAAATAAAAAATATTTGAGGTTAGATTATTTTATAAAATTTATTTTAACAAATTATATGTCATTATTATTTCTTTAAAGATAAAATAACTTCTAAACTCTAGATTAATTATACTAATTTATGTATTAAGAAAATTGAAACTTACTCTATTATTATTTAGTAGCAAAAATTTATCTCTTAAGTTTTTTTAAGTCATTTTTTTTCGTAAAATGCACATAAACCAAACAAATTTAAAAAAAAAAATATTTTTTTGGTTTGAGTATTTTTCACTTTTTTCCTACGACTACTTCTTTTTAGGTTTTTAAATATTTCACTCAATTTTAAAAAGTTTAAATTGTTTAAAGCCTCTTGAGCTTTTAAATTAATATTATTTTGTTAGTTAAAAAATTTATTAATTTGTATTTTGCGAAAGAGGTTAAGCATTAAAATATAAAAAAAAATTTCCGTAGATACCAATAAATATTTATTACTATAATTATAATTGTCATGAAGTTGGTTACGGGGAAAAATATCGCGGAGAAAATAGTCGTGGGGGGAAATGCCGTGGGGAGAAACCCCTAGATCCATTGTTTCCTTGTCATAACTTCTTTTGTTTCACACAGTGGTCTTCGTTCTAAGGAAAATGTCTTAATTTCATCAACTTCTTTTACCAAGTCTTTCAGTAAACTAACAGATGTGTTGCTATCGTTTTCTATTTTAACAACTTTCCTCTTTAAATCAGTTTCTGGCATCACATTTGGATCAGCGGGTGAAGCTTGCTTTGAACTTTCAATAACTGCTGTTACAGCTTTTATTATATCATTCTTCATTACCTCTAGATCTTCTTTTGTTGCTAGTTCCCCACGTTTTTCAAGATTAGATTCTCTCATTTTATTTAATTGATTTACTGTAATTGGGGCCAATCTAAGCCTTTTGTTATTTAATTGCTCAAATTGTTGATTATTTACAACGTCAAAATTATTATCATTTGCTGAGCTGAAAGTAATAGAGTTTGAAAAATTTGTAAGCTGAACAGGCTTGCTCAAATTAAACAGATCCTGAACAGCATGATTTCTAACCGAAAGGTTTTGATTTCGGAACTGGATAGCTTCGTTGTATGTTTAAATAGCATTCGAAGCAATAGAACAGCTATAACTAGCCCACGATTCTGGTGGTTGAGCATGAGAAATGAGAAAGTCCTTTAAAAAATTATCATCATATGGGGGTTGAGGATATCTTGTAATTACATTCTTTTTGCTTTGGTTTTAGTTTTTTAGTTTTAGTTTTTAGTTTTAGTTTTTTATTTTAGTTTTTTCTTTCTTGAAAAACAAATTGTTGTCATATATTTGAACAATGAAATATACTGGATCAACACCAGCCATCTAAAAAGTAATTAGTAAATATTAAAATTAGAATCTTTTATTATTTAAAAAAAAAAAGTAGAAAATATTAAAAAATACCTATTTTCCGAGTTTCCCGCAAACTCAAACGTTTTTTCACATTCCTGACCAAAAATATCGATTCAGCGCCCCAAAAAAACCCCAGTTTTAACTTAAATTGTAAAATAACAATTATTTACATATTTTTTATTTTCAAGTTAAAAGATATAGTTAAGAGCCCCTTCTAGAAAGGCTTCTGGCGGATAGAATATATTTCTCTGGCGGATAACTTTACATTCATAAAAATGAATAAAACAAAATTTTTTTAATACTACTTTAGTGTACTTATTCACCACAAAAAAATTTTCCTATTATCTCTTTCCGTTTTCTTGTAAAAAAATTTTAAGTTTTCATTCAAAAACCTAGCGCGCGAAGTAGATTTCAATTTCACCCCTTGGAACCTGTTAAATGTCATTTTTGACCCAAAATTCTAATTTAGTGACCTATTTAACCAGATAGCATCATATAAAAGTCGATAAAAACATTTTTTACTATATTTCAAAATTGGGGGGGGGGGGGGTGAAAAATGGGTGGTAAAATCACCCCTTGACATTTGCGACAATTATCCGTTCCATTAAAATAGCGTAATAGAAAAATTAAAATAGTGCAGGGTGTGATAGCATGGGCAGTTGTTGGTGACCTCTGTCACAACATCCGTATGGAAGTTTAAGATGGAGGTTAAACAAATACTACTACTACTACTACTACAGGATCTTGATCTTTATTTTGTGAGCCATCTCTAGCTTCAAATACAATAATTCTTAATTCTTTTTGGATTGTCGTTGTTGCTTCTGCAACTTTCATAGTGGATTAGATAGACATTTAGATAGATTAAACATCTAGAATCGCTGCAATAACATATAGCTGAGTTGATTAAATATTACCAAACTTGTCTGCTAATTTACATATTATTGTATCTTTTAACCTTTGTCCCAATGCGTTAACTGGTTTTACTTAGTTAACTCTCTTATTTATATCATAAACCAAAGGTATAATTATACCGCCGTTTGAGAAGCTTACCTGATTAACATTTCTAATAGCTTCTTCAAAATAAGTTGTTAATGCTATAATATACTGCAATGTCTTCTCGACTTAATATTTCTGCCTGGAACATTTAGAGTAAATAGCATACAAATATTTTCAAGCTCCAAAAATCTTTCTAACATATAAAATATAGAATTCCATCTATTTTTAGCATCGTTAATAAAAGATAATACTTTAGAATCACTTTTCCCATCCAGAATTTAAACCCACCTTAACTCATTTGAAGCCACTGATGTACTTTTCCTAATAAAATTCACGAAATATTTTACTCTTCCTGATTAGCTTAAATTCTTCAATCTCTTTCAAAGAGTAGGTATTCACTTGCACAACTGGTGAGCAAAGTACCAAAGTATGGAAGCTCCTAAGTGTCATCTAGCGCAAGTCTGCATACTTGCATCCTTGAAAGAAAACAAGAATGCAAGCCTGCATTTCTGTTTTTTTTAAATCGTTTTTCGCTAAAATTATAGTGTTTGAGAACAAATAATAATATTAAAAACGCCATTAGAAACGCTAGTTACCTTCTGTACTCACATTAAAAACCGCGAAAATTTAAATTTTTATATAAGTTTAAAAATTTATCTAATATTACCGCTTTGTATGCTTTAATAAAAAAAGAGATGACAATTACCATTCGCATATAAAACGCGGAGTGATGATTTTGTAAATTTATTTGATAGTATGTTCTCGAAAAAAGGTCAATACAAAATTATTAAGACATATCAATTGGCAACATTAAATAATTTTTTTTAATTCATTTTAAAAATTATTTAAAATTACGTGGTTGTTAATGTAGTCTAACCTGATCGTACATGATGTTCCATAGATCCTTGAATGGCTTCTGCTGTTACTCTCCTGAATCTTGTTCCTTGCACAATCGCGTAGATTATTTTTCGGTCGCTCAGGTAGCTGCTGCTGATTCTTTTCGAATATTTTGGACACGAGTCTATCTATCCCAGAGTAGTTGACATAAAAAGAAAGGGAGGGGGAAATCTTTTAATTTTAAGCGTTTTTACTGCTCCATGCGCATGCCCAAAATCCGGAGTATTTCATGTGTATTTTTTTTCAGATTATAGAAAAGGCGCATTGTTGAATGAATTAATTTTATTACATATCATAGGGGTAACGCAAGGGTAACGAGGGTTTCCTGATTTCGAGCGTATTTTGAGGTGCTCTACCCTTAAAGCATGGCTTGATTTAAGCAATTTTTAATTATTATTTTTTATTATTATTTTTTATTGCATTTTATGTTTATTTTTATAAAAAACAATTAATTATTGAACGCTCTTTTAAGTGCACCCCCCCCCCCCCAATATTCATGCGATAAATCTGAATTTTCATGTAGTAGAGCTCGAAACTTAAAAGAGCATAAAATAAGTATGCATGGAAAAAATGAAAATAAAGCCTCATTAAAAAGATTTTCATTTTTCAAATAAAAATCGAAAGACAAAGCTAGAGCACTTTGAAAAAAGCCATAATATTAAAATGGAAAGTATACTTATCGATTTTTAAAATAATATCGAATTCGAAAATTGGAAACAAGAAATTGAAGAACAAGAAAAGCTATCATTTGTGATTAAGAGAAGTTGGGAAAATAAAGAAGAAAGATCTAAAAAAATTACACTAAAGTGTTTCCGTGATGGAATTTATAATAGTTCCCAACAACGGCACACAAAATTAATGGAGAGTAACAAAATAAATTCATATTGTCCTCCGCAAATCCAAGTCAAAATATATACAAATGAAAAAGTGTCAATTTTGTATGAAAAAACTCATGTTGGGCATGAACATGAAGTTGGACGCTTGAGATTGGCAAATGAAGTAAAATTAGACGTAGCATCTAAAATTGCTTTGAAAATAAATTATAATAACATTTTTAAATCAACGAGAGCTGCATCTTTGGCTGAAGCTACCTCATCAGATGATGTGCGAAGACCAATGATTATAACAAAAAAAAGACTTGCATAACATTGCAAAAAGTTAGAATAATAACTAAATTATTAAGCATATAATTTATAGCGTTAGTGTTGATTCTTGAATTAAAGAAATGAAGAAGAAAGGGGAAAAGATTTTGTATTACAAGCCTCAAGGTGAATGATGTAAATCCTATGCAAATCTGAAAGAAGATGATTTTATTTTAATTATCGTGACCAAACTGCAAGCAGAAATGCTCAGGAAATACGGAGAAAATACTATTTATCTGGATAGTACTCATGGAAAAAATCCTTATGGATTCCAACTAACTTCTATATTAATTTTAGATGATGAAGTTTTATGTTTTCAAATCGCTTAGATCAAGTAGCTTTAAAAGTTTTATTTTTAGAAGTGCGGAATAAAATAGACGTTATCAAAACAAAATTATTTATGTCAGACATAAAATTTTAAGCCTTTAACTAAATATTAATAAGTTGGTTTTAACCCTCATACAAAATAAATAACTTTAAATAAATTTCAATACTTCTGCATTTTATCCTTCAGACTTCAAAAATTATTTTATAATCTTTATTTAAATTTCACGGTATTCAGTGCACTTAAAAAAAAATAAAAATTATAATATAAATATAATCCTTCACAGGTTTGAAGTCTTGTAAAAATGTCTGGAACAATATTTCAGAACAGTCAGCTAACTAATTCAGATGATAAATTAACTGGAACAAAATTTCAAAAAAGCTGGTTAAATAAATTAGATGATAATGGCATGGAAGCAGGTGTTTATTAAGAATTAAAATAAATAAATAAATTAAATTAAATACTCTTCAACGTATAGCAAACATGATTTCTTTTCATACTGTAGAATTTGCGAAAAAAAATTTTCGACCAGAGCTGGTTTTTGTTGAATAAACGAACATGCTCGTAGAAAAATACACCATCAAAATTTGTTCAAATTAAAAAAATCTCAATTAAAATTGTAAGCTATTGAAAAAAAGACTGATTCATCTGTAACTCAAAATTCTTCAAAAACTCTATCTTCGTCAAAGCAATTAAAAGAATCTAACTTGTCTGGTAAGTAACTATATTTACAATCTTATCTCGGATCGAGTAAGGCGTAAATATTCGATCATTTACTTAATAAACAAACTATTTCTTCTTGCAGGAAAAACATTTACTTCTTCATATGTTAATCCAGTAATTCAGCCACAAAATTTACAGATATTTAGCAAAAATCCAAGTCATACTAGTGACTAAACTCGCCTCCCTTAATGCCTTATGCAAGTCAACCCGGAACCGTTTAACACATTACATCAGGTTGACTTAAGGCCATGTATCCTCTCTATCAGAAGATCCTTTCATATCAGTTTCTGTTTTCTTCATAATATTCGATTTTTCTTTTAAATATTATGATGAAAACAGAATCCTAGCCTCAGCGTGGTGAAGAGTTTTAAATCTGTATATATTTACGAAAGTATTTTCATACTACGAATAGCGTCTATATACAGTTATGAAACTCTTACTCGAGCGGCGAACCCGCTTCTATATGAAAGTATCTCTACTAACATATAGTCGCAAGATTTAAACCACTCGACCACCGCCTCGGTAGTCATACTAGTGATGATAATAACAGTTATGAAATTAATAATAATTTGAATTTTTCTAATAATAATGAAATAAATAAGACCCTTTCATTGTTTTCATAAAGATTTTTCTTTATCACCTTCAAAAGGTGGTTATCTAAATATTGAAGAATTGGGACCTTATTTTCAAAGTGAACTTTGTAAAGATTTAGAAAAGCCAGATGTGTACATTTGTTTACAGTATGATGATACGGGAAACAATAAGCATAAAAAGGAACTGCAAATTCGAGCACAGTTTTGGTCTGAAAAATTAAGCATGGTAGTAAATCGTCATCTTACTACTTGTTTTATAGAACGTGGAACTGCAACAGTGATTTATAAATATTTAAAAGAAGCTATCGATTCAAGTAAAGTATCTTTCTCTCAAATACTGACATTAGGTATGGATAGATGGATAGACCACCTGTCAATCATGCAGTCTTTAGATTGTTTCAAGAAGAAAGAAAAGCTTTAAACTATAAACCGATGATTTCAATCGGAAGCTGTTCCATACACATGATTCATAACTCTTTTTGTGAAGGATTAGAAAGCTTATCAGTAGACATCGATGATTTAATAAAAAAAATTTATATTTTTTTAAATAGAAGTGAAAAAAGAAGGCATGATTTTGAGAAAATCCAAGAAGAAGAGAATCTTCCTCGGCATCAATTAGAAAAGCACGTATCGACTCGATGGTTAACCTTAGGATCTGCATCAGAAAGGCTTTTAGAACAAATGCCAGCGATAAAAAGGTACTTTTTAGATTATATTCCTAAAAAAGATAAGAAAACCGAAAAAATTCGATTGTATCTTGATATTGTAAAGTACTTAAAAAACCCTTTTTTAGAATGTACTTTAAGCTTCGCAGAATACGTAGCTACTTATTTTGCTAAAAATTACACTGCATTAATGCTGTCAGATCATCCAATGATCCATTTCGTTTATCCACAGATAAAAAAAACTGTTATGTTCATGTTAGCTAATCTTATTCAAGATAACGTTCCATCAGAAAAATTTGTTTTAAGCAATAGTTTATTTGATTCAAGTAAAATTTATGAAGTTATTAATAATCCATTACTTTATAAAGAAAAAAAAAAAAGAATATTGAGTGTGGTATAAAAACAAAAGAAATATTATCAAAATTAAAAGAGTCCGACAAAATCCAATTTCTTGATGAAGTTAAATCTACGATTTTGTATATTTTAGATAATATTCCTAATCGTTATACTTTAAAATTTTGCCAATATATTGCACCAGAGTATATTAAATCAAAAGATAGTGAGAAATATATTTTATATCTTGCGAAAAATTTACCATTAAAAAATGTAAATCTAGATGAAGTAGTCTCTGAATGGAAGCTTCTACAAGCTGATGAAGAGATAAGGTTTAAATTAGAAGAAAGTGAAAGAATAGACAAGTACTGGAACAAAATTTTTCTACTTAAAACTGGTTTTCAAAAAAGATATCCGCAAATAATCCCCATATTTAAATCAATTTTAATATTGATTCATGGGAGTGCTCAAGTCGAGCGTGGTTTTTCGGAATCTGGACTCTTATTAACTTCAACACAAATTCAAATGAACGAGAGGACTTTAAATTATAAAATGATAATAAATGATTCACTAAAAGAGTATGACTCTATGCCCTGCAAAGTTCCGATCACCAAAGAATTACTTGACATGGCACAGTCAGCATACAGGTCATATAATACTTATTTAGAAGATGAAAAAAAAAGCAGAAGAATTATAATAGCCAAAGAAAAGGCTGAAAAAGAAGCTATAAAAACAGTTAAAAAAAACATTGAAGGTTTGAAACAAGAATTACTAAGTCTTAAAGAAATTCATAAAGAAGCTTCAAATACTGCAGATGCTATGGATAAAAATCTGCAAGAACAGTCAAAAAATAAAAATGTTGGATCAAACGTTATCTCAGAATTAATGAACGGCGCAAGCAAGCAAACTTATAACCGGTTTGTGTAAACACAACCTAAATGCATGGAACATGTTTACTTCCAAATGAAGACTAGCTATAATACAAATGTTACTCAACATTACAATACAATCTTCTAATTTTATAATTTGTAATTATCACCTTACTAGTTGTTAAGATTCTAAACCCAAACTATTTTGATTCCCTAAACCTGAATTATTCTAAGTCCCTAAATCGATATTATTCGAAGTCCATAAACCTGTATTATCCTAAGTTTTTAAGCCCAGATTTTTCAAAGTCTTTTAAAAGTATTTTATTTATTTATAAATACTTACCTAATTATTCTAAGTCTTATTTGACCCCCCCTTAAATAGGACAAATTTGACCCCCCCCCCTTAAAAAGGACAAAGTTGATCCCACCCCCCTTAAAAAGAACAAATTTGAACCCCCCCCCCCCCTTAAATAGGACAAATTTGACCCCCCCCCCCCTTAATTTTCAAGTTCTGAAGTACCCTCTACCTATAAACATGTCCCATGTTAAAAAATTGATGACAAGTGCAATGAATTAATAGATAAAAAAATTTTAAAAAAGTAAAATTTATTACTGTTTTTAAATGGCAAATTCTTAAATTTTAAAAAACAAATATTTTTTTAATTTAAATATAAGATCCAAAGTCATATTAAGTCAAATTATTAATTATTATTAAATTTTAATAAATATTTTTATTTTGAATGTAAGTGAAATGCTAAGTCATACATTAAGATAGAAATGTATAAATATAAGTGTTGTTTTCAAATGAATAAATAAAATTTTTAATTAAAAAAAGACTTTAATTTGTTACCTTAATATTTTTTCCTCACCTTTATTCATAAAAAATTCCCATAATTGCTTAATTCTTACTTAAAAATAATAAATTTATTTCATAATACGTTTTTAAAATTTCCCCTTTTTTTGGATATCTTCCCCCTTTTTGCAAATTTAATTACCCCTTTCCTCCTTTTTTTTAAAAAAGGAGGCTATGATGCCTGTATTTGGGAGTTCAGGGTCCCCTTTGCTCTTACTGATAAGGACCAATCTGGCTCTCATCCAGAGTTTGCTGAAGACACACATTCGTGCACAAGTATTTTACATGCACAGGATGAGCTGTGAACACTCTTGCCCGGTTATCTTCGGTATTTTATTTCATGAAGTCCTGGTGGCTTTCCATTTTTAAGCGAGTCAACTGCTGTTAGAATCTCCTCTTCGGTAAATTTGGAGATAACCTCCTCGTCATCTTCTTCTTATTCGTTTCCATCCTCACTCTTCAGATGGGTAGGGAAAAGCCCAAAGTTAATTATACGTCTAACCTCCTCTTCGTTCATAACACTTGTGGAAAGAGAACCAATCCTCTTGGTGACTATGTTGTATCTAAGACCCCATGGGTAATTATCCACCTCGTTACACAAACCCATCTTGCATGTTCTTTTGCTTCTCCTGACAGAAAGTCTCAGCCTTCTTTTGGATTGCTTGTGCTCTGCCATCAGCTAAGCAGCGTCCGTTCTGGAGTATCTCGCATTGGATACATTTTTGTTTGTGCTATTTAACAATCAGGATTATATTGATTAAACAAAGTCAATGCTAACTCTTATTTCTAAAATTATTTGGTACAAACATGACTATTTATGCTTATATAAAATTTTTCTTCAGTTCTTTGAAAAATTTTTCACCATGAAACGACTCCTTAAGTTCAAATATTTATAAAATTATTATCAAAATTAGATGTTTTAGCTATCTATGCACTGCCAGTGTTAAGATTTAAATTAGTTTTTGGAGTCACTGAACACGAGTTTCGGGGAACTTCTTATTTAAAATTAATTTCTCACTCTTAAATTAGCAAAACATCAGCGATCCAAAATAAACCATATAAAACGAATCATAACTCTAACAGAGCGAAAATAGCAGAAACATCCCTTTTTCAGTAGTATTTTTTGCTAATTAAGGGGTGAAATATTAACTATTCAAGGAAAACTCCTCCAAATTTTTGATCAACGACCAAAAAAACCTTTTCAGGGGTAGTTTTAAAGCATATTGATTGGAATATTAAGTCATTAGAGCAAAGATGTTTGGTCGTAAAATTATTAAAAAACTAAAATTTTTTTAGAAAGATTATCGTACAATTGTAGTACATAATGATATAAGATATTTTAGTTAAGACTAGATTTGAAAACTTCTACTGAGCTTGACAGACGAATTTCTTCAGGGAGGGAGTTCCAGAAGGAGATCATGAATACTAGCGAGGATTAGTTTAGCAGACTTCCAAATGAAACAATCATCTTTGTGTTTTAATCATACTTTTACATCTATGGTTTTAGTGATTTTTCATTTGTAGTTAAAATTTTTCATACCAGATAAGGCTAAATAAATTTTTTTTAAAGAATCGTTCAATGCAATTTTTTGAAAATATTTCAGACTTAATGCATCATTGTATAATAATAGAGCGAAAATTTTTTGTGAGCAAAAATTAAAGAAAAATTATAGTTTGAAAAATGTAAAATGCCCCTGAAACCCGGCAATACTTCTACATTTCAAATGCTTAAAAAATCTGTATAAAAGATTTTTACATTTTTGTAATAAATCAAAGATAATTGATATTTCAATCCGATAAAATAATTCATGTCTAATTTTTTATAAAGTTGTATAAGAAATAAGACATGAATTCATGCAAAAAATGACTATTGAAATTGAAAATGTTGGTCTAAGTTATTGCTTGATTTATTTAAACCTGTTGAAAATTCAATACAGAAAACTTTTTTTTGCAAAATAAACTATCGGAATTCTATAAGAACCTTCTGAAAACAAAGAAATGAGCGCAATAAAAAATATTGAACCTTTTTTATCACTAGCCTAAGTCGTTAAAATTGTTCGATTCAAGGTGCTACTGATATGAAGCTTTCATTTCTGATTCATGTATGACAAGAAGCTTTAAATTTGATTTAAGCTAAAAAAAAATAAAATATCATTTTACCAAAATTAAAAAAAATGTGTTTGGATTTTTTAAAAAGTTGTCAAACTGAACTTTTCTCAAATTATCTGTGGGAATTTGAAGTGAGAACTCCGCACCATAATCGCCATTTTTGTCCAACTCAGAATTTTAAATTTTGAATCTCAAGAACTGTTTTTTAAAATAAAATATATTTTTAGAAACTAAAAATTATGCAAATTCGATGTACATATAATAATATTTTTATTTTAATACTTTTATTGTGTGCTATAATATTTAAAAAATGACTCACCAACATATCCCTTCTTTTACTAATAAAAATTCGCAAATTCTTTGTTTTCAAATATCTGCATAGTATTCAGGAAATTTTTTAAACTACTTCTAGGAATCGATTAATATTATTTATTTCTCTTCACAAGTAAAATTATATAAATTGCGTTAAAAAGTAAAAGTAAAAAGTCCTTGAAAAAGAAAAAAAATTTTAATTAATAAAATAATTTTGTATTATACAAGTTATTATTGTACTGATCCTCCCGAATTATTTGTGCAAAGTTGGCCCCAGCTTGAAATTTTGATTTTTCTGAAAAAGTTGATTATTTATACCAAAAAAATAAGTCCTTCACTTCCCGCTTAGTCCAGGAAATCTCTGGTACATCAGAGTGTTCAATAGACTGACTCAGAAATCCTGCAAAAATCGCTCAAACAAATCATTAAAAAAAAATTTTTTATTTTATTCACGATAAATGCCCAAAAAATTTAAATAACTAAAAATTGGATATTAGATCTTGATGAAAAAATAAGTTAGCCAATGTTAATTAAAGATTTTGTATAAAATCTCCTACAATCTCAATTTTAAGTTAAAACAAATGGTATAAATTCGGATTCTACAGAAAAATATATTGGGGAAAAAACATTTTAATTCAGCTAATAACTTGATTAGAACCTACTAGGAAAGTTTTTAAAATAGTGAAATAATGTTAAAAATTTGGCGTCTTTTGAAAATTCCGGCAATTTCAGCCGGGTGAATTTGGAATTTTTAGGCTTAAGTGGGGATTTAAGGAACGTATCAAAAATAAAAATTCGGATTTTTGTCAAACCTGAAACCTGATTTAGTTAAAATTATTTTTTAATATCCAATTTTCAGTTATTTAAATTTTTTGGTCTGTTAACGTGACCTAATATAAAAAACTTTTTAACATGGAACATGTTTATAGGGTACTTCACAACTTGAAAATTAAGGGGGGGGTCAAATTTGTCCTATTTAAGGGGGGGGGGGCAAATGAGACTTGGAATAATTAGGTAAGTATATATAAATAAATAAAATACTTTTAAAAGACTTTAAAAAATCTGGGCTTAAGGACTTAGGATATAACAGGTTTATGGACTTCGAATAATATCGATTTAGGGACTTAGAATAATTCAGGTTTAGGGACTTGGAGTCATTCAGGTTCAGGGACTTGGAATAATTCAGTTTAGGGAATCAAAATAGTTTAGGTTTAGAATCTTAACAACTAGTAAGGTGATAATTACAAATTATAAAAATAGGAAATTGTATTGTAATGTTGAGTAACATTTGTATTCTACCTAGTCCTCAGCTGGAAGTAAACATGTTCCATGCATTTAGGTTGTGTTTACACAAACCGGTTATAAGTTTTTTTAGGAAGAAATCAAGATCACCTTGATCTTTTTAAAGAATATTTACGAAAAGCAATTTTTGATTTTTTGGAGCAATCTATGAGCCACTCTCTGGGCTACCTTGAGCTACCGGAGACCTTCTGGACTAAGCGGGATGTAGAAAACTCATTTTTTTTATATGAATATTCAACTTTTTCTTACAAATCAAAGACCGCGACCGACTTTACATGCATAACCCGGACGACTCTTTTTCTGAAATAAGACTTAACAAAATTAAAGTGCGTTAAAGCAAATTAAAATATTGAAAAATTTAAAAATGCGAAGGTTCAGGTAAAATCGTTGCAGGCTTGTATGCATCATTCATATATGCGTTGCACATTGAGTCATAAAAAGATTCTGTATGGTTGTATTTTAAATAAAATATGTATGAGTCACTATGAAAAAAAAAGGAAGAATGTCTCTTTTAAGTAAAATCAAAGATCGCCGATTAAGTTGGATTTTCATTTTTAATAAATGAATGCATTTACTTTAAGTGGCTATAATTGAAAATTAAACTTATTAAAATTTAATCAATCAATCAAAATTATCAAAATTTATTAAAACTTTATAAAAAGTTTAATATTTTTTTAAATAAAAACACTATTTTCCAACCTTAGTAATAAAAAATGGCATTCATTAAACTTTCTTGGATATCCCTTTTTTCACTAAATGCAAATTCTGACCTAATTTTTGTATCCTTTAGAAAATTTGACTAAAGAGCAAATTTTAGATATTTGTAAAACACTGTGCAATTTAATAATAATATCAATACAATTATATTAATACAATAAATCAATGCAATTAAAATTAGCCAAATAGCATTATTTTTATGCTACTTTTTATTTAGTGCAGTATTTTAAAAATATTTGAAATTTTCCTGAAAAAAGAAAATAGATCTTAAATCTCAGAAATTCTGCCACTTTTTTGTTATTTTTTTTTACTAAAGGAGCTTGTGAAAAATTGTGGTGCTAACGCCAAACAATAAAAATAATATTTTAGTTTATAATTAAACTATTTAGATTAATAATTTAACTGAGTACCCAAAGCCCTAATTGATTTGTACCATTATTCTCTTTTTATCTTTTTTTTGCATCATTTTGAAATAAAAATTTTTTTTTAATTTTAAAAATAGATCTTTCTGTTTTACTGTATTTTAAACATGTAATTTAAAAAAAAAAATTACATATCATTCGAAAATGTACTTGCAAATTTTATTCTCTGCAATCATTTAATTATAAAAATATTTTTTTTTTTGCTAAATAAAAACTTTGTAATAAAACTATAGAAAAAGTTTTATTTTTTTTATAAAAAATTAACTAATAATAAATCTTTTTTTTTTAGGATTTAAGTATGATTCATAATTTTTAATCATTATCATTTTTACTATCTACATTATAGATAATTTTTTTATAATCTTTACTTTATTAAATAAAAAACATAATTGTATGAAAAAAAAGAAGAAAAATTCCATAATTATCAATAATTTACTATTAAAGACCTTCAAAATCATCATGCTAGCATAAAAAATACAATTCAAAAGCATGCACATTCGCTATCTCTTTATTATAACTTGCAAAGATCCAAACTCGTGGCGCCTTATTCGACTGAGTTAGTTTTATAATAATTCTCGTGTCAGTGTCCCTCAGACTTTCAACACGCTACGTAACGTCTTTGTATGTTAAAAAAAAATTAATTTGTGTTTACTTTATTCGAAATCAGTGTTTACAAAAGTAGTGCTCTTGTAGTGTTAAATAATCAGTGTTGTTAAAAATAATTAATTAAGTGCTGTCCAACTTATTGTAAAATGAGTTTAAATAAAATCGTTATCAATGAAAAGTTTATTAAATAGTATTAATCACGCCAAGTATTGCTGTATATAGTGAAAAGTGATTAATAAAAATAAGTGTTGTTTAATAAATCTAATGTATAAACAATTTTTCTAAAAGGATTAATATAGTTTAATAGGCCGTCGACATGGTAAGTAAATCAAACTACCTGTGCAAAAATATATATTATAAAGACCGGTTAAATCAATAGAATAATTATAATATGTGTAATAACATGCCGGTGTATACATATTTTTTGGTTTTGTGTTGCTATGAGAAGCACAGGCCCGCAGGTGCAAAAGAAAAAAAAATGTGTATGTAACAGTAGTAGCCTTGGGGTACACAATAATCTACTATTATTATGAATAACAAGAATGCACTTACATGTCTAGAGAGTAGTTTTAGTTCCTTTTGTATGTATATAATATTTTGAATTAGAACAGGAAAAAAAAATTATGGTAAAAGAGAGAATACAGCTCTGTCAAGGGCAAGTATATTATTTCAGGTTGTTTAATAAAAATCATTCCAAACTTAAAATATTGTAGATGTCAAAATTTTAGTAATACTAATAGAAATTTTAACTGAAACAATTTTACATTTAATTTTTAAGTGCTTTACTTGAAAATACCAAATTACATAGATTTTTTTAAAATTTTGATTATTTTTCTGGGTTTTTTTTAATTCGAAAAAAATAACCATTTAGGAATTACAAACTAAAATTTTAATCTGAAAATTGATAATATTAACTTAATTTAGAATTATTTAAAATATTTGAACAGTGATAATAATAATTGAACAATTTAATATAACAGGCATGTATCCAGAAATTTGTTGAGAGGGGGACTAAATGTCTTTCATAACATTTAGAATTTAACTGTTTCTTATTTTAAATTAATATTTGTTAATAAACAATTTAAAATTTTTCAGTAGAAAGAAAAAAGTGATGCTTCTTTTGATAAAAATTTTCATTTTGACGGGAGGCATGGTCTACTTGACTCCCACCGCTCTGAATACATATCTGTATGAATAGCAATTTTGAGTAATAAAATTTATTTCAACATTTACATAAAAATTCAAAATTTATTTAAAGGAGATTATTTCTTGGTCCCAGGGTTACCAAATTAGCATATTTTTAAAGTAAAATTTAAACACATTTACTTATAAAAATTTTTCAATGACAGAGCCGATACTTTGCGTAATTTTTTACGACTTGTTAATTTTTATGTCACAAATGCCACTTTTCCCAGGCCTGGACAACTTGTATAAAAATTCTGATTTTCTTATGTTGAAGAACATTCAATTTTGGGGCAAGGAGTACATACATAAGTCCAAAATTAACCTTTTAGTAACCAGTTATAGCTAATAGTTTATAAAATAAATTTTAGAAAATTTTTAACTTTTTTTTGAAAAAATTAAAAATTTTAAAATATTAATCTTACTGTTCATCGAAATAAACATTATTATTTCACCTAACTAAAAGTTTAATGCAACTTGCAAGTAAAAGGATGAACTCTGAGTTGAACTTGATAAATGCATAATCATGTAATGTATGCTGGGTTAAAAAATTGATCATTAAACATGAATAAATATTTCCAGTTATTAATTCAGAATATTTAAAATACAACCTTTAGCATTGACATAAATACATTAATAAAACAAATTCTATATTTGAATTCGCGAATCCAAAGTATTAAAAAAAAGATTTTTAAATTTTAATTATTAAATCCACCTTCATATTGTGTCAATACCACCTACTAATATATAAATCGAGAATGCTTGTTTTAAAAATAAAATAAATCCTGAAAGTCTAAATTTACAAATACTGAACATACTGATAAAGAATGATAATATTACGTGTACTACAAAAAAATGAAACTTTTATTTTATAAAGTTCGATGTATCATGTTTATAAAAGAGCGAGCACCGACAATTGCAATGGATATCATATGCAACACGTGGTTTTAATGTTTAATTATGCAGTGATTCTTACATACATGCACTAGATTTTACGCTTCGAGTAATTTTTTATTTTCCAATTTTACAAAAAAATTATTAATTAACCTAGATTTCCATTGTTAAAATTTATAAATAATTTCTACAAATCGAACTTAAGGAATTTTTTTTTTATGTATTTTGAAACCCACCAACTTGAAATCAGTGCCACATTAAACAAAATAAAGTCAAATTATTTTGACTGTTATCGGATACCTTTAAAAAACAAATTTTTTGCGTTATTTTCTATTATCAATTTTACGAAGTATACTTTCACAGCACAATTTAAAATAAAAATGCTTAAAACGATTTGTTCAATAGTTTTAAAAGATTTTAAATTCTTTTTTGCGGAAACACTTAAACTTTTTTATGCAAAACGGATAATACGTTGGGTGAATTAAAATTTTTGTATCCGTGTAAAAAATAAAATAAAAATAAAATATTTTTTGATACAAGAAAAAAGATTTGCAATAATTTATTCATAAAAATGCGAAAAATACTATTATTACAGCATTGAATGACTCTGCTTAAATTTTGAGCTAACAAAATCGCAAAAAAAAGCATTTCATTTTATAAAAATGTTATTAAAAAAGTGAAATCAGGGGAGTATGAAATGATGTTTCTTAAAATGCGTAATTTAACACTTAAATTTTGAAAAAAATGGTTAAAAATCATAGGCATATCGTAATAAATAAATAAATATTTAGATATTAACCTAATAAGTTCAATCACCTTACGTAACTTTATACATTGTTTGTGTATAAGAAAAGAAGAAAAGTACGGTACTTATTCACTTTTACAATATGTAAACCTTGTAAAGTTATTAACACACATACTCTATACAAGTAAATATTCATTCAATCGAAGCAGAAATATCATTTCGAAAAATCCCTTATAAGACAAATAATGCTGTACTTCCTTTTTATGCTTGGATTAACAATATTCTTATAATAATAATAAAACTACTGTTTATTTATTTATTTATTTAATGATTTCATCGTTTTGAACTTTGCTATTTACACTTGAAATCATTTAAATAATACTATAATAAATAATACTAGTTTTTTATTATCATCCACACAAGACATTTCTAGATAAAGTGAATTTACTGGATGTTATGCCGACAGTGATTCACTAGGATACGATTTTCCTTAAAATTTGTTGATACTACTGAAAAAATGCCAAAATTTTATGTTAGTTTTGATTTTGGGTTGTGAAGTTCTTTTTTATTTGCAGTAGACCCTGAGTAGATCCTTAAATTATAAAAATGATACAAAAACAAAAATATCTTTAATCATACGTTGTCAAGTTGCTCTGCTTCAAATGTAATTTGATTGGAAATTCGAGCAAAAAATCAAAAAAATCCAAGTGGAACAGCCTGATGACTTTGCATATTAAAGTTTTTTACAGATACTGGGAAGCACAAAGGGCAGTAAATACAATTTTTTTATTATTTGAATAAACGTTTTTCACAAATAAGACATTTATAAAAAATTTTGATGAATTTAATGATATCGTGAGAAAATTCTAATTATAATAATCATTATATTATTTAAAACGGTAGTTACAAGGTTTATTATAGTACTACTATAATCAAAAAGAGGAAGGTATGATGGGAGGTCTTTTTGTAATGTGGTTTTATCGGTGTGTAGTAGCAAATACAAATAAATATAATTAAATAAATATAATATATTAAGATATCCCAAGAAACGTGATACTAAACGCGTGAGAAAAACTTTTTATTTGATGAATATTTTCAACATAATGTATTTTTTTCAATAATTTGCAAATAATTTGTGCGTTCGAAGTTATCATTAATAATAAAGTGGAGAAAGCAATAAAATTGTTGTATAATCGATTTTTCATGTTATTGTAATTCAAGTTAATAAATGTGTTACATAGCACAATAATCTTTTGTAATATGACGAGTTAGAAGATAATTCTGCGAAATTAAAAAAAACATTGTTTATTATTATTTTAATCGGTGAGAAAATTTAATCTAAAGTATATACCTTATTCGATAAATAAAATAAATATTAAGTTAATTATTTATTTTATTAAATAAAGCTGCAACAATTTAAAAAAGAAAATATCGATAATAATAAGTCTAATTAAAAACAAAGTAATTACATTATATCTATATATTATCGATATTAATTTCTTGTTTTATAACCTACTTTTTACCCCCTTTGCTCCCAAAAAAAATATGTGGAATACGCTAAGCATACAGCTCCGGATCAAAAAATCTTGCAAAAAATAATATTTTTTAAATTACTATTTGCCCTGATTTAAAAAAATTTTTGAATATTTAGCAAAGTCAAGTGACCAAATGAAAAATCTTACCAAATATTTGGATTCCCCGGATAATTTTTAGACATATAATTTTTGGCAAGCTTTAAAAGAGTTGTGTGAAAATGGTAAAATTTTAAACCAAATAATCATTATAATTTTTTAGAATACTTTAGATTTCTAGACTTAATTAAGATAATTTAAATTTAGGGACTTTTATAATTTCGGTTCTAAGACTTATATAATAATTAGGGAAAGAATTTTAAAACTGTTACAAGTAAACATGCTCGATAATTGTTAGTTGTTTAAACACAAAATCCAGGTATAAGTTTTTTTTAACGATTGCAAATATCTTGAAACGTAATGAGAACTTTAAAAAAATGAGTTATACTCATTTAAAATGTGAGCATCGCAACATGGTAGGGCATTAAAAAAAATTTTTTTAAACGCTTTTCTTTAAGTTTTATCATTTGCAAACATTTAAAAGAAAAAAAAAATCTAGGTGCCACAACTGGATTTTTTTCAGTGTACAATGCAATCGAGAAAATATAGTTGCATAATGTTAAATTGTGAATAAATGAAGAGTATAAACTACCCTTAATATTAGTAAAAATATTTGAAGTGACATATAAGAATTTTCACTAATTTATACTATACTTTAGATCAATTTTTACTAGTAAATATTACAAATAAAGTTAAGTATGCTCATTTCGAATATTTTTACTATCTTTAAAAGCAATTTCTACTCTACATTTATTTACAGTGTAGATTAAATTCTAACGTATTAAATTTTTATTTCTCTGCATAATTTTTCAAATCTAATATATATTAACAATTATTATTAAGTTTACATAAGAAAAATATAAATAATTTATATAAATAATATTAATATTTACTTGTAGGTATTCAATTTATTTATTGACATTTATTTATTCATCTTACGTATGTCATGTGTATGAAAGACTTTATTAATAATTTAAAAATTCTAGACATAAATAATTAAAAAAAACTATACTTATCAATATTACAGCTGATATGTAAATGACGCTCGAAATGACGTAATGAAAATTATATTACAACTTCATTTGAGATTTAAATTACTTTCTCTATGAAGAGAAAATTAGTTTTTTTTAAATCTATAATGTTTTATAACACGTTAGTAGAGATTCATATGATTAAACGTCAACGGTAAATAACAATGAGTCATTTATAATATGTATTAACGAGGACGCAAGAGAAAAAACAAATAAAAGTAACAGGTTCGGTGTACTAGTTTTTGACAATAATATTCTTTTGAAATAGCTATTTTTTAAACAAGTGACAAAATAATGGTTTCCACTTTGCATGCAGTTGTATGCACGAGCGAGTGCAGACTGCATGCAAAAGTCGAATCCCATATTTTTTCCGTGATTTAAAACATAGTTTTACATAAATAATGGGTAAAACTCCGTCTCCCTAAGATAGAAAATAGGCTTTTTTGCCCTAGATATATACAAATGTTTTAATTAAAAATTGGTTTTGAAATAAAATTAAAAAGAACTTTTGTTATGATTATGATTCATATTTATTATTACTCACGTTGTTTGGTTTAATCGTTTTTTTTGATAATTCTAATTTTACTTTTAATTTTTTATATTTATAAGAATAATAAATGCCAATTGAAAAGTAAATTTTTTTTTTAATTACATAAATATAATAATTTACATTATCAGTTTTTTTTTCAAATAAAATTTATTATTTATAACCTTATCATAATATTAAGTATTTAAAAAGACAAAGAAATAAATTAGCTAACTATTCATTTTATAATAACATATTACAGGAAAACAAAAAATTTATACTACACAAATGACGTATATATTTTGAGCAAGACAAAAATTATAAAGTTATAATTATTGTAAGTGATAGTTAATAAAAATAAGACAAAAGAATTAGTCAAGGTTTACTTTATTATAACTCTCTTCATCTTTTTTATATAAATAGGTATATTGGTTTTTAGTTTTAAAAATAAGTATTTCAAGGTATATTTGAGAAAAGAAAACTATAATTTTTATATTAAAAAAATTTACATTCAATAGGCAAATTATTTATTTATATTTGCATATACATTTTTTTTTTAATTAACACAATAAAAAATCCATAAAAATTTTCTATTATAATTTTTAATTTATATTAAAGAATCCTTGAAGCCACAAAATATAATTTTTCACGTGAACAAATTTAATTTTTCCGATAGTTATAAAAGTAATGAACAAAGTTGCAAATTAAAGGTTATATGAAGATATTTTTTATTTTTTGTAAATGGAATCCCGTTTTCCGCTAGCAGCATTCCAGGTTCGGAAAGTGGAAAACATTTTCAATGTATGCTTTGGACTTTTTGCACCCAAATTTTCATAAAAACCCCAAAATCAGCTATTTATTTTTTTAAAAACAAGGTTTTAACCCTAGAGGTTTAACCCAAGGTTTTAGTCTCGGTTTTAGTCCCCCCGAAATTTCTCTCAGAAATCACCGAAAATTATAAAACTTTTAGTGTCTTATTTTTTGGTTAAAAAACGACTATGTGCTAAGTTACCTTATTTTCATGTTGAAATTATTATCATCAGTTTAAAATAAAGCTATTTATTATGGTCTATAATATGAGCCTTTGATATCTTTAAAATCTAAGTAGTATAAAATTTTTATTTGTTATTATGGATTACATACTGTATAGATAAAATTATAATTAGTTTTGACTGTTTTAACCATGGACGCTAGATGAAAGGACCCCAAGTATCGTGATATTTAAGTGAGGCTAAATCAAATTCTTATACATGTAAAATAGGGTCTGGAAAATTGGGTCTGGCTCAATTATTTAGCCTCAGTAATTAATATAGGCATTATTTAATTGAATAATCGTAAAAAATAAAATTTCAAACTACATGCACTCAAAATTATTTATCTAAGGCAAAAATATAATTTATAATACTAATTTCAAATTTTCCTCAATTTATAACCTGAAATCATATTGGGGCCCTTTCATCTAGCGTCCATGTTTTTAACCCTGCGCCGTCGTCATATGACGATAATTTGATCTATAGTTCCATTTGAATGCTTCAAAAAAGACAGCACAGGGTTAATCTAATAGGATTTATCAAGCCTATAAATAGCTAATGCATATCATATTGTCCTGGTAATTTCATTGTTTTACCAGCTTTAAAATGAATCAATGCCATTATTATGTGTCCTTTATATTAGTAATTAGTCTAAACAGCATATTTATTACACTGAAAATTATTTCCACTTTTAGTAAACTGATTTCCATTTGTAGGAAGCGTAATTCCACATATGGCAAGTAGAAAAATATTTTAGAGTAACTAACAAAAATTAATATATACAACCCTTTTCACATGAAAATTATTAAATTTGAGATTTTTTTACCATGAACTTCTTTTTGTTTCTTTTATATCTTTGATTCAAGTTTTTTAAAGAACTTCCCACATGCAATTATTCATTTCATTTATAGTAAATTTTTAAAAAAATATTTTAAGAAAAAAAAAGTGTATTTTACAAATTATAATGTATGATTCACATAATAAATAATAATAATTATGATAAGTTTGTATTATTTAACTGTAAATATGATGACATATGTTATTTTTTTATATAAAAATAAATAAATAAAAAAGAAAGATTTTTTTGTGAACTTACCGTAAAATTCAAAAATAAAATTTACCGGTACACGCATTTATATTGTTACGTTGTGTATATATGCCATTATGTCATTCCCATGCAACAAAAAATAATAAATGACACGTTCTTTCGTCATTGTTAAATAAAGAAAAACACAAGCATATTGTATTTTACTTCATTTCATGTTGTCAGAAATTTTTTTTTCAAGTAAGAAAACCAAAATCCAAAAAAATATTGAGCTTTTATTTTTATCTTTTTGAAAAGAGTGCTTTCTTAAAACGATAATATTAAAATGAAAATTTTTACTCAGGAGTCAATAACTTTGATTTCAACCTACATGCCAGTATATTGCAGTATATAATTGATTAAAAGCAGATTAAAAGCTGTCTTTTATTATACATGAACCAGTATTTGTTGATAATAAGTTTTTATATATTTTATCAATTTGTTTGGTTTTTAGAAAGCTTATTATAGTTTCAGGACTGGCTATCGTAAAAAGTGCATGTGAATATGACAGCTGAATTTTTTCTCAGAGATAGCCAAGACCAAAATATACTCATTTTCTATAGAAATTATTTTTTGGCCACGGGTTCTGGAAAAAGTTATAGGTTCACAAAGTTAGTTGATTTTATGCCAAAAATACTGAAAGTATGACACCTCGTAACAGCCCAGATTTTTAGATTTGGCCAAAAAATACTAGGTTTGCATTTGACATTTTTTGGTATATCTGAATTCTGGATGAGTATGTCGGGTCATTAAAATTCCGCCGATTACCCCTGCCTTTGAACTTTAGTTTAAAAATTTACAGAGGATAAATGCAGTCAGAATCCCTTTAAGTTTCATGCTACCTTGGAAAAGAAAACATTTTTTAAAAATAAATTTAAAGTTTTGTTCTCGGGTCACAAAATGATAGTAAAGCACTTAAAATGAAATAAAAAACAGCTTTACTACTTCCCACCGATAACAACTGAAAACTAGCAAATTATCATTTAGTAGACTTTTTAAAAAGCGTTTATGCAGCAAGGAATCTAATGATAATATACCATAAATATAACCTAAAAAAACCACTTTTTTTAAATTCCGGATGTTAATCATCTCTATTTTCCAATAATGAACATATAGACGATATTGTCCTTAGAATATTTAATCACACACGCGAGATCTCGTAAAAAAATAGCTAAATCATTGGTGCGAAAAAACACAATGCCTATACAACGCATGCGGGTCACTGCACTTTGTTAGTCTATAGTTTTTTGAAAAAAAAGAAAAAAAATTATATTTTTAATTTCAACAGTAGGTAGTTTTAACAGTGAAAAAAGAAACAATAATTTTTTATGTAACAGTTATTTATGTTACTTCATAAAATTTACATGCACTTCGACCGTTATAAATAAAAATAAAAAAATGCCGAAATTTTGTAACAAGAAATAATTTCTCGTTTTTAACTTCCTGTTTGTATTCTTCTTTTGTGTATTTACAATCTGTTATTTTACAATTTATTAAATCAAACGAATTATGAATCATCATTTCGGACCAAAACATCGTTTATTATATGCAAAAACAAGATATTTGATATCTTAATTATAATATTTCAACTTTTTAATGGTTAATTAGAAAGTTTTTAAACTTTTAATAGTAAATTTTTTTTTCATTGTTAGTATAAACACTTTTTTATTCTTTTTTTTTTTAGGCAAAAATATTCCGTTATACATTTTCATTTTTTTACGCAAATTTCTATTCTTTTCAGACTTTAGATACAAATTTCTCTTTTAAAACAAATATTTTTCCATATTTTTCATAAAATAAATTTTTCACTTTTTTTTTGATTCTATAACATTTTAATCTTGAACAATGAAAAAAAAAAAAAAAAAAAAAAAAAAAGAAAGTGCTTTATTTGGAAAAATTCATTATTTTAATTATTTTATAAAATACTTACCAAAATAAACTAAAAGTATAAAAATTTTTTATTTTCTTTTAAAATAAGAATAGAATATTATGAAAGTGTACATTGTAGTATAAAGTTTTAAAAAAAAAGGAGCGGGGTCAATTATTGTAACACTTCCTGAAGTGTATAAGAAAAAAAAACTTTGTGAAATTTTGCGTGTTTGCATGTAAAATTGGGCGTAAATAATTTTATATTGTGTTCGCTATTAAACCATATATTTTACTAAATTGCTCGTTTTAATTGTACTTTTGCTACAATTAAAATCTATACTTAATTTTAAAAATTTTGAAATAATGTTTCAATCAATTTATTTTTTAAAGAGTAAAAGTATAAAACTAAATTTTGCAAGTTCTTAATTCAAGTATTGATTATATAAAATACGTTTACGCTCTCAAAAACTCTTCTGCAGCAAAAAATAGTTAAAATTTTTAATTTTTCCTCAAAAATGAAATCCATAATATGCGTTAATGTTAAGAAAAGCATTGATCTAGGATTTAAATTCTCCAAGGCCTTCGATACAAATAGATCATTCTAATCTGTCATCAATGTGATTTTTCTAATTCTGTTTGAATTTTTTATTATTTGATTGATTAGGTCATGATTTTATTAGTATCTTTTAAGTCTCCAATAAGCAGTTTTGAGTCTGGATGATAATATTGTAAATTTTATTCACATCTGTGAAACTCTATTACTAACGTAATATACAACACACTGCTTCTATAAGTTTTAAACTTACTTTACGTGCAAACTAAAGCCTTTTTTTGTAAACTTTAAACAACAACTAATTATCTTAAATTAAATAAAACTAGAACTCAACTTATAATTTTTGGTTCATCTTAGCATCTTATAAAGCCATACATTATTTTAATCCTTCTTTCTCATCATTACACAATAGACAAATTCCGTATATGAATCTGACTTTAAATTATCATGCATATCTCGTAAACAGATGATTGAAAATAGACGAATAAAAAACTTTTGAAAAATGAGTCAAAAAAAATTACAATATGGACATCCATTTAAAAATTTTTGGCTAAATATAGTTATTAGGTTTACTGATTTTAATGGTCAGAGAATTAGTGATAAAAAAATGCTGTTTACGGTGATTAAAAGCTGACAGTTAGTTATGGAGAAAAAGTTATACAGAAAAAAATGAAACCATCTGTAAGGTACTTAGTTTTGTTTAAAGGTAGCAACGTCATTTAGAAGATAGCCTAAAAAAATCCTACTTGATACCATAAAACCTTTCTAGGGAATCTAATTTTTAGACCCAGGAGGCTCATTCAAGTAAACTGAGGGTATGAGGGATATTTTTTCAACCACCACAATCTGTTCTAAAAGTTCGAAGCAAATCGGATTCATAAAAAGTTGACAATCCCCTTGTTTATTTACTTTGCGGTAATGGGTCAATTTTATGTGCTTTTATCTCGGTTTTTATTTAACAAGTACTCAAAACTTTGTTATGAATTTTACATCATTACTTTTGAAAAAAAAAAAACAAATAAAATAAAAAAAAATTTGACATTTATAATATTTTATTTTGAGAAACAAATTTATTATACCCTTATAATGTGATTCTGTAATTGAAATTTAAAATATATAACTAGACTCAAAATAATCAGACCCACATAGAACGTATAAGTAAAAGAATGCGAATGTGTAAATCATCTTATCCAAAATTAGATGTGTAATTACTGAAACAGTAAATAAAATTAGGAAAATTCTAAAAAATTAAAAATAATAATTCTATAAATCTAATGTGTTCCATTTGTGCAGCTGCTCGTTTAATTATATAAAATGTAGAAGGAACTTCGGTGGAACGAGCCTCAGAATTATTTACATTGGTGTGAGCAGTGTTAAAAAAGATTGCACATACACACCGGAAGCTTAAAATGACGCTTTTAGGGCTCTAAAGAGATGTAACTTGTGTGTATTTATGTAATAACGAATTTAATAAACCTACGCATTTATAATTCTTCTTTCATCTTTCACAATATTCAATTTTAAATAAGTAAGAGAGACTGTCCGGCCTTTTCTTGCATGTCTTGTCTGTATTAATATCTTGGCAGGAAATTTGTAGTATCATCTTTAAGATTTTCTCTTTCTGGTTTATATTTACTTGTTCTATATTTATAAAGATTTAATATTACGTGCAAGACTCGCTGATTACCTCATGTTTATGGATATAAATTACATTTATATATATATGCATAACAATTTCTCTTTTTAGTATTCTTAGAATTTTAATTTACTTCTTTCAAACTCTTTTATTGTACTTTTAAAATATGTGCATCTTTTCATTTCTTGCTATATTGTTAGTCTTTTGACCATTCTGATAAATTATTTAATAATATGGAATAACTAAAAGAGTGAACATATGTCATATCCCCTTTAAATAGTAATTACCTTACTTACATGAAGCAAGTTGAGGCGGTATTTGAAAATAGTCAAACATTATACATTTTTGTTGTAAATTAGTGGTAGATTAAACGGGGGCAACATATATTTTTTATTTAAAATAATGTTTGTTAGCAATTAAATTTTTACTGCGCTACGTTTCACTCAATGTATTTGAGCATCTTCAGACTATTAAATAAAGGAAAATCAAAAAATAATTACGAAAACTATACAATAACACCTTATTTTTCTAGTAGCAAATGAACCCGATTTTCGTGTTCAGTGACCCAAAGAACCTATAGCAGAGAAAATCTGGTGTTCGCCAGTGATAATACAACCAAACCCATATTTTCACTGGAATGTAATCTTTAAGTTTAGTCATAGCATTCAATTTTCGATACTGACACCGATACGAGTACTGTGATTTACTGTCCATAGTTTGTTAAATTTTGGTATGTCTTTAACTACAGTTTTATGAATTATTCTACGCTAAGTAGTTTTTTTACTTGAACTTTTAATTTCATGAATTATTGTTAGTCAAAGTTCAATGGCTAGTTAAATGAAAGTTATAACAAATTCTACCAAATAATATTATATAGTGAAAGAAAAAATCTATTTGTTCTAATGAAAGTAAAGTGTTTATTCTACTGCTAATATTGATCTCAAAATATTACTGGTAAAATGATTGCTCCTAAGACAACAATATTTTGTAAAGTTAAAAAAATGTTTATTAATGTTTATACATGAGTGAATTGTATATAATTTACACTGCAAACCATATAATTTTTGTTAATAATTATGTGTATTTATGTATTCTTTGCATGTCCTACTTTTTTTTACTAATTTATTTTTTTGTATTCTCATATTTTTTAAAATATATTACATTTGTTTAAACTATATATTCACAAATATGCGTGTTTGTCAAAATACTTAACATTTTTAAATACACATTTATATACAAGAAATAATTTATGTATTTTTATATTTAATATCAAAATATTTATCTTTTTTAGATCTATTGATAAATTTTTTTTGTGCTTTAATTTAGTTATTATATGGGCAATTTAAATAAACTGCTACTTGATGATAAATATCCCAATTTTATTACAATAAGTGAGTTTACTAATATAATAATAAATCCAAAATATACATATTTTATTACAGAATTACGCATATCGCCCAAACCTTACTAATGTAAACAATTCTATACATCGTAATCTTGAAATATAAATTATCCTAAGTCTATAAACCTAAAGTATTCTCCCAATTCTGTCCATTTCACACTCCCCTGCCGAGCCGGACTTTTTCAATTACCCCATCACGGTGCCCCTGAAACAATTTAAATAAAAACTCAAATTACCCCCGAGATTCCAATGGAAATTTGTTGTTTAGTTATTCAGAGTCACAAAAATCAAAAAATTTTAAAAATCCGTCTGGCGCTTTTTTTTTTAGCTAAAAACTGTTTCATTTCGATATTATAATGGAAAATAATCGAAAAATAATAAATAAGTTTGTATAAAAGTTGTTTTAAGTTATAAAAAATAATTTTTAATGTACGGAATCTTTTATGACATTAAATTTACTTTAAAAAAATAGTTTTACCACAAAAAAAGACCTAGAAACAACAGGCAGCTTAGGGAAGCCCAGGGTATCTCAAAATCGAAATTTTAAGAAAAATTATAATTTTAATGTAAAAATTATACTTTTAATGTCCAAATTATAATTTTAAGGGGCAGTACAAATTAAAATCCGACTTTTTTGAAAAAACCTAATTTTCAGAAAATGTTAACAAAAAATTGAAAATCCAAGAAGAGGGAAACATTGCCAAGACTTTTGTGGATTCAAAACTGTGGGTTTGGGTCTTTTTATAGTATGTTTGCTCGGGGAATTTTTTCTTTGAAAATTTATCCTTAATTTAATAGATATGTTTCATGTTAAAAAAAAAAATTTACAGTATTTAGGGATTAACAGTTCTTAGTGTGTGACAAGAGAAATCATAAGTTAAAAATTTCAGTTCTAACCTGGAAAATGTTTATAGGGATGGGGTACTTCAGAATTTGAAAATCAAGGGGGTGTCAAATTTGTCTGATTTAAGGGGGGGGGGGGGTTCAAATGAGACTTGTAAACCAATAAATAAATTGATAATTGATATTTTTGAATAAAAGTTCTACTTTTAATAAGAGCCAAAACCAAAATAAAACTTTATATGAGTGAATGAAGTTTTGTAGAAAATTTTAATTAGTATTGTAATATTTAAATTTTTCTTTATTAATAATTAAATATTCATTACTAACAAGAAAACACGTAAAATTATTAAAATAATAAAAAGAGCATGAAATTCAACGTGAAAGTCTTAGAAAAATGCACAAGTTAAATTAGATTTCACTAAGAACACAAAAATTTACTATTCATTAAGTTAACAGGTAGTTCAAAACAATAAAAATGGTCATCGTCGATTAAACCAATTTTTTTTTTAAATAAATAAATAAATAATAAAAATATAATTCAATTTCAGAGAACAAATGCTCAAAAAAGAACATAAAAATAATTTCTAAAATAAAAATTATCTTTTTGAAATTTACAATAAGCAGACTTAATTTTAAAATATAAAATCAAAGATTTATTTATTTAACTGATAAAAATATACTAAAATAATAAATAACTTGGAATTTTAAGTATAAGATCCATTAAAATGATGTCTGTAAGAAACTAGAAAGACACAAAGAAAATTCTCAAGAATCGTTATATTTATATCTCAAAATTAATAGCATCAAAAAAATGATATTACTTTAAAATGCGTGAAATAAATATTTTTTTTTACAAAGATATAAAATAAAAAGGAAAAGAGAAAACATTTGAATAAAAGACCAAAAGGAATTATTTGAAATCTAGAGCGGAAATGATGATGAAATTAACTTGTTTTTAAAGTGGGCAAAACCTGCCTTGTAATTTAAAAAAATGTACATTGTTACAATAATCTGTAATAGTATTTATTGATTTTAAAAAATAAAATAAAACTTTTGATTGTAGGTGAAAATTAAAATGTATGTTTACTGTCATAACATAAATCAGAGTTTTTTTTTCTTTAAATGCTTATATTGCTTCACAAATTAAAGGTATTACGAGTTTAACATTTGTGTAAAAGTTATTCTCAAGGTACAAAATATCATACAACTAAGGATTAAGAGCATAATAAACAAACAAAAGTAACATTGACATTAATTGGCAATAGTAGTAAATAATTAATAAAATCTTTAAAAATTAATTACAACCTACTGTATTCAAAAATATTTTAAATGGATCATAATAATAAATCATACACTGCATTTTATAGTAATGTAAGGGTCAGTTAATTAAATTATCACAAATAGAAAGATTATTTAAAGATAATATTTTACGATTCATAATTTAATGCGTTTGTCTGTTCATTATCACATGTTCGACATTCACTATCTGCCTTTTATAAATGTTGTGCATTCGTATATATTTAAATTACCAAAAGGAATATTTTTCTTTCTATTTTTAAATATACTTAATTAACGCGCTTAGGGCTTGTGAGATAAGGTATTTTTTACAAGATAATTAAAAATTTAAACATTGCAAATTTATTTATATAATTATAAGTATTTAATAAACTCAGAAAAGGTTCAAATACAGTAGTATCTTAAAATTTATGAGTCGAAATCTTACTTGGGTTATACTTTAGATAGAATTTTTATAATTTTATAATTTCTCCTTTGGTTAAATTTATTAATTCTAGGATTTTTTGATATTTGAGGTTTTTTAATTCCAATTAGTTCTAAAACTAGTTTTTTGTAATTATTTATGTTTTAGTTAAAATTTTAAAGAAATCAATGCATTAAAAATTTGTCTTTGCATCATATCGTCATTTCAATAATCCGAGCTTTTAGGGTTGAAGGAAACTACTATGGTTTTTTCGTATGAAATATCATTTTCCATGGGGAGTTTATATTTATAGAAACTTAATAACTTAGTAATTTAAGTCACAAATTTAAGCACTGTCATGTATAAAAATATAGGTACTATTTAAAGAAAAGGTAGGATGGGGGCAGGGAAAATGTTAGAAAATGATTAAGTAAAAGCTTGTAGGCTAATTAAAGATGGTCAAGTAGACTAAATTACTAGTACTTCCAAAACAAGTGCTATTACTACAAGTACTTGATGATATGTTTATATTGATCTAACATATTTCTTGCAAAATGTTTGTAACAGTTTATTAACTGTTAAATATTCAAATAATCAAATTCCTCTTAATTAACGAAGAAATTAACTCATGTTAAAAATTTTAACTATCGTTTTATATTTCTTCTAAATTTTCCGAAATGATTTTTTTAAATTACAAATTACATTGACTCTAATGTAAAAAGTGCTCTGTTTAGATTTTTTTGCAAATTTAAGCAAAATTTAAGCTGAGCTACCCAACAATGTCTAATATCTCAAATATAATTTTTCTTAGTTATCTACTTTTATTTAAAAAAGATTCACTAAATAATATTTTTATTTCAAAGAAAAATAAAATAATTCAAATTCTACTGTAATAAAGCGATGATAATTTTATTAATCATATTAATAACATACTTTAAACGTAATAATGTTATGCTTTCTTTTTTTCACACACATATAGTTTTAAGATTACTCACCATTTACTCTTGTAAGATGAAAATATTCTCGGAAATCAGTAAAATTAAAAGAAAAATTTTATGCTATTAAACTCTTTTTTAAATTTATACATTTTTTATTCCCATAAAAAAATATTTTAATTAACTACTAAATCCAAGCCAAAATTAATAAAACGTAAATTAAAACTTTCACGATTTTTTCTCATAATTGTCTTATTTTTTTTAGGTGTACCACTGGCAAAGTCAAAATGTCCGGGTGTCAGGGGTCGACGATATGGTCCTGTTGCCAAAGGTCTCAGACGATGCTATCATTGATAATCTTAAGAAAAGATACATGGATGATTACATATTCGTATCCTTTGATAAATACATATATTAAAAATAATTTAAAAAATGAACTTTTGAAATTTCCTTAACCTTTTAACTACTTAGACATGCATTGGTCCAGTCTTGGTGTCAATTAATCCATTCAAACAAATGCCTTACTTCAGCGATAAAGAAATTGAAATATATCAAGGAGCAGTAAGTATTTTTAGTAACCTGTAGATATGCAACCAATTTGCCTTTAGCACTAGAAAGTTTGCAGTCGTCAAGGTTGCACTCGCATAAAAATTTTTGCAAAAATGACTAATTTAAGGAAAAAAACTTGTGATTAATATTTAAAAAAATTTATTTATTTTTATTTTATTACCTATAATTATACTCTTCAATTGATTCATTTGTTTGGAAGGTATAAAAGTAATTAACTAAAAATTTATCTATTTTAAAAAAATTACAAATTTTTAAAATAACTTACTGTTAAAAGATGATGAGAAAATAAATCTTTAAAATAAAATAAATATTATGGTTGTATTTTATAAATAAATTTTTTTTCGTAGGCTCCTTATGAAAATCCACCACACATTTATGCTCTTGCTGATGACATGTACAGAAACATGTTAATTGATAATGAAAGTCAGTGCGTTATTATAAGGTAAATTTTATTTTTGAAATATTTTAATAATATCTAAAAAATTCTTTTAAACAATTTTTTAAACTTTACACTGTAAAAAGTAACTTTCTTATATTAACCAAAAAATTAGAAAATTTTCGAAAAATTAGTAAACGAAAAAAATCATAAATTTACTAAATTTAGTATAATAACAAAAAATTCGAGTATTCTCGATTTTTTTGTGAATTCACAAGGAAGATTGATAATTTACAATTTTTTTTCGAAAATTTACAAAAAATAGTTGTGAATTTACAACTTTTTTCGTATAAAATCACAAAAAAAAATCGACAATTCTCGAATTTTTCGATAATATACTAAATTTAGAAAATTTACGATTTTTATCGAATATTTATAAAATTTTTCGAAAATTTACTAATTTTTCGAAAAAATTCTATTTTTTTTGCAAATCTAAGAAAGTTACTTTTTACAGCGTAGTCTCTATTCCATATTATTACAAGAATTAATAAAATTAATCCAAAGTGAAATTTAAAGTACTATTGACTTTGTATTAAATAAATTATTAAATTCCTTTATAGTGGGGAATCTGGTGCTGGAAAAACTGTCGCTGCCAAATATATCATGTCCTATGTTTCTCGTGTAAGCGGAGGTGGAGAACGAGTACAAAGGGTAAAAGACATTATCCTCGAATCGAATCCACTTTTGGAAGCTTTTGGAAATGCTAAAACACTTAGAAACAACAACAGCAGCAGATTCGTAAGTTTCGCAACCAATTCATTTTTATTATTTTAAATACCATTGAAAAAATTTATTATTTATTTTATATTGATAGCCAACAACGTAACAATTATCTTACTTTTAAATGAAATAATAAAAAAGATAATAATCCATTTCGTTATTTGCTAGAAAATTAAAAGTAAATTGAAAGAAAAATAAAAAGTTATTATTTTATTTTTAGGGCAAGTATGTTGAAATGCAATTTGTTTCTGGTGGTCAACCAAGCGGTGGAAAAATATCAAATTTCTTACTGGAAAAATCAAGAGTCACATGTCACAATGAAGGAGAACGTAATTTTCATATTTTTTATCAATTAACTACTGGTGCTAATCCACAGATGAAATGTGAGTTAGAATATGTGAATTAAAAAATATTGAATATGATTTGAACGTATTTTTCTTTACAGCTGAATTTGGATTAACAGATTTAGATTATTACACTTATTTAAGTTACGGTGGTAACCATAAAGTTGAAGGTACGAATGATGCTCGGGACTTCCAAGACACTTTAAGGGGTATGTTTTAAAAAATATAATCTTTTAGTTAAAAATTTAATACAGCTGAAATATTCAGGTACTCGTACCATTACATGAACAATCACCAATGCCTGAGCGATTATTTTATCTGAGAAGCACAAATTTGTAATCTAAATTTTACTCATAATATTGCCAAAAATCAAGAATTTGACCTAAAAAGCTAAAATTTATTGATAGTGCTTATTTTTAGTTGTATTTTCGAGAAAAATAGTTTAAACTCTTCAGTCCAACTTGAGCCCAGTTGGGTTAGAATCCCTCATATAAGTACTATGTACAGAAAAAATAAATATAATTATTTTTATTTTAAGTAAAATAGTAATATTATAGTAGAATTATTATTGATCAATAAATTTTATTAGTTTTCTTTTTTACTTTACTGTTAACTCTATTATTTTCAAGGACTCAAACTACTTTATATTTCACTAAGTATTTTAGAAAAAAAATTATTCATTATACTTATTGTTTTTTTATTTAAAAAAAGAAAACATTTTATATAATTTTTTTTAAAATAATTAATTCATGTGATTTTACGAATACCAAACAAAGCAAAATCATAATATTCACTTGTATTGATTTTCTTGGGTAAGGCAATAAAAAATTTTTCATTATAAAAGTTATTGTATAAATACAAATAAGCACGCAAACGAAAGGGGTAATATTTTTCAAATTTAGACACGTGATCGTACCTTTACGATTCTTAAAGTAATATTCCAAGACAAAATATCAAAAACAAAATATGCAAACCAGAATATCCAAAATCTAAATTATCTAAAACTCAGAATATTCAAAAATTAAAGTTTTAAATTATAAAATTTCCAAAAATTTAATACCTAAATCAATATCCAAATTAGCGCATTAAAAATTAAAATTAAGTATAACAATTTTTCAGTTCTTGAATTTTAAATTATATCCTATCATTTTCAAATACTCCGAAATATTATTGATTGATATTATTTAGCCTTCCGAAGCATTGTTCGTCCTTGACGCATTTTGAAGATCAGCATCATACTGATTCCACGATTAAGGTGCTATGTACGAATGCCAAAGTACGCATTATGCGTAACGCTACTTGAATACTATCATTATCTTCATTATTCTATTGCTATTTCAAGCCTTCCATCTGCACTCTTCGAAAAACGTACTGACAGAGATGAAAAAAGTATGTTTGCACATTATCGCAGTAATTTTTTGCAACGTTAATTGTGGGAAACTCAAAATCTGTCATGATTTTTTGTGTACGATTAGCTCTAATGTCAAATCTTTTAGCAACAGCAAATGATGCTTCAATTATACTTTTGAATATGCAATAGTTTGTTCTGTATTATTATTTACTTGTAAAATAGATCCCGTAATTATAGATAAAGTATCCCTGGAGTAACTTCAAAACAATGTTTTTGTTCTTCCAAACAAAATTTGCAAATTTTCCGCTTTTTAGTTTTAAGTACAATCATTCTTCCCATGGCAAATCATAACTTTTATCGCTGAAAGAATCATGAATAATAAAAAGTTCACAAAGGTTTTCGTATAAAAACTTCGGCTAAGTCCTGGATTTGCATTGGATTTTACGTTAAATTTTTTTGTTTAAATCTTCGAATTTGCTTCTAAATATTCACGCCATCTGGAAGCTCAGTAATCCTGGTTATAAAAAGGCTTTGTAAAGCTCTCATTATACGAGCAGGAGACTCTTCTGGATGTTCCTCTGCTTCCCTTTAAATACTAACAACGGTTTTTAAGGCGGTTTTTAAGGCTACTTACGCTCTATCAGAAGCGTGGAGTAGTGATCTTCAGAATCAAACAATTTTTGAACCGTGAAATTGCTTCCGAGATTCAAAAAAAAAGATTCGTGCATTGCATTCATAATAATACTAGTTGAAAGTATATGGAATACTCTGTCTCCATCCCAAGTTTGAAGTTATTTGAAGTGACGGATTTTGAGTTATGTGCTATAAGCGGAATGGCTAACATTTCCCGGTTTTCTATGTAATAGTTTTAAGAACCGGTTTAAAAACTCTGATAGTAAGGGAAATTTCCGATTAAGAGATGATTTCTAATAATATTCTTAGCATCGCTCCATGCTTTTATATAATGAAGCAAAAATTGGTCCTAAATTTGAAAAGTTCACAGAGATAGCTAGAAACGATTTTAAGAGTAAAAATTGGTCAGTGAGGACATTTTATACAATCTGAAGACCGCATCTGCAAGTCAACGTACGTTTTTTTTCACATGGAATCAGTCTGCTATGTAACAGATACGATTTTTATTATTCTTTTTCCTTTTTAATTTATTTTATTCTATTATATTTTTTGAAATTTAAAATTAATTGTTTGGGTGTTATTAATTTTGTTACATGTGAAATTTAAATAGTTAATGTTATAATTTTCTTAATGATAATTTTTTATTTCGATAAAATATTTTCTGCGTATAGGAAAGAATTTGCTAAAAATCCCAGATTGAATATATAGGAATATCATGAGTTTTTATAGCATTTGAGCTTTTAAGATTTTTCTCAAGTCTTGTTATCCCGTACATTTATGACATGTTTTTGACTTTTTAGAAATAAAAAATCTAGTGAAATAGTTTTCTTTCTTGTTTAAGTAATCAATCTGATGTACGCATTATTTTTATTTTTTCAGCATTAAGTGTTATGGGTATCAGCGAATGCGAGTCAACAGATATTCTAAGACTAGTAGCTGGTGTTTTACATATAGGAAACATAAAATTTATGGAAAAGGGCAATTATTCACAAGTTGCTGACAAAGAATGTAAGTAAATATAACTAAAATATCTATGTAAAACATTAAATTTTAATCTTGCTTATTTATTTTCTAGTTTTGGATTTCCCAGCATTTTTACTTGGAATATCGCCAGAAAGTCTGTCACATAAATTAACATCGCGAGAATTTGAATCAAAATGGGGAAGTCAGTCAGAAAGTGTCGACGTGACTCTCAACGTTGAACAAGCACTTTATACAAGAGATGCTTTAGCCAAAGATGTATATGCTCGACTTTTTGATTATTTAGTTAAAGTATGTTTATGCCTATTTTTATAAAATATAGGTTAATATCTTTCTTTAATTTTTAGCATACGAGCAAAGATTTTTGATAAACACTGACGTACTTTTCGGGTTATTCAACTCTGCTCATTTAACTTTTATTTTAAAAACTTTCTCATACTGAAAAAAAACAAAAATAAAAAAATAAATAAAAATGTTACAATTACTAAAAATGAACATAAAAAAGTATTGTTAATACTATTGCAGAAAAAATATGTGCAAAAAAAGCATGTTTATCAATATATGGTAGTAGACTAAAAGTTAATTTAAAAACTTTTATTTTAAACAAAAGTAATTTAGGATAATTAACAAAAAATGAGATTTATTTTCAAATTTTCTACTGATTAAATCTAATACTTACTGAAAACCAGTCTAATGAGTTAAACATTCATGAATTTTATTTTTTAGTAAATGATATCTTTTACTGCTTGATGATTGTGAAAAATAATATTTTTAAATAAGTTAAAAGCTGATTTGTATTTTTTAAATTTTTGACAAGGAATGAGAGCTAATCAATGATAAATAATACACACTAGGGTGTATCTTATTTCCCAAATTGAACGTAGAGGAAAATACTGGCTCAAATATGATACTTCAGGTAATAAAACTATTTCCTAAAAAAAAATGTTTACCTATAGCATAATGTAGTTTGCCGATTTATAAATTAAAATCAGTAAAAATCAGGAAAAAGGTTTTAAAAACCTTTTAGAAAGCTTTTAGAAACCTTACTAAAAACTTTTTACTACTAAAATGTTCTAAAAGCTTGTTAGTACCAAAATATCTAAAAAAAAAACTGTAAATTATAACATAAGAAGTTATTATTATATATTATATATTTTAGAAATGCTGTTTTTGGATTGACTCTTCCCTAAAATAAGAAACATGCATTTTTACAAAAAATCAATGAACAAAACAGTCAAATTGCCATTGGCGTGGATATTTGCTTTTTAAACAACTGTAAACTTTAAATAAAGTTCAAATATCATAAAATATGTTATAATTTACTTAGATTTTTTTTCACTGACACGATTTTAGAACATTTTAGTAGTAAAAATTTTTTTGGAAGGTTTCTAAAAGCTTTCTAAAACGTTTTTAAAACCTTTTTCTTAATTTTTGCCAATTTTCATCGGCACACTACATTAAACTGCATGTAAAAATTTTTTTTAGAGATTAATTTTATGACCTGAAGTATCATATTTGTCCCGGTATTTTTCTTTACAGTCTGTTTGGGAAATAAAAAACACACTCTAATACACACTCTCAGTT
This sequence comes from Anagrus nilaparvatae, assembly GCA_022575985.1. Taxonomy (NCBI): domain Eukaryota; kingdom Metazoa; phylum Arthropoda; class Insecta; order Hymenoptera; family Mymaridae; genus Anagrus; species Anagrus nilaparvatae. Next base: position 1,894,626 of record JAKSXM010000247.1, on the reverse strand, counting down.
TTCTCAAATGAAATAATAAAAATTTAGTTGGTCTTTTAAAAAGTCAAAAATTCCTATTTTTTATTATTAACAAGAAACTTTTAGAATGAAATTTTATTTGAATATTTGGTTTATTCCTTTCATTCCAGAGTTAACTACTTTCTTCATTTAATTTAACCCGGGGTTATTTTTTTTTTACCATAAATGGAAAAAAGTATTTTACATATCTAGGGCAAAAAAAGCCTATTTTCTGCCCATTATATGTAAAACTATTGTTTAGAACACGGGACAAAATATGCGGTTCGACTTTTGCATGCTGTCTGCACTCGCTCGCTATGCTCGCTCGTGCATACAACTGCATGCAAAGCCAAAACCAATATTTTATCCCTTGTTTAATAAATAGCTATAACTCTGGGACAAAAAGAACAGACCAATTAAAGTAAAATATTTCCTAGTAAATTTAATTCAAAAAGAGATTAAAGTTCAACTCGTATTCCAGTAAATTCAAATTTCACTTTAAAAAAATTTACAACCGGTTTGAGTAACTACACAACCAACAAGCATGGAACATGTTCACTCATAACAGTAATTAATCCAAAAACCGAAATTACAATAAACCTTGAAATATAAATTATCCTAAGTCCATAAACTTAAAGTATTATAAGTTCTTGTTCTGATCAGGCCCTGACTCCCACTTCAAATTATTCTAAGTCCCTACATCGAAAATATTTTAAGTCCATTTCCCCTAAAAATAAAAAAATAAAAAGTCTTTAAAATTTAGGTATCTCTAAAAATTTTTAAATATTTAGTAATTACCCGGACAAGAATTTCTGCAGTGAAGTTATACAAAATATTGTAAACGTTTTTTGAATTTATAGTAAAAAATAATGTATTGGAACAATGTCTCTCATTGAAAATTTACTGAATCAGAGTACATTTTACTTTATTTAAGTGAAAATATTAGAAAGTGAATTGAAGATAAATTACAGACTGTGTAATTAAGGAAAATGTTTAAACATGCAAATACGATTTAAAATTTTTTTACAATGCAGTTGACAGAATAACAAGATTTGCAATGAGATGTGATTTAATCTGTTTTACAATTGTTTTCATAGAACTTTTTTGCAACGTTTTAATAAGTAAACATAATAACATAAATTCAGGGGCAATATAAAGTATTAATGCAGGATTAAATGATATAACTAATGCCATTTTTGTACTTGGTTTTCACAATATAGATTTTTTTATTTGATTATTTTCTTTGTCAACTAAAAATAGCAAACGTTTTTTTTTTGTATCTAAATAACAATTATATAAACTGAAATGTTGGCCTTTAGTAATTAAAAATTATTTATTATGAATTTGTTGGTTTAAATTACTGATATATTATTATCTACTAATATATTAACTCAGTTTAGTGCAGATATGTTTAAAAATTGAGAAAAATAGGAATATATAAATTATGTTATGAATTTTAACAATGACATTTTCATAAAAACTTTCAAATTTTTACGAATTTTTTATAAATTCTTACTGAATTTTTTCAAACACAGAATTTAGACGTGTCACTTAATGTAGTTTCTAGAAGAAAGATTTTCTACTGGTACTCATGCAAATACTCTCCATTTTGAAATACTTTCTATTTCATTTTATAAACCAAGAATAAAAAAATTTGCGAAAATACTAAAATTAGCCTGTTTTTCAGTTTATTAATTGTGCCAAAGACCCACTATCAGGTTGCTTTATTTGAATTTCGATTGAATCTCTTGAAATTTCAAGCATAATACACCAAAATAAATTTCAAACTTCTACTTGAATGTTACTTGAAAATTTAAAGAAATTTAAGTACAAAGCAGAGCAACCCGACTCTGCAAACATCAATACTAAAAATAAAAAGTAAATTAATAACGAAGACTTATTTCTTTTCAGAAAATAAACGTAGCAATGGAAACAAATCAAACAGATTTTCAAATTGGAATATTAGATATTTACGGTTTTGAAATATTCGAAAAAAATGGTTTTGAACAATTTTGTATTAATTTTGTAAACGAAAAACTACAACAAATCTTCATCGAACTAACTCTAAAAGCAGAACAGGTGAGTCTAAAATTATGTTACCTTGAATACTTTAATTTTCTTTAAATATAATTCTATTTATTAAGTATATTTTATATTCGAAATTTACATTTTATTGATACATAAATATAATTCTCTTTATCTAAAAATATAAAATTACGTACGATCACAGTTACAGTATTGTTCTTAAATTATTTTCATTAATTTAAACTTTATACCAAAATGAATCTTAGAATCTAAATTAAAATAACTAAATATTAATCTACATAAATTAATACTAATCACACATGTACTTAAATAAAATACTAATCGATTGCGAATGTGAAACAAAACAATGTAAAAAGTATACAATGTTTCAAATTTAGATCTATTTAAATTAATACTGAATCAGTAATAATGAATGTTTTCTTATGAGTAAAGTATAATTATTGTAATTAAATGCGGTAATTTAAAGCTGGGCATGTGGACTGGAAATCAGAAATTGAACGCGAATTTTTAACACAACTAACTTACGTAAAAATACACTTGAACGACTTGAATGTTGAAAACAGTTAGAAAAGAAAAATTTCAAAATTTTTACAGATAAAAAAGTACGCGAGATTTGGTTGAATAGCGAATTTTCCCTTTAAAAGTAAACAAATACGCTGTGTCATTTTTGTCACTTTCGCCCAGCTCTGACATAACTTTTCTTTATTATCTTTTCCATATATTTTTTGGTATATCACGAATTTTAAATAGTACTCTTACTTTCATACCGTTAAAATATAAACATAAATATGACTTTTATTTACTATTCTTTTAAAACCAAAAATAAAACTTAAAATTATATCCTAAGACACTAGAACTTATAATAAGCGTGAGAAAATAGATATTTTTAAGTTGATATATCATAAAAACAAAAAATAAAAGAAAATTACAACATAAATAAAATATTTTAAAATCAAAAAAAAAAAAACTGTAAAAAAATTCACTTTTTATCCTCCTTTTTTTTTAACTACACTTTCAGTCTTTTCTAAAAAATATGTTTTTTTCTCAAATTAGTTTATTATTTTTCTTCAAGTTTCCGCATAAATGTAACGCGTCATAACGTCATCGTTGTTGGTATTGCTATTGGAGTATCTATGAACTGGTGTCGTATGCACGAATGAGGAATGTAAGGGTAATTTACTCGGTGGTGCTGGTATTTGTTTTGGCAATTCACTTGATGTTACCACTGACGAACTTTCTGTTGTCATTGTCACGTGATTTTTTCCATTATTCCTTTGGATTTTCGATGTATATTTTTTTAGCGGATATTTTGGTGATTTTTCCTTAGATTCCTGTAAATTATTTGAATTTTTATAAAATTGTAATTCAAGGTGTAATGTGTTAAATTTTACAAACCATTTGATAAGGTTCAGTAGCCCTCAAAAATAAGGATGGTTCTTGTTTGAATGTTATTCTTGAATCTTTAGTATTTTGGTGTCTGAAATTTCCAGTTCTGCCACGGAAATTGACAAAAACTTTGGGTCTGCTATCCTTAATATAATAGAGTTTTTCATCGCCGATATTTTTCGTCGATTCAGGTGGATTCAATAGGTAATGACGACCTTCGCTATTAAAAGTAGGTTCAAATAATCTCTGACTTGGTCCCAATCCAACGTCGCGTACTCCTAAAATCGAATTCGGTACGACTTCTGGATTGGGATAATTCGATAAGCTCGTATTAAAATCATTCTGTTGGTTATTCAGTACTGCTTGTACTAAACCATGTAAATCGAGCGAGCCTACGTTATCTGCATCATCTCCTCCGACTTCGATTTCCACAAATCTATAAGTAAAATTAAATAGTTGAAAATATTTGCTTTGCAAGAGAGTTTAATAATTTTTAAAGAAATTACCTGTATCCTTCGGTGTCGGGTTTCTCAACATTGGTACTTTGAAAGTGTACTTTGTCTTTTTGAAATTTTGTATCAGTGAATTGATATTCCTGTGGTATGTAATTTGGTGATGAGGGTGGCCTGGGCAGTACAACAGCTGATAATATTTCTTCTATTAATAATACGAAAAATCCTATTTTTAATAACATCTCTGAAACACAAAAGAAAAAAATAAAAACATTATTACATAATATAAAATAAAAAATGTCTCATTGACCCTAATAAATTGACTATTGTAAAAAAGAGTGAAAGTTTAATTCACGTAAGAAATCACATATATATAATTTCTCTCTCTTTTTAATTTTATTATGCAACTCTAATAAAAGGGCTTTTATTATAACATAAAATTCTTTAAGGTTCTCATTAATAAATTCACAGGTGGTTTATTACAAAATATCAAACCTGACAAGCATAAAAATTTAAAAGATAATGAAGAAGAAAATAATAAAAAAAATTCTCGTCAATTTTTTGTTTACAAAGAGAAAAAGTTTTTCACGTTTTTTTCTCTTATAACCGAGCTTATAACAATAACTTGTTATTTACTGGATAATGTAAAGGAAAAAAGTATTTTTTTTCCGAACAAAAGCTTATAATGTTTTCTCTATACATTAATATATAATTATTATTGTTATTGTACCTGTCTAAAAAATAAATTTTTTTTCTCTTCATGTATGAACTAGTTTTCTCTCTACAGATATTACTAAAATATAGTTTATTATTGGAATAAGCTACTTATTGTTTTTTATTAGTAATTTTATGATTATATGGTGGGTGAACTACATTTTAATAAATTAATGCTTGGGTTTCGTTTCTGTTTATTTTTTCAATTGTATAAGAAAAATTTAATTTTTTAAGATATTATTACCATCAAAGATTAATATCTTAATTTGATTCTATACTGGAAAAAAATTCGGTTGCGGCTGTTAGACTTTGGTTTGTGAGATCCAGAATTTTTTTTAACGGTTGCTAATGACATAAAATTTTTTTAAAATTTTCTTCGATTTTTATGTCCTTTGCAACCGTTTAACCAAAAAAAAATTTGGCTACTCCATTCTAATTCCAGAAAAACGTTCATTTTCTTAAATTTTAAAAATACATATTTTATCTCCCTCATTTTTCAAGTTCACTTTTCTGAATGTCGCAGATAAAATTTTAAATGCAACCAGTTTTATGAAAAAAATTTTAATTAATCTATCATTATTTAAAAAAATGTTGGTTTGCATTCCTTTGAAAGAGTAAAAAATAAAAGTAAACAAAAATGCTTCCATACGTCCAGAATATTATCTGATTGTTAAATAAGAGACAGCGATTATTTGCATATCATTAGAATAAATTTATTATTTATTGCAATCGTTACATAGTCAATCAAAAATTATATTTACAAGCTAGTCTACATTTGTTAATTTTTCTTGGGAAAGTATACTAAATTATTAATTTGAAGAAAAATCAATAATAGAAAAATAATGTGAAAGTTTATTATTATAAGTAAATAACAAATTTTCTATTATAAATGTAAAATCTTCGTACTGTTAATTGACTCTTAGAAAATAACTATTTGGCCACTCTCACTCTCGTTCATTGTAATTAACTCGAGAGATTTTACTTGAAAGATTTGAAATTATTTTGACTAATAATTCGTTGAAAAATACAAAATTTATCTTTTAACGATATTGTTAGCACGTTGATATTCGAAATTACAAAATCTTATAATTATAAAATTGAAATATCCATTAATTATTACATCGATAAATAATAATAATAAGAAATAAAAATCTTATTTCGTGATCATAATGGGTGTGGTTTTCAGTCTTTTTCCTCTACAGAAATTTTAATTTTACAATATAACACACGAGTCATTGATTGCTTAGGGCAAGACAGAAAATTGTAAAAGAGAAAGAGAGCGTGGAAAACTGGTTAATAATATTATTTTTCAAAAAAAAAAGTGTAAGTTTAAAAAACTGTTACTTTTCTAACGCCCTCACTCTAATCGATGTACTAAAATCGAGTGGGTGATGTATTACCCTGCGTAATATGATTAATTGTTTGTTATTTTTATCTAGGAAAATAAATGATTATTTATTTATTTTTTGAATTAAAACAAATTATCTTTATCCGCAATTATCTAATTTCATTTACATTTTTTAAATATACTATTTAAGATTATTATAAGATATTACGTCCTACACAACTCGTCTGTTACTACTGATGCGATTATAATCCTATTATTTTTAACTCGGGAATTAAATAAAGGAAACGTTTCTTACTTTTTCTTTAACTTTTTGATTAATTGCTTATCTTTTTAACTAGGCCAATATGTTTATGTTTTGCTGGATATACTGAAATTTACTGGTTTTCATATATCGACTTTTTTAGGCGAGAATTGAAAGTCGGTTTTGTAATAATTCAAATTTCGTTTATGCTAAACTGACAGCACATAAAAAAATTGTTATTTTCGTTCTACTTAATTTACTCCTAATTCAAGCAAAAATCATCTTGTTCGAGTTTAGATTAAATTCTTTTTCGTTAAATACCATTTTTTATGAGTGATTTAGAAATTTTTATAATAAATATAATTAAAAAAAATTATATAAAAGAAAGTTATTTTATTTTTTTTCATGTGAAATAGTTCAACATTGTTGTATTTTTCAGCTTCTCACATACTCCTACAATAATAAATAAAAAAAAGTGTCTATTGTATTCAATAATAATTTTCCATCAAAACAATCAAAATTCTGTAAAAAAAAATTTTTTCTATCATATTTTGCCTCATTAGTAAGTAATTTACATGTCATTTATTAATTCACTTTCTAATTTTTGAAAAAAAGAAAAAAATAAATTTGAATGGGTCAAAAGTTCATTAAATTAATATAACCTAGTTTTTTGTTTGTATTAATCTCAACATGACAATCAACATATTCATTTTTTTTAACGAGCCGTGAAATAAACTTGTTTTTTTTTTTGTACTGTAACTGGACAATACAGAACTCGTGAATCTTCCTTGGTACTTAATGACGCTTAATCTAATGCAAATATCAATTATTATTTAACTTTTATGCTGCTAACCTACTTTTTGAGCAAATATTTGATGATTTTTTGAACGATTGGAAATATTTTTTTAATGAGAATTCTTGTTAACAAATAATGCAATTTGTTTAATTAAATTACTAAAATTCCAAGAAAATTAAAATAAAACAAGCATTTTGTTCACATAAAAAATTTCACCTCAACAATTGAAAAATTTCTTAAATACACCTTATTTCGTTTGTTATTCTCATAATTAATTATTCAATTGAATTGCTTTTTTAAACGTAATTAGAGATCTGAGAAAAAGTTGTAAGTTACTGGGAAACTCTTTGAGAGAGTAAGGGTTGTAATGTATAACGAGAGTTTGGGTCACTAAATTTCTGGAACAGTTAAAAATAACATTGCAAGAAGATAGCGTTATTTTAAAAATATCATTTAAAAAAAACGTTACTTTACTTTGTAACTAACAACATCTAAAAATGTATACGAAAATAAATAATTATAGGCTGAAAACCTTTCGATTACTCAACGCGTAAAAATAGCTTACCAATTAAAAATGTAATAACGTAATAATAAAAATGAAAAAAATAATAAAATATTTCAATGAACAAAATGACAAGAACAAAAAAAAGTAAGATAATTTACTTTTTATTATTTAATAATAACGAAAAACATAAATAAATATTATGAAACGTAAAAGTTTATGTATCCAATTATATTTATTAAATATTACATAAAAAAAAGTCTATGGAATAATATAAATGACAGAATTATTATAATTATATATAATTAATTGATTAAGTGTAGGTTTTATTTTTATAAAAATTTTGAAATTTATAATTAAGATTTATTTATACCGGAATTTCTATTTCCGGTTTTGCGCTTAATTTTTATTTTTGTTTTCATTTTTTTAGCAAAAATATTTATGGATTTTCGTAAAGTTTTGGTTAATCTTAAAAAATGTAAATCTAAAAAAAAATTATTAATAAGTTAAGCTACTTATTACAGTACTAGCAAAATTTAACGAAAATAGAAATAAGAATTTGTGGTAAAAATGTTTATGATAAAATTCAAGAAATTAATTTGTGCCCCGAGACCTAGCAAAAAATTTTTCTGATTTTCTAAACAGATTCTGACCAAAATTACTGGAAATAACTGGGACTAACTTTCATTGTGACCGACTAAACATTCTGGCTAAATTTTTCAGAGTCCACGTAAAATTTTACAAAAGCTCGTTTTTTCTGGCAAATTTAAAAAATTTTTGAAATGCTGTACAAAAAAAAAATAAAATAAAAAACAATGAAATTTCATTTGATTTTTTAATATTTGCCTGAAAAGCAGGACTTTTTTAAGACTTTCCGAGAAACCCGAAAATCGAGAAAGAATTTTCCAGAGTTTTCATTTGGACACAAAAAAGAAGCACAGATTCTGTTGCTTTTATTTAACTTTTTTAAGTAAGACGTATTATTTACAGTGATGAGCATAGCGCAAAAAAAACTTGCGATAATTTGAATAACTTCATGTACTAAAATGGCAATATCTTATTTACTGCAATTATCGTGAGAGAAAAACGATTTTGGTGATAATTGCAGCAAATCAGATATTGCCATTTTAGTACATGAAGTTTTCAAAAAATTTTTTCTTAGCCTTCTCTGAGAATTCAGACATATTCGAACTTTTATTGATAAATATTCTTTAAGAATATTAAAATTATCGCTAGTTTTTTTTGTCCTGTGCCCATTAATTATTACATACAGTTTAAAAACGGATATTTTTGAATTTCAGAAAGAACATTAAGATATAGAGACTTATAATTTATCCAAACATTATATCTAATTTTCTCTTAAGACACAAAAAGTTTGCAAAACAAATTTAACAGAATAAATCAGCGAAACGTCATAAAATATAAAGTCTTTTTTTCTTTTACAAATAATCACGAATACATATTTTATTATATGCCTTTCAAACTATAACCATTTTGCTTTAAAAACTAATAATAAATAAATCGTAATATTTTAAAGGAAAAGTTTTTAACTTCGTTACATATATTAATTGCTGTTGATGGAATAATGTCGCAATAATCAAAAACGCCTACAAGACTTTTACTCGTACGGACAAAATCATTCATTATATATTGCATACTCTATACTCTGTTTTATTGCGTATGTAGGTATGATTTCCGCGTGAAAGTTTAATATATCAGTAGCTTCATTCACTTTTATTAGCGTGTACGGTATAATATAGTTTTATTTGATAATATAATTATTTTGAAATATTCCGAATACAAATGTCTTTATTTTCATAACTTTGCATAATTTTAACTTGGATATCATTTCATTTATTTATTTTATTGGCTAAATAATTATTATGTTTTTTTTTTTTTTAGTGCAACCTCTTAAACTTTTGCGAAATTCCATTATTTTTGCTTGAAAAAAATTGGCGTTAAACATCCATTTTTGGAACGAGTTCTAATCTACACACATCTCACGTAGTAACTAAACTGGATTTTTTGAGCAGATTAGTTAAAAATAGTTCAAAAATCGCTGTAAAAATATAAAACCAAAAATTGGGAAGAAATATTTTTTTATTTATATTTTTGAGAAATCTGAAATCCATTTTGGGCATAATTTATTATATCGATCATAAAACTAATAAACACTCGAGAAATATCTGCTAATTATTTTTCAGTGCAAATACATTATTATCAAAAATCGATTAGGGCCAAAAATAGCTAATTTTAACATACGGTTCTTTTTTATTTTATAAATTTTCCCATATTAATTACAGTCTTTGAATAAAGTACACCACTAGCCATAAACTGGCATACTTTTCACAAGGCAAATCAGAAAATTAATAAATTTTCTATTTACTTTAAAAAAAAAAGTGTTTTCTTCGAGTTTGCTCGACCAACCTTAAAAATAAATTAAAAAAATATATGAAAATATATTCCACATACATAACTTTCATTTTTCTCAAACTGTATCATAAATAAAATATATTTCAGCAAAATAATAACTTTTGATTAAAATCTCTTAAATATAAGCCTGAGTAGGAAATAAATATTAATTCATCTGTTTAATAGATAGGAGATTTAATATTTAAAATATGATAATTACACAACATTAGCTATAAAATATAGTTATTCTTATAATAAAGTCACGTTTTTTTTTTCTTTACATGGAAATGTCACCTCTGAAAAAAGTAGGTACAGTTTTGTATTAATAATTTTTTCTTCAAAATATTAAATTCAGGAAGTAAAATTATTACCTAACAATCTCATGATTATTAAAAATGAGAAGTCTTCTGTGAGAAAAAAATATCGGAAATGCAAAACGAACAGATCTTTTATCGACCTAGTTTAAATAAATTACAAGTTTGATATTAAATAATATTTTATTTGATAAATGACAATTTTCTTACAAAATCCAAGTTTTTTAGGCAAATGATTGATTGATAGCGATTTATTTATAAGTGAAAGGAAAATACAGAGTACCTAAGACTTTCTTTTAAATTTATTTATATATAACGGGTGACAGTATTATTTCCGAACGGATGCCAGAGAAAAAACTACATGTCATTATTTTTTACTTTTAGACAATATTATTTATTTCCCTTCGAACCAAAAACTTTTATTTAATTTCGAATTTTCGAAAAATACCTAATTTATGGCCAAAATTTCTTGATTTTAATCAAAATAATATTTATTAGACTTAATGTAGGTTTGAAAAATTTGCTCATTTTTAAATTCAAATAGTTTGTAAATAAAAACACGTACTTAATTTTTATGTAAATTAAAATTTAATTAAAATTTACATTATTTAATATCGAGAAAGTTTTGTATGTGTTTATTATTGACAATATGAGAAAATATAATATCGCGTAGGAGTATAAATTATCATTGTCTCGAGAAATTATTAATAACGTTTTTTATTTTTTAATTAATTTCTTATTAAGTTATTAAAATTTTATTTTTTTTTCATGTACATATAAATTGATTTATAATGATAAAATTTTAATTTATATCTTGAAAACTAATTTTAAATTTTTATTTAATTGAACAAATTTTTTTTAATTAATATAAATACAAAAATAAAATATGCGGTTGTAAAATTCAGAAGTGTTTTTATTAGCCTACTAAAGGTAGCACTTTTTTTGGTTTAGAACTGTTTTCAGAAACATTTTTTTCTTCATTAACAAATTATAATAAAATACGTTAATTACATTCTGTGTAGTAATAAAACCTATCAATACCAAAAAATAGGTCAGCCAAAGTCTAATTCTTGCTGAATTTGGACCTTATGTTAGCAATATTTTTTGTTATTCGCGCCACAAAATTTCGTAAGTAGGTTTTTTTATCGTCAAGATACTAAAATTTTTTTGACCCTTTTTTTACCTTCTCTCACAGTTCGTTATTCGCTTCAGAATTTTTGAAAAAAGCGAATTTTAGCAAAAATTTTAATTAATTTTACTAAAATGCGCAATAAAATGTAACCTATAAAAACGTGTAATAATTTAAAACCTTCAATTACTAGAATTATCATTAATAATAGATATCTAGATTAATGTATTTTTAATATCCTCCTTGTATTATATATAAAAAAAAAACATTTTTTTTCTTCTCATAAATAGCATCACATTAAAAGCAAATTATTTTACATGCAGATTATTAAATATATGCATATCTCTTAGAGTAAATCTTAAAATAAAACATCGTGTAATGTACTTAAAAAAAATTACGTGATGATTTTACTACTTTAAATTGTTTGTAAATATCCATATAAGATAATTTGAAGATATAAAAAAATGGAAAATTACAAGTTTTACAATTTTATATTTTCTCAGTTTTTTAAAAATTCATTTTAACACGATAAATATTTTAATTTTCATTTTTTTTATGATTTTTCACGCATACCTTGAGTAATTTCAGTAATTTAATTTAGATCTCGAAAAATACTGATATTTTGAAATTAGAAAACTGTAAAAATAATGGCCTAATTTTCCTGGAACCTGCTTATTAGCATAAAAACTCGCTAAATTATTTTAAAAGTTTGACAATAACGCTAAACAGCTAAAAAAAGTAAATTTTCCTTTAAAGGTTAAACCACAATGATAATTAATAAAAAAAAGAAATATATAAATAATTGTCAACTTTTAACAAGATAAAAAAATAAATCTTTTGATCTTAGAGCGTTGAAAATAAAAAATTGGCAGGTATTTTGTACGCATCTTTTTAAAAAGTTAAAACAATCGACTATTACTCAATAACGTTAACCTTTTTCTTTACTATCCTTGACATCGATACTTCCTTAGTACTTTATAATATGATAATTTTTAAACTTTAAAACTATAATAAACATTAAATTTTATTCCTATTATTTATTTTAATCTGATTGTAGGAAAGAAAATTTTATTACCCTATCATGAACAATATTGTTTTTCTTTCAAAAGCTTAAGGGAATATTTTTACAAGAGTTTGCTAAAAAAAAATGATATTATCAATATTATGATGTAAGTTTTTCCTTTTTAACATGACGAAATTGGTCAAGAATTATTTGAATTATATTGCGCAAAAAATAAGTAATTTATAGGGTATAACTTAAGGCACTATAAAAGAGAATGTTTTTGTTTTTTTAAATAAGAGTAAAAAAAAATTTTGCCTATTTCATTTTATCAGGAAATTCTTTTAAAATAATAATATGTAATAAATTTAAACGTGTTAATAGCTTTAAACTTTAATATTTTTAAGTATTGTAATTTTCTTCAAATTATTTAGATGATTATAGAAGAAAAAACCGACAGCTTTATGAATATATGTTAAATCCCCGTTTTTTTCAACTAAATATTACTCTATTTTAGACTTTTTATGATGGCTTTAACACTAGATATGAAATAATAAAAAGACTTGGATACTAAAATTATCCAAGAACAATGAACGAATACTACACCAACTGTTGTTATTTTCATTTATTATGAAAGATAGACCCCAAAATTTGATAAAAATTCGCCCCTTTCGTTCTTTTTGCAACCCTTGAATTTTGGACCAACAGAAGACAACCAAACCTATAAAAGAGTCAAAATGCTGAACATAAAATTCGAGGACAAATATAAAAAATCTAGAAAATATAAAAAATTCAAATGATCCTAAAGAAAAATAGATTGACATAAGAAAAAATTTTAGCAGATTTATAGTTCTGTTATCTTTCTTTGGCCTAAAGTTACAAAAAAGTTAGATTTGTTACCATCAAAGATATTTTTGCAATAACTTATTTTGGAAATTTATACATAACTCCATGTGTTTTAAATGGATCTCTAAAACCCGCAGCAAATGTGCTAAATACCTTTCGAGTTTTTTGACTTGATTGAAGTTTTTAACTATTTTGTATTAGGTCTTAATTTTATATAAAAATTTTTTTGACTAATTTATACTGTTGTTAGTTTTTAAAAGTAATTAGTAATTACATAAAATTACAAAAAATCAAACAACATTTAATATAATTTTGTTTATAATATTTCATGATAAACTTTAAATTCTAAAAAAAAGTTATCAAGTTATTAGAATATCTAATTTTGTTTTAAGTTTTTGATAATCTCATCTAGATGGCACTTTACTCTCTCGCAAAAGAAATGTATTTTATAATGTATAAAAGAAGACTGATAAGTAAAAGTACTAATTAGATATTTTTGCCTGTATTGACCAGTACTGGGACATGCAAAAACATCTAATTAATATTAAATTAAATATGGGTGATATATTGAATACTATTCATGATAAAAGTACCAAATTAATATTACATACGTCTAAGTTTTAGCTCTTAAATTATGATAAAGTTTTTATAAAATCAAGATGTAGAATGACCTTATACTATTTTGCTTTCAAATATGGTTCATAAATGATTTTAGTCTATCCAAAGATTATCTCTTTTTTCTTAAATCTTATTTAAATTTGCAACTATATCAACTTAAATGCAGTTCGTTAATGATTTTAGTGTGTCAAAAGTTTTTCTTTTTTTCTTAAATATAGTTTTATTTCTTATTTTTATGAAACGATGTAAGCTAGGTTTGAGAGTTTAAATAATTAGGATATTATTTAAGTAGTACTACTGTCACAAAAAAAAAATCTCTGCATATTTAAAGATATTTTAAGTTTAATCATTTCAAACAATCTTTTTCAACCATCAAAAATTATAAATTACTGTTAAATTTAAAAAACATATTTAAACTTCGATTAATTAAAATATAAAATCATAACCATAAAAATCAATATAATTAATTAAAAAAACTTTCATAGAGCATAAATTTAGTATCTCAGAAATAATCTTAACTGATTTTCACTTCGTCTACAACACCCGCCAAAAAACAAGTTCTCTCTATCTATAATTTAACTTGGATAATTTTTATTTTCGCATAACATAATTTTTTAAAAAATAATCATAACGCATTAAAAAAAGTTATACATTTTATATTTATTGCATTTCCCAAGCACTTTTTTTTTATGCTAAAAAAACAGTCTACATACATTTTTTATACTTTTTTCCTGAAAAAAATATAGATTAATATGTGCTATCATACGTTGAATTTTTTTTCCTTTACTTTTTTACGATTTTACATGAAATCAAAGTTACTTACACTACTGTGCGCTTGTGTGTAATAAAAAAAATGTGTGATTCTGCCATAATATAAATGTAAAAAAATAAGATTTTGTTTATTTTATGCACGTGAAACACTTAAAAAGAATAAAATTATATTTCAATTGTAAATTTTATGCATTACCTAATTTTATAATTTTTTTCTTTTTTTTCATGTTTATAATTGCGAAAATGTTTTTTTTTTTATTATCTTAAAAAACAATGTATAGAGTGAAAAAAATTTTTTAAATTTATACAATTTTAACCTTAAAATGAAAAAATGACATTTATTACGAAATAATACAATTTTTTTTATTTTTTTGTTGGTAATTACAAAACCACATTATTTTTTCATGAATAATTTATTTAAATTTAAGTCCAAAAAAAAATTCGTATTTTTTAATGTTTCAGTTGACAGAGACCTTTAATAACGCGACCATGAATATTTTCAACCTCAAGCTTTTATTGTGTACTAATTTTCTTAGCACGTATTATATTTTGTGGTTAACGAAAAAAAATTTTTTTAACGACTATTTTTTTTAAGTTGAACTAAAAAATCAAAATAATTGAAAAAAAATAAAAAGTAATTCAATTTAAAAAAAAGAACTAACTTTCAAGTCCAAAAAAAGAAAAGATTTTAATCTTAATCTCATTAAAATTTTCGCTCATACAACTTTTGTTTACATGGAAATTCCCTTTATATTTTACAAAATTGCTGGAGAAAGTTACACATATCCCACACACATGAACAAATACAAAAAGTTTGAATTATTTTTATTTTATAGAAAATTGACAATAAATTTAGATGGGGAATCAGTGCATCAATTTCCATACACGTGTTCATTGTTCAGCGAACCGATCACTCGTTTAAAAAACTGTAAATTTTGTTATTTTTTTGGCATTTTTATTTGAGAGTAAGAAGAACATAACCTAAATATAATTTATTATTCAAAAATTACTAATGAACCGTTAAATTCTCACTCTATGAAATAATAAAAAAACGCAACAGTAGGTCATTACGTTACTTTAAAGATCGTTAAAAATTAAGTACTTTTGAAGTACACTTTTTTAAGACTGAATGACTTTTAGCTTGTTTCGCACGAAATTGTTTTTCAACTAACTGACATATTTATAACTCACCTGTTTTGAATATAATAAATTTAAACGGTTTTTTCTTTAGTTTTTTGACGTTATACACCTGTTGTCACCTTATTTTTCTCTGCAAATAATCATGTAACGTCCTTTTCCTCGTGACTGCTCATCAAAATTCACCTCACCCAGTTTTTTTTTTTCAACAAATAATAAACAAAAAATCAAAACAAAATAAAAATTTCACTTAAATTATTTTCATTATTGCAAAAAAAAAAAAAACAATTTATTTTATGAAAAATTTAAGAAATGTTGAAAAAAATCTTTTCTGCTATTCCGCTCCATAAACATTTGACACCACAATTACTCAAAATAAAAAACATTAATAGTAACTCGTGTTAAACAAAAAGTTAACATTTAAAAAAAGTGCAATATACAGTGTGAGCGAAGAGAAAGAGAATTTATACGTCCGAATGCGACGAATCGCGCGATTCAAGTGAAGGTTTCGCTAATACTAAAGTTTGCTGTACCGGCAGGTGTATATAAAATTTCCCACTACTTTTTTTATAAACAATTGGCGAACGTAAATCTTTAAGACGAAAGTTTTTTTTTCTAAAGGATTTTCGAGGGGTTTCCTGTATTGTAAATCCATTGTTGTTATTAATGGCTTATTTGAAAGTAATATCAAAACTGTTTACTGTATTGGTTTTAACGCATCGTGTCTTTTAATGCTTTATTGATGATCTTTCGATAAGATAATTTTCTTTTACTGTGTAAAGAAATTTACATAATTTACGTAACATGTAAAGACTTTTTTTTCTTCAATTTTATTCCAGACGCAGTTTAGCCACGCGCTTAAAAGATTATAATTCATTAGCTCCTTTTAAGGATGTAATGACCTGTTTATTGCAGTTTAATGAAATAAAATATTATGTTTTTATAATACGCCAGAAAGAATTTATTTAGTTACGCATTTTAGATAAGACTTTAGCCTACGGGTACTGCTTCTAATTATTTGTTGAAGATTCATTTGTTTTATTATTAACTCATAATTTTTGCTACTTTAATAGATTTTTGGCAGTTTTTTGTTAATGTATCGAGAATTATTATAGACGTGTACACTCATTTTTTGATAAAATATTTTTAAAGTTTAATAGTTCCTGTGGCTTTGTTATTTGTCAATTATATTAACTTTGACTATCCAAAAAATAAAAAAAATTATGTCGAAAATTAAATTTTATTCAATACATTTTAAAAACTTGCCTAGCTTTGTAACTAGTATGTACCAAAGAATAATTATACGTATAAAAGAAATTTTACGCGCAGTATAAGTAGATAAAGGTCGAGTATGCTCAGACACAAAAAATTTTTAACTTTACAGAAAACAATATCTGAATTAATTAAATCCATATAACTTTTATTTGACCTTGTAAATCATAACTTTACGCCTAAAAATTGTAAAATATTCAAAAAAAAAAATTAAAAATATCTTGATTTAAAAAAAAAAAATAAATTTCCTGTACATAATTTCAGCAACAAAAACGTTAAATTATTCGAAGTTCAAACTTTTTATCTTCTAAGAATCTAAAATTTACAAAATGATGACATAATAAGTTTTTAATTAAAATTCATAAAAGCGCAAACTTATTTAATACAATAAGTAAACAAACAAAGTAAATTGACTAAGCAATTTTGTATGTTACAAAGTTTTTATTTTTTTCATATTCAATTCTTGTAAAATATCTTACATACTCGTTTCTTTTATAACCTGGTTGTAATGCGTGAATTAGTGCCAACGCCTGCTACGATTTTCAAAGAAATAAATAAATAAAAAAGATATTTCGTAACAAATATTATAAGACTGGAATAAAATTTAATGAAAATGTAGTTTTGTAGGAGAAAAAAATAACTTTATTGTTTATGTAGAAATATAATAACAAATTTATTTATTTATTCAATTTATTTATTTATAGGATGAACGTGTTGTTAAAGATAAAATTTGTTTTTTAAAATATCGAAAAAATAAAAGAAACGTGAAGGTTTTTAGAACAGAAAAAAACAAATTTTTTTTTTCTTTTTTTAATTCATTCATTCTTTTAACAGTTTTTACATCTCCAGAAGTGTACATAGACTATTTTTTGATCTTCAAATACGATATATTATATTCGTGTTTATTTTTTGGATCTTCAATGTATATGGAAATTTTCAGCTTTAGAATACATGACTTTAATTTTAAAAGATATTTATTTTGGTGCTGACTTTGTAATGATTCTGTGTCAAGTTATTTAGTTCGATTTTGTTTTTTAAATTTTGAATGTTGATCTCTTTTTTACAGTTTTGGATTTTACAAAAAAAGTTGAAAGTTGGTATAAAATATCGTGTTGTATAACATTGGTATGGTCTGATTCGATGCTACCATTTAAGGGTGTGCAGATTTTAAAAGTTCTGAACTTTAACTTTACAAGTATATAGGTCATTTTTATTTGAAAAATCATATTAATGCTGATTTCACATATTTTTAAACACTAAATATTCTCAAAACAACTCCGAGCTTTTTTAGGCTTAAATAAGGCCCACATACCTAAGTTATTCTTTTACGATAAATCAAATACAATTAAATGAAATTGTTTTACTAGTTACTGGAAATTGGGTGTTTTCCTTAAATTGTATAGAACTTGATTTGGAAATGTAATCAAAAATTTAAAAATTTCCCCTGGTTTTAACAAATTTTCCATTGATAAACGCAATTCTTGCTAAAGCGTTTATAAATACGTTATTTTGGTCATTGTAACTTAAGTTTTTAGAGCAATTTCCAAAAATTCACCAAAATTCTGGCAGCCATACTATATTACCAATTCCACTCGAAAAATACCACAACTAATAAAAAAATTATTTTCAACTGAACGTACCCATATATGCACAAGCTAAAAACATCTAAAACAAGTAATAAG
The DNA here is from genome assembly GCA_022575985.1 of Anagrus nilaparvatae. Lineage (NCBI taxonomy): Eukaryota > Metazoa > Arthropoda > Insecta > Hymenoptera > Mymaridae > Anagrus > Anagrus nilaparvatae. Next base: position 1,875,963 of record JAKSXM010000247.1, on the reverse strand, counting down.
ATCTTAGTTGTAAATCTTAAAATTTTTGAAATAATAAATACATTTTGATCAGAAAACAAAATCAAGAAAATTTTTACACGTGTTAAAAAATTAGCTAATACGAAAAAATCAGATATATAGTATTACCAATTGAAAATGAAAAAAAAAAATAGTATTTCCTATTTTAAGTAAAATTCGTACATGTATGTGTTTATTAATTAGTAGTAACGTCACGTATTCGCGCGGGTAACCAACACCCATTTGAAAACTATGCAAGTATCTACATAAAACACAAACGTGCTTCTGATTTTTTTTTTTTGAGTTAGCTCTAACCAAAGAAAGTGATTCGTTTTTTAAAAAACTTTCTAATATCTTGTTTAGTATATTTATATACACTTCAGGTATAATATTTAAAAATCTTATTTTTTTTACCTACTTATATTTTTAGTGAAAAAAAAAGATGAGCACGAGATATATAATAGAAAAATAAAAAAGTGCAAGTTAAACACGAGTTTTTAATATGCAAAACACGATCATTTTATGCAACCTATATGTAAATATCATAAAGAGGATATATGCACAAAAAAATAAAAAAATAAGTAGCATGCAATAAAAAAAATATTCTGCAATAATAAAGTTTAAGGTGATTTTTTATTATATTATTTTCAACGAGAAATTCTCATGTGTGTGTTTCTTTTTATTATTTTTAAAGAGATTTAGCAATTGTAATCTGAAAGTTTTTTTTTTATTATTTTTAAAATTTTTTTATATGTGATTATTTTAATTATTTCTTCATTTTCTCTTGCATAATAATAAATTTTCGTTTACAAAAAAAAATATTTTTATTACAATTTACTACTATTATTTTTTTTTTTTTTTGATAAGAAAATACAATCTCTTTATTTATAACAAGTTTATTTTTATTTACACAAAACATTTTTTAACACGTTTAAAACATGTTATGTAAAAAAAATTTATTCTCTGAACTATATTATATTATACTTTGCTAAATTGTTAGGTACACATAGAGAAAAAAAAAATTGCTTTTTTATATGTGCAGTGTACTTTCTTTCTCATTAAATATTAGTCTGCTTTTTTTTTATGTGTCGGTTATGTAATTTTATAAATTTTTTTTTTTTTTTTATTAATGAAAATGAATTTCTTCGTATTATTTTATTTCCTTTTTGAATAATTTTTTTTTTCTATAATTTTTTCTCTTTAGTTTTTTTTTTCTTGTGTTTTTACTGAAAATTGGCTTCCTTCTTCCGCTAATTACTCATCGTTTTTTTCAAGTAATTAGTACATCTTTTTTAACGTAAATTATTTTTTTTAAATTATATTAAATATTTTTTTTAAATAAAAAATAATGTGACAAATTAATATAAACTTCAATTTATACAAAGTTTGTTATTTTCTCTAATGAAGCACTCTGTAAATTATTAAGAATCAATAAAAACTTCACTTGGAACATGAAACCTTGGTAAATTAAAACACTGTGTGTAAAATTGGTACTTGATTGATATAACGAGTACATACACTGTAAACATTTCTATCAAGGTATTTGCTATCGTCTCGTGATAATAAATTTATTATTCTGAAAGTAAATTTATTCAAATATTGTAAATATAAATTTTTTTAAAATAAAACATGTTTTAACCAATGCTGCTACTTTGTACAAACTTATCCTTAATTTTATTGTCCTTGAATATTTTCAGCTTTTATAAAATAAAAACATGGAAATAACAAAAAAACTAATTTGTGCAAATTTGCCTTGGAATTTAAAACACAAAGTACGGTGAACAAAGCTTATATATGAAATTAAAAACCTTAATACTACAGTTACGACAAAATATAAGGTAATTAAAAGAAAAAATTGAGCCGAAGCTCATCTTGTGCCAAAAGTTTGTTTGAACCACAAAAACTCCAGAAAAAAATGGTAGAGTTCCAAAGCAGGCTTCTGGGTTTTTCGAGGAGTTGAAAGTACTGAAAAACGGTTTTTTAGAATGTAACAACAAAATTTTTGATTTTTTTAGTATACATTAAATAGAGAAGTTATGGATATTGGACAGACAAAATTTTTAAGATCCCGTGAGACCTAATATCTACCCAAGACTCCGTATTCTAGCCAGAATCCGAAAAAAAATGTCAAAATTTGAGTTAGAAACTTAAAGTTTGACACAGAAGCTTCTTTTAGTTAAAAAATAGCCCTTATAAAGTTTGAGGACTTTTAATCAACCCTAAAGGAGATAACGGGGACAATTAAAAGAGTACACTACATCATCCTACAAATTTTATTAAGCGTTTCGTAAACATGACTGTAAAAATAAATAAAAGTTATATAGAACAACGAGGTCCAAGTTAGTGAAACATACTTTGATATTTACTAATTTATGTTCGATTACAAACCAGTATTTACGCAATATCTTAGAAACTTAATTGAATTAAATTTTTATCTTGAATTGATTTCCAAATCTCCCATTACAATTATCTAAAAAGTATTTTTAAAAAAGACTAGAGCTATAAACCATTTATCTTATAAAATCAATTATAAAGTTGGCGAAAAATAAATCTAAAAACAAATGTATAATTATAAATAAATCAATGTTTTCTCACATCTTTTAAACTCAATTATAAAGTTGAATGGTGTATACATCTTATTCAAAAACAATTATCATTAAATTTTGATCAAAACTTTTCTTTCCATATAATAAAATTTAGTAATTTAAGTTTTCAAGAAAACAAACTTTTAAAATCTATACCAATTATTTTTAATCAATCAATTTTTCATCTGATAAAAATTAGACATTTTAAAAGATTTTAAATAAGTAATTCTGAGAAAAAAAAAAGTAATTTAATAATACAACACGCGTCGATGGAATACCATAAATAATAATATATTACGTAATACTTTGATGAACATTTCGCCCCCAATCTTGAATCACGTCAAATCATTACAAGGATATAACTAAGTTAAAATCAATATTTATAAAATAATTACATAGCTTATTATAGAAATAATAATAATTCTTATTAAATTGACATTTTACAATTTTCTGCTCAAACTTTATAATTGTATTTAGTTAACATGATTTTTATCTGTATTTTATTAATTTAATGTCAAATTTAATTTAACATCTTCTTTAGCTAGTTTTACAGAGATATATTCTATTTTTATATCTTGACGTTTTTCTCTTTACTTGTCTTTAAATAGTCAAAAACTATAAATCTCCAAGACTTTTTGACTTTTTTATAGTTAAAATTTTATAAAACTAGAATACTTATATCTTTAGTAATACATTATTTTATCTTTAAATGTTTAAGATCAATTGGAAGTATTTTTAAAATATCTTAATCTTGGATAAAAATGAATTCAGGAGATATAAATCTAATTTTACTATTATATGTTTAAAAATTTATTTGTCTGGTTGTTTGTGTATATGAGATCCACCGAACCAATCAATATAAAACTTATGTCAAAATGAAAAAAAGAATTCTGACATAGACCGTGGGTTCTATTAGGGGTGTGTGGTTACCCAAATTTTCGGATATCCATCCTGAAAGCTCCATCTTTTTTAGCGTTGGGTTCCGGGTTAATGGTTTAATAAAAGTTTCAGAAGTCTGCAGGTACAATTCTATAAATATGTTTACAAGTTCATAAATTTTTAAAAGTTGGAAAGGCATATCCCTCCAATTTATTTAAATCGCTCCCAAAGTTAAAATTAAAAAAAAAAAATTCTATTTTGGGTGGTTTTTAGTCAGTCAATCAAAACAATGCACTAAAACTAATTTAAAAAGCTCAGAATGAAAGGTCGCAAGATCGTTGATTTATTTTACGACAGAAATATCTGGAAGTTGACTAAAATGTACTTTTTTTTTCATTATATTAGGCCAACAATCAGAACTAAATGCACCTGGAGGTCTATAAACCTCAAAATTTAAGTATTTTTAGGTGTACTTTGACCTAATAGAACTAGATTTTAAATATCTTTCGAGGGCCTATTCACAATGTAGAACTGGGAAAAGCCTCTGAAAAATCTTAGTTTCTCACACAAAAATGATTTGTATAATCAAGCCAGTTATCTCAAAAAAATAATTTTTATAATATGATTAACTTTACTGGGAAAATCAAAATGCAAAAAAAATAGGTCATGCTTATAAATTTCATTTCCATTTATTCGATTTCAATATTAACCCCTTTTCGAATTAAAAAAGTACTTTTTATCGCAAGATAGGAGTTTAATTTTGGTTAGCCTCCGAGTAACGCATAAGAGCTTAGAATCTAAAACAATAGCACTTGCATGTAAGTAAAAGTCAATAGACGATTACTTACAATAAACAATGATAATAAAGAATGATTTTAAAAAAAAATTCAAGGTAGGCTCGATCTTGTAGAACAAAAAGAAAGATTATAAGAAAGAATCGAATAAATAATATTCCTATTGATCTTAAAAAGAAATAGAGCATTTTATAAAATAAATATAATCAGATTACAAATATTATTACACGTAGAGTAATTTTAAATTACAACCAAAATAAATAAGTATGTCAAATCTTAACCATTAATAATTTTATAGGCTTTTAAAAGAAAAATTCAATAATTTCAAAACAAATTCATCCTTTCATTCATACCGGAGAAAGATAAAGAGAGATATTTACTTTCTTATATTTAGAGCAGGAAACCACTGACATTTATAATTTACATTGTTTTTTCTTTAACAGTAACAACAATAATAATAATAATTCTTTTTTTTTTCTCTCAGATCATTTGTTACTAATTTTTTTTATATTCGTGCAATCTTGTTTTTTTTTAGCGAAAAAAATTATTTCTTCGTGATAACCCATTGAATAAGAGCCGGAATCAATTTTCAATGTAGAAAGTTTTTTTTTATATTTTTTTAACAACAAATCGATCTAATTTGTTTTATAAGGTTTATTTAAGATTTATTGTTTTTTAATTAATAGAACATTTTTTATCTCTTAAACGAATATGATTTATGTCGAGAGAACTAGTAGTATGTGCGGTGTAAATTATTTAAATTGGAAAGTAATAAAAAATAAATTTTTTTACAGTAATAATGACACAATATATTTTATAAATAATTAGTCGAAAAATAAAAAATAAATAAATTTTTTTTCAATCATTATAATATAGAAAATGTATTTCTATTTATTTAATCTTTTAAATTTAGGTTAATTATTCCTTCCTTTCTATAAATATATCAATAATTATAATTGAAAATAAAAAAAATCTTTTTCCTTTTATTATTCATCTTTGATTTTTAATTATCTGACTTTTCTAATTTTAAATAAATATTTTATGTAGGGGAAATCAGAGAAAGTTGGCTAAAAACAAGCTTTTAGGCATACAAGTCCTTTTTCTTATTTTTTATTTTTAAAGTACATTGCCTACGTTTATTCTTATCTAAAGTAACTACTCAATGAAAACGTGCGGACTATACTTACTGGGTAGGATCCGAATCCGAAGTTTAAGTTGCAAAAAACGTGATGGATTTTTTATTACTAACGGATCGTTGTAAAAATTCAGTTTAAAATTTTCAATTTTCTATGCAGTTTAAATTTGAGAATGCTGAAAAAATAAGTAAAATGTTTATTATTTGAAGACTATCAAAAAGCTTCCACGTACAACAGGGAAAAAGACAGAAGTTGTTTAAATACAAATAATTTGTTCAGTATTCGTCGCTATAAAATCCATCATTAATAAAATTTTTATATTTTTGCACCTTCCAAATCCAAATTTCTGAGATTTGCGCAGATTCTAGTCAAAGTTTCTGGAACCTGCTTTTTTGTCACTGGATAAAAATTCAGAAAAATTCTGCCTCCAATTTTGATTACCTCGGAAAATTTTAATTTAGTTTCTTTCTTCCTGAACTTTTGTGCAAAAAAGAAACCAAAAACGATGACACTCCATAAATGCCTATTTTTTAAAAAACGTATTATTTTGTGCATTTTTACAGAAATTTTTAAAAATATAACTTAAAATTGGGATTTTAGTAAAAATTTTAAGAGAAATCCGAAAATCCAATTACCATTTTTGAGAATTTTCATCCGGTGACAGAAAAGGAATCCAGAACAGAAATCTCAAGAATTTTGTTGCTTTTGTGTTTTTTTTGCTGGTTTTGTCTTTCTTGACGTAGAACGGGTACAGAATATTCCGTGCCAAGTTTCACACACGAGTTTTACGATCAGGAGGGCAAAAAGTAATTTTTACATGATGATTTTTACATTACAATTTTCAAACTTTTTCTTTAGTTTCAAGTTAAATTTTCTACTTATACCAAATTTAACAAATTTTTAAAAGATCCGGACATGCCATGGTCTCCCCTATCATTAAATTTTCTTTTTCTATTTTTTTTTCTTTTTTTTTCCTGTTTAAAAGAAAAATTTAGTAAAAAAAAATATATAAATTGTTTATTACGGCACGCGAATTCATAACTGTACTTATAAAATCTTTAAAAAAAAAAAAATTTCCTAGAATCTTTAAAAAAAAATAAAAAGAGGTAAAAAACGTACACTTGACTTTTGACTTTTTTATTCTTGAAAACACTTTCAAGTGTGCATCATAATGTAAAATAATTACAAGATGATTCTTGCGTGAAACTAGTTAATTACTAACTCGTGTCAAGTATTAAAATAAAAATAAATTTTAATATGCATAGATTTCATTTTTGAGAGATGCTGATAAATAAAGTGATTACATGATTACATATTCAAATGAAGACTAACTACGTGGTATAAGATTGCTTTTGGTCAACCAAATCGCTAAAATATCCAACAATAACTATTTCAACCAAAGCAATAATAATTTATTATTTTGAATAGCCCACATAATACAAGCTTCAAATTTAACGAATGATTGAAAATTAAGTACACTCAGAAAAAAAACTTGACAAAAAAATGATTTATTTACCTTAAAAAAAAAAAAAAAAAATGAACAGTTAAAATTGATTATAACTAGACCATTTTTTCAATGATAATTACTATTAACTTTGTTCTTCAAAAAGCAAAATACCTAGCAGTTTATTAATTTTTTTTTACTATTGTGCAAGAACAATTTGTTTTTCTGCTGTAACAATCACTAATAAAGGATGAAAAGGAAATATGATACATAAAAATAGCTTAAAAAAAAGGCAAAAAACCTCATCTCGTTTTGGCATTTATCAATTTCTCTTAAGAAAAACAAAAAAAGAAAACCGCAGAATAATAACAATTTATAAATTATAATAAAAACGCATAAGTACATAGTAATAGACGATACGTTTAAAGTTGGTTTCAAGGAAATTTAAAAATAAAGCTATTACAGAAGGAAGACAAAATGTTGTGTATTATTGCCTGGTATTGCACGAATCGTAACTAACTGTACATATAACTTTTGGAGTTTCTTTTTTAAATATATATAACGGAAATTAAGTTATAATTCGCTTTAAACTATTAAATTTTTATATAAAGTGAAATTTTTTTTCAATGCTTTTTTTACGATATGAAGTTTTAAGTGAAATGATGACACGGCAGTTTAAACTATTAATATTTTTATTCGTCTTTTTTTTTTTTTTTTTGAAAGTCAAAATACTTAAAATTAACATTTTTATTAATGGTAATTAGTTTTAATAGATTTTATGATTGACAACATAACTCCTGACACTAAATACATTTTTAATAGTATGTGAAGTTTTGAAAAAAAATTAATAATTCAATATTCAAATTCGGTAATCTTATAATTTTTTTCTTACTATCAAATTTCAAGTATAAAATATTGTTTATTATTATTTTTAAAAACATTATTATTTTACATTAAATTTACTCCAATCAAAATACAAAAGGGGGGTGTATTGTTTCTGGCCACCACCAGATTTGGTCTAGTATAGGTTTTTTAAATCGCTGATCACAAAAATCAGGGTCTTTTCTATGAGAAATTAGGGCTTCAACCTTAAATTGATAAAAATTACCCCTAAAAATGGAATTTTCGCTATATTCACTCTAACCCTTTGAAATTTGTTATACGGAGGTTAATATACATGCGAAGATAATTTGGAGTCAAATGTCAGTGTTGACTTCATTTACGAAGATCACGAATATAATATTTATTATACACCTGAAGTAGACTCGGTTCAGAGTATGGAATATGATTGATCATCTGTAGATAATAAGATTTGAAAAATATCGTAAAATACATTTTTTTTCTTGTGATTTTTTGTTAATTTTTCGAAAATCCTGTAATGTATTAAAATAAGAATAAAAAAAATCTTTTTAGATAAAAATTAATGAATTATTTATTTACAATATTAATAATCTAATAATAATCTTTAACCTTTTCAGGGGTAGTTTTGGCTAATTTAAGGGTTAAACAAAAATTTTTCATACACTGTAAAAAGTAACTTCCTTATATTAACAAAAAAATTAGAAAAATTTCGAAAAATTAGTAAATTTTCAAAAAAATTTGTAAATATTCGAAAAAAATCGTAAATTTACTAAATTTAGTATATTATCGAAAAATTGGAGAATTCTCGATTTTTTTTTTGTGAATTCATAAGAAAAATTGATAATTTACAATTTTTTTTCGAAAATTTACAAAAAATAGTCGTAAATTTACGAAAAATAATTGTAAATTTGCAACTTTTTTCGTAAATGCACAAAAAAAAATCGAGAATTCTCTAATTTTTCGATAATATACTAAATTTAGTAAATTTACGATTTTTTTCGAATATTTATAAATTTTTTTGAAAATTTACTAATTTTTCGAAAATTTTCTAATTTTTTTGTTAATATAAGGAAGTTACTTTTTACAGTGTAGATAAGACCTTGATATTCGTGATCAACGACCCAAAAAAACCCAAAGGCTTAAAATGAATATAGCGAAAATGTCCTTTTTAGAGGTAGCTATGGCTAATTTAAGGGTGTTACTCCAATTTTTAATAGAAAATACCTCAATATTAGTGATTAGCGACCCAAAAACCCCGTTTAGACCAAATTTTAGAGAGTTATAGTGAATGCAGCAAAAATGCCCTTTTTAGGGGTAGTTTTGGTTAATTTAAGGGTTTCGCAATATTCGTGATCAGCGACCAAATAAACCTCCGTATACCAAATTTTAGAAGGCTAGAGTGAATGTAGCGAAAATGCCATTTTTAGGGATAGTTTTGGCCAATTTAAGAGTGAAGCCCCAGTTTCTTATAGAAAAGACCCTGATTTTCATGGTCTGCGACTCAAAAAACTATACTAGACCAAATCTGGTGGTATCCAGAAACTGTATTTTGAACCCTTTTTTTGAATGGAGTAATTTATAACTTGTGATTTATGAGCTGCCTTTATAATATAGAGACTTGTAATATCATTTCATTTGCGAGAAAGTATTCAAAAGCATTAACGTTATCATATTTTCATAATATTTATATGTTATAATAGAAAAAAAATTAATTTCAATCTAATAATAGCTAATCTCTGAAAATAGTTGTATTTACATTTTATAAAATTAAGTAGATTAGGTACGCTTGGTAAAATAATTAAAATTACGTGCAAAATTTTTATAAAACTTTTGCTACTTATGACGAAAATCATTTTCCATGTATGCTACAAGCTTTTATTTATTTATTTATTTTTTCATATCAAAAAAATTAAAAAAATCATACCAATGCCAGGATTCGATACCAGGACCCTTCGTAGAAATGTTTGAGTTTACGAGATCAAAAAAGAACACTAACAATGGTCGTTTTTGCAATTGGTAATATGAATGGCTCTAAAGGTTTTTTATTATTGTTTTTAAATTTAATTTCAATGTAAATTAAGCAATCTAAATTATAATGATCAAAAAAGTCTGATATTGGAATGAGACAAATATTTAATGAAAAAGTAATTAGCCAACTCTTAACTTTTGTATAGAAAATACACCAACCGCTAAGACTACGTAAAATAAGCCTAAGGCTTTGAGTCACCGCACCGCTATTAACGAGAAAATAGGAAAGTAAATTTTTCTTAAACTGAACTTATAATTTAATATTTAAAAATTGGAGTTTGGTTCTAGTTTTCATAAAGTTAATAAATCTTGAATTATTCAATGTAGGTACCCACAACTTTGAAGCAATAACCAATAATTTAATATTTTACTTTTACTCGATAAATTTTGATACAGTATGCTATATTTAATTTTTACATAACCGAACAATAAATAAAATTTATATTCCAAATAAAATTTAGAAATCAAACGTATTTTAATATTAGCTCAAGTATGTAACAATGGTAATTAAATTTAATAATAGAGAGTTAATTGCCACAATTATTTAATGTCTATAAAAGGCAGTAATTCGTATTTTACATTTTTTATAAAAAAAAAATAGTTCACTTTTTTTTTGATCCGTTATAAATTTAATTAATAATAAATGAAGTATAAAAATATTTGAAATAATTTAAAAAATATTTTATTATTATAAAAAAGTACAGAGAGTTTATTAAATATGTAATTTCACTTTATAAAATTTTCTCATATTAAATTTAATTCGTAGCTTTAAGGTATTATCATTATTATTATTATTATAACGTCGTTAATCTATTAAAAAAATTTTTTCTTCTTTTTGTTATGCGTATTTTTTTTAAATAAAAAAAAAGTTAAAAGAATTATAATAGTAATAATTATAACACATTTTAAATAATTTCTATAACTTTTTTTAATTTCATTTCTTAAATGACAATAGCGGATTTTTTTCTCACAAGAAAGAAAAAAATATTTTAAAGAATATATAAAGTTTTTAGTATCTAATTAGTTAATTTACGTATGTACAACTCAAAACTGTAACGCAGTGAAATTTTTATCATTGTTAAGTGCAAATTAAAATACTGACATGTTGTTAGATGCATCATAAATGCATTAAATTAACCTTGTAAAATTTTTATTTTTATCTTTTTCTCTGCTAAGGCGATTTTTTAAATTATGTAAGTTTATTACTTTAATTTTTAGTTTTTTTTTTTAATTATTACGTTTCCTGAAATTAATTATAATGAGATGGTACAAGTTCATTGGCCCACCTGGCTTATTTAATTTTGTTATAATGAGAAACATTGGTGTCATTTAAAAAATAATGCTTCACGTCCACTGCGTGGTGGAAAAATTTTCAGCAAATTAGCTAAGGCCTCATAAATTATAATAATGACAAACCGTATAAGACCCTGGTCCGTGAAAAAAAAATACCCCAAATCGCTTCGGGAAGTAATTTATTTTAGTTATTAATTAATGTTAGCATTTCAAATGATTTTAAAGAAAAACTATAGAAATACGTATGACGCATTATTTTTTTTTTACTACTTAACTTGGACAAAAAACTGAAAAAAAAAATTTGAACGGACATCGATATGACCCGTGTTTTCGGGTAGTTTGAACTGTGTTAAGTAAATCTTGCTACTTACAGTTTTCAAAGGCTTTTGACCTAAAAATGGAAATTCGGTCAATAAAAATGATTTATTTTTTAAAGAAATGAATTGCCAGGGAAAAATTAATCGATTTTAAAAAAAAAATTATTATTTTAAGATGAAAATTAAGTGAGTAATACATGTTTAAAGTTCAAAAACAGGCTTTTTTCAATAAAATTTCAATCTTTTTTGAGACGAATTTGAGCAAAATCTTAAATTGACGATAAGTTGGCTAAATTTCATCGTAAAAAGATAAGTTTTTTTTTCTTCTGGAGTGGTTTTTCCCTGGCAATCAGATTTTTTAAACTATTTTTTTAAATTTTATTTACCTAAAAAGTTATTTTGAAAATTTGGGGTAGCTCAGATACGAAAAACACAGTTTTTGACATAAAAGTAAAAAAATCTTTTTGGCACCAATCACCGATTTCTTGTTCACGATTTTTTTCGGTTTTCTGAAGGTTCAAACTACCCGAAAGTACGGGTCATATCTATGTCCCTTCAAATTTTTTTTTTCAGTTTTTTGTCCAAGTTAAGTAGTAAAAAAAAAATAATGCGTCATATACGCGTTTAAACTATTGGTGGAACAAATTTTTTTGAATGAAAATTAATTTTTATAAATATAACCGTATAAAGTACAAAATTTTGGCTTTACCTTGGATGGTATTTTACGTGCGATCTAGGGCATTCTTACTTTTACGCCCTAGGATAAAATTATTGGATTAAGCCACCAGAACCACACACTTCCATATAAAATCCAAGTCCAATTAAAAAAATAAACCAACAAATTTTTAGATATTTAAACTCAAAGAATAAAATTCTTGCACATTCTTAGCCCAATTAATTTTACAAGAAATCTTCTATTAATACCTAAAATGCAGTAAATATAAACAAATTTTTAAAAAATTTAAAAAAAAAGGTAAAAAATACAATAACGGTAGCCAAGAGATATGAACCTAGAAAACTAAAAATAAATGGAAGGACTTATTTTTAGTTGGATTTTCGGAAAAAACTTGGGAAAAAAATATTTTGGACCTATTTATGTGATCCTATAGTATAATTTAAGCCCAGCTTGCGTAGAATCCTTTTTTTAAAAACAGTAAAAAATACAACAACTATTATGCCTAGATTTAAAAGTATAGACTCTTTTTCTTAGTTGTATAAAATACTTCAGCAAATTAGCTAAAGTCTAATAAGTTATTGCTTTATAACATTGTTTTTGTAACATTGTATTTAATTTTTTGCTGCAACAGACTGAATAACAGAAAAATTTTTTTTATTTACTATTATAAATAAGTATAGTAATAATATTAAAATAAAGCCTGTGTAAGAAAAATTATTAATTAAAAAAAAATAGGTACATCATTTTTTTTAAAAACTTTTAACAGTTAAATTATTATTAAATATTTATACCGTTTTTTTTTATATTTTATGACCTGTTTCGCTATAACGATTAGTAAAAATTATTGTAGTTTTTACACGTGCAAATATTTTTAAATTTGTACATAATTCAATTATGTATAACTTGATTTATATTTCTAAAATGTAAAAATACGATAAAACGAAATAAATATGTAAATAGAATTATTTAAGCATAAAAAAATTCAAAATCATCTCATGCACAAACAAAACAAGCAAATATAATTATTAGTATGAGTGGTTAGTCGACTTTTCGAGTCGTGTCGATCTCGGGTTTTTTTCGGGTTTTTTATACTGCGGATAGGATCGGATTTCGGGTAAACCCCAAATATTTCAAAGGCCTAAAAACCAAAAAAAAATTTTTAAGGCACATCAATAAGACTCGTGTTTTCAGGTAGTTTGAAAAAACCGAAAAAATTCATGAACGAGAAATCGGCGATAGGTGCCAAAAAGATTTTTTCACTTTTATATCAAAAACTACCTTTTTTCGTAACTTAGCTACCCGATTTTTAAAATTTTTTATTTCAGGGGTTTTTCAAGATATTTTTTGGGGTTTTCGTTTTTGAGAAGCTAAAACAAGTTCAAAACTAATACACTGAAAAAAAAAAGAATTTTTTTTTCTTCGCAAATAATTGCAAATGACTTGAAACGTAAAGAAAATAAAAAAAAAACATTTTTTCTTTTCTTTTTCCAAAATTTTCTCAAACCTCGTCATACCGATATACGCATATCCCAAGTAAGCGGGAAAAAAAATTTTTTTTTAATTTTCTTTACGTTTCAAGTCATTTGCAATCGTTTGACGAGAAAAAAAATTCCGCTTGCGGCAAGCGGAATTCCGCTTGTCGCAAGCGGATTTTTTTTTCAGTGTAGAGACAAGGATTTAGCATCGGTTTTTAACAATATTTTGACTTTTATAAGCTAGAAAACCTGTTTTTTAGTTTTTGCTTTTTTTCATTGTTTTATTACTTTTTCTTACATCTTAGGCTGCTTTTAATCTATGTAAGAGTTAAAATGGTAAATATTGATAGTTTTTAGTCCAAATTTATTGTTACATACCATTAAGATGCCCGAAAATAATTATTTTAATGCGCTACAATTATAGAATCCCTAGAGTCCCAATTTTTTAGTTTTTGTTAAAATGAAGTAATTACACTTTTCTATCTTAAATATTTTGTCTATTTTATTTTTATCTCATGAAATACATTTTTTCAAGCAAATAAAACTCCATTAATGATTATATGAACAAATATTTTTCATTTTTATACGTTTATTTGTCAAAAATTGTCAATTTTTTCAATTTTATGCAATACGTAATTTTTGACTTATTAGAGATTGATAGTAAAGTCTAATTAATAGTAAAAGTCTAATAGGTGCATTTTTAAAAAACCAAGAAAATATTGAAGAATTAAAAAATAAATTAACATCACTAAAATCTTTTCATATGACTAAAGAAGTCAATTAATTTGGTCTAAAACACAAGAAAAAGACATTTCTACACGTTACACTAGCTGTACGGAGTGCAATTTCAATTAATGCTCTCATTATGGTTTAAATAATAAAACAATAATTGATTTGAGCATTAGCAACAGAAAATTTAAATCGACAAGAGAATATTTCTGAAACACCACGTGAATGAGTTTCATGAAGTTGCAAGGAGTTGCAGTAGAGTTGGAAATTTTTTGCAAAAATATTAGCCCAACTCTTTTCAACTCTATTTGGAGTTTTCATTTATTTAAAATATAGTGCAGAAAAAGCAATTGAAATTAGCAAATGTTATTTTAAAAAAACATAAATTTTTCAAATAAAAAAATCTTGCTCATATAATGGAATGCTTCATGTTTATTAGAGTGGACCTATTTTTGGACTTTGTGGAAAAACTTTGCTCCCCGGGTTTTTTTGTGAAGTTTGAGTCATAAAAAGTTCCCAGTTCCAAGGATTTTGCTTTAGCCCTGCAAAAACACGTGCCTGTAACCACATCAATTTTCCCATTTAAATAACATGGGAATTTTGAGTTTTTAGCTATACGAATTTTCACAAAAGCCAAAAAGCGTTTTAAAATGCTAATTTTTATTGGAAAACATACTTTTATATGTTGTAAAGACATACAAACCGCCCTGCATTCATTCCAAAGGGAATTTTGGGGCTAGAAACGCAAATTTACAGAGTCCCAATTTCAGGGTTTTCAAAAAAAGTCAATTTTTATCATTATCTTTGAAAAACGATATCTTAAAAACTATTAAAAAAAAAGAGACGAGTAAAAAATTTTTGGAAACTTGAAGCTTGCAGAAAACTTTTAAGGCCTATAAAACTCAATTCTGTCAAAAATTACAATTTTGGCAGCAATTTAAACAAATTTAAAAATTGGGCCTTTCGGGTCAAAAATTACCAATAGGTTAATTGACTATAGTGGTGAGAGAATCAGTGATAAAAATACACGGATTACGTTGTTTGAAAGGTGACACTTATACCAAAAAAAGTGAACCAACCAGAAGTGTTTTGGTTAATTTTTGAGGTTGTAGCTTTTTATCGAAAACTATCGAAAAACCCTGTTTTATAAGATTGAGTAAACATGTTAATTTGCGTTTCTAGCCCCAAAATTCCCTTTGGAATGAATGCAGGGCGGTTTGTATGTCTTTACAACATATAAAAGTATGTTTTCCAGTAAAAATTAGTATTTTACAACGCTTTTTGGCATTTGTGATAATTTGTATAGCTAAAAACTCAAAATTCCCATGTTATTTAAATGGGAAAATTGATGTGGTTACAGGCACGTGTTTTTGTAAGGCTAAAGCAAAATCCTTGGAACTGGGAACTTTTTATGACTAAAACTTCACAAAAAAACCCGGGGAGCAAAGTTTTTCCACAAAGTCCAAAAATAGGTCCACTCTAATGTTTATAGTAAAAAATAATTTATTAATTTATTAGCTTGATAAGTTATCCAATTTAATAATAAACTGCATGTATTAAGTAATCACAACACACAAGTATTTAAAAGATTTTTATTAAAAGTATAATAATAATAATAGTAATAATGTATGCAATTTTATCTGTTAAGATTATTTAATAACTCGTTGGCTTAGTTAATAAAAATAATATAGAAAATAAGCCAGCTTCTTTCTCTTGACTTGGGTATTACAAGTCAAATACACGATTTCAATTTGACATAACATCTGCATATAAATACGAATTACTTATTACTTTAGATGAAATCTCTCATTATGATTCTGTATTTGACGTGAATTCGTATATTATAACTTTCTGATATTATAACGCACGTGTCGAGAACTATATTCAAGTTTTCTTATTAAAACTATGTACACTGCTTATTTACGATAAGGATGTATTTTGCTTGAATTAAGATAATATTAAAATAATTAACATTTTAATTTTATTATTTATTATGACATCTTGTTTCTTAATTTCTAATTATTAATTTTATTAAAATGTATTCAAAATTTTCGAAAGGCAATATAAGTGATAATGTATGCTTCAAAATTTAAATTCAAATTATTTTTTATAACAAAATGTTTTTAAAGTTATTGTAAAAATTTTAAAACCTGCATATTTAAAATCTAATTTAAGAAATTGTTGAATAAACCTCCGATAGATGGCGATCATTCTACTCAAATAAAACCGTAAACAAAATGAGTTTTTAACGATATAAATATTGACACGCGTATTTAAAAAAACAATTTTAACCTTTACCAATACATTTCTTGTGTGTTTTTTGAATAATTTCAATTCACTTAAGATATTACTCCGGAATATTGTTTTTAACACTTTGGATTATATTTCGAAAAATATTTTTGCTTCAATATGGTTATTATAATCTTTCAGTTTCTTAGTAACGTATGTTACAAAATCACAATTATTATCTTCCTATTATTACATTCCTCTACCTCAAATTGCAGTCACATAAAATGACACAAAAATACGCTAATTAGCATCAAGATTGAAGATAAAGAATCGCTAAAATGAGTGTTTATTTAGAAAAAAAAAAAGTTTTATTTTTCAATGTAGGTATGTAGTAGCATTATAATTACACCACTTTCATTCTCACAGACTTGCATTATTTCCTACCTCTGCATAAATAATTCAAAAAAATAGCAAGACAATATAAGCGACATATAATACAACACGCGTATGTGGTCATAAATATTTTTTTCTCATATATACAATGACAATAATTAAGCAATTCAAGCGTAAAGTAAAAAAAAAAAAATAATAATAAAACTGATAAATTTTTTATAATACATCGATTGTCTGAATTTTGTAATGACAGGACGAGACAAATTGACTGTGAAGTTATAGAAAGCATATTGTAACGGATATTACATGCGTGTAATTGTATATATAAAAAAAATTTCCTTTAATTAATAATTTCAATTATGTTTTACATAATATTTAAGTAAGTTTTTTCTCTATACTTTCAAACATCCAGGTAACATCTTACTCTAAACCAAGATAATCAATTAATAACTAAGTAAGTGAAAATTTAATTTGTCGAAAAATTCCTGAGGTCAATACTTGTACTTTTAAAATTATATATTTTACAAAACAAAATATCATACTTTCCCTTTCTATGTAATAAAAATTATTATTTAGTTTTGCGTAAATATTTATAAATGCGGTAAACCCAGTAAGGTTTTTTTTTTAAATATATGATTCATAAAAAGTATGTTTTGAGAAGTAAAGAGAAAATATTCAATTAATTTTATAGTAATTTTATTTATCATAATTATTATGTCTTTCTTTCATAAAATTTTATTTAAATTAATTATTCAATCATGTGTTTTTATTATGCATTTGAAAGATATATCAAAGGCTTATTGCGATTTATGATAAATAGGAAATTGGATTTTTATTAGATAAAGATAAATCGTGTTTTAAACATTTTCAATTGTTTTTGATATTTAAATAAAATAAAGGACTAATTAGTAATAATAATAGTAATTAGTATTCCAACATTGCTCTTAATTAACCCATTTATATAACTGAATTTTTTTATTAGCTCGAAATGATGCAAAGAAGATCTGAAAGTGTTTTTTTTTGCAAAAACTTGCAATTTCATGCATTAAAATCAAAAATTTTTTTTTATTAATATTTTGAATTTTAAGAATAACTAAAAGGAATCTTTAATAATAAATGGTACCATCGTGTAAATAGGAAAATTGCAGGCCTTAAAACAGTACTTAAAAATTATTTTTAACCCAAGAAATATTAAAAATTATATTGCTACCCAATTTACATTACAACTTAACACAGGTATACCCATACTTAGCTATAGCTAAGAGCATGGTCAATCATCTTCATATTTAATATTTGGTCTATATTTACGCAATGAACAGCCTCAAAAGTTTTTATTAAATTTCTTCGTCGAGTTTATTTAATTAAAAGTTACTCTAAACGTATCCTTCAAATTTATATGTTAATGATATCTAAAAGTTAATTTGAAATAATAATAAATTTCCATGTGCTTAACTTCTTGAACCCACTTAAGTCAAAAGGGAGAAAAATATTACTATGCAATCTTATATTATCAGCGTAAAAATTCATTTCAAAAAATTAGGCTATTATTTTTTTAAAAAGTGTTTTAATTTTATGCCCTGAAAAAAATACTTAAATTAAAAATTTTTAACAGTTTGCTAAATTTTTATTCATTTTTATCTCAATAATTATTTTTTTTATTGAAATAAATAAAATTTTACATAAGTAAAAATGGACCTAGATAATAAAATTCAATTATACTCGGTGAAATCAGCCTACTATTCCTCTATAATGGACTCAAGATTAATTTCCAACGGTAGAAACAGTTTAATGGTCTAAAATAATGGACTAAATCTATTGTAATCAAATCTGTGATTCAAGAAAAGAAATAAAAACAAGAATTCAAAAAACTGAGATTCGTGATTTGAAATAAATATATATCAGTTCCTTTAATATGCGGTTATGCCTTTATTTATAAAAGTAATAGTACATTAAAAAAAAAAAAACTTGATATTGTCTCTTAATTTACTTCCGAGAGACAATTGTTTTTTTAAAACTGTAAAAAATATAAAATGAGATATTATTATACTCGATGAATCTCAAGTCCTCAATTTCAACTTTTTTCTTTAAAAAATGATATTTTTGTATTGTCATTTACAATATACTCATTCTTTCTATATTTTTTTTTCTTATTAAATCATATAACAGTTCGTTAATTTTCTTTTCCTTTTTGCCTTTTTTTCATTAAAATTATAAACAGTCAACAATTGATAGATTAAAGTCGACTCTTTTTGTTAAATAAAAAAGAAAAAAAATGATGAATAAAATAAAGCATAATATCTAGAGCATAACCAAATCATTAAATTTGACGCGATCCAAATAACTTTGTCTGAATTAAACTTTCGCATCTTTTTTTGCAAAATATCAGTAAAAATTAATAATGTAACGTTAGATATAGATGAAATGGTAAAAAAGGCGTGGAAGATATACAAAAAATTCCATAAACTTTACATTGTTTTTATAGTTTATGCGTAACATTAAATTTATGGTTGAAAAAGAAAATTTTAACTGTACTTAATGTCTGTTTGATTTTTATTTCTCCGAGAAACGATAATTACACAAATTATATAGAGAAAAACCAAAATGAAATTTGTATGTAATTGATTTTTTCTTATGTAAATACAAATTATTTCTTTTTAAGCAAATTATCACAATAATTATATCCAAAATTATTGCTTAATTTCAATTTTATTTTCTAAATTGTAATGTCAATTACATAATATAATAATATATGGTACACATAATTATAAATATATCAACTTTTTCTATATGAGTATCTCTGTAAAAGTTCTGGATATTATAAATAACTATTTAAACATTGGACAAAATATTGGTTTTGACTTTACTTGCAGTTGTATTGCAGACAGCATGATTTAAAACATAGGTAAAAAAGCCGTCTAACTAGGGTAGAAAATATTCATTTTATGCCCTAGATATGTAAATTTTATTACATATTTTGACTATTGCATGCTGTCTGTACTTGCTCGTGCATGCAACTACATGCAAAGTCAAAACCAATATTTTGTCCCAAGTTTAAAAAATAGCTATTTCTTGTCAGCGGCCAGAAAGCACTTATTTCCCGGCCACTGCGTGACCGGAAAAAACGTGTTTTCTCGCCACTGACGAAGAAAAATCGTACACGACCTTTGTCCATAAATAAAGAATGACCCAAATTGCAGTTTACCAACCTCGGCTTCGCCTCGGATGGTAATTTACGTGCAATTTGGGCCATTCTTTTCTTGGATGGACACGGGATCGTAATATACTAATTTGTTCGCTCGGGAGTAAAACTTGGCGTAGCACGAGGCAAAGAATATGCAAAATTAATTACTAAAATTTTTTCGCTATTGCTCCAAGATAAGATTTGAATCAACACTCAACTAACTCAAAGCTTCACATGGAACAGCAGAAATGAGTTCCAATGAATTGCAACGAAGTGGCACGTAGGTAAAAAATTTAAATTTGAAGTGACGTTAACCCATAAGCGCCTAATCGACAATTCTTGGACACTTAAATATTTTGATATGAAAAAATGAATATTTTAGGCTAAAAATCTCACCTAGTAGGTATTTTTTATCGCTCTTTCCATTTCCGGAATCCGTTTTTACCTACGACCCTTGGGTAATGAAATATCAACCCCTTTCGGAAAGTAAAAAATATAATTTCAAACATAAAGAAACTTTTTTTTTGAGTGCAGTAACTTTTTTTTTAAATTTCACAATTTTAATGATTTTACCCTGTTTTAGGGGTTGATATTTCACTACCCAAGGGTCGTAGGTGAAAACAGGCTTCGAAAATGGAAAGAGCGACCAAAAATACCTACTAGGTGATGTCTTCAGCTAGAAATATTAAATTTTTATACATCTGTAAAATCCACCCCCTTACCCCTAATATTTACCCCCTAGAGAGGGTAAATGTGCTGAGAATACATAAATTTTCATTTTTTACCTTTTGGAAAGTAAAAAATATAATTTCCAACATAAAGAAACTTTTTTTTTGCGCGCAGTAACTTTTTTTTTTTAATTTTACAATTTTAGTGATTTTACCCTATTTTAGGGGTTGATATTTCATTACCCAAGGGTCGTAGGTAAAAACGGACTCCGGAAATGGAAAGAGCGATAAAAAATACCTACTAGGTGAGATTTTTAGCCTAAAATATTCATTTTTTCATATCAAAATATTTAAGTGTCCAAGAATTGTCGATTAGGCGCTTATGGGTTAATGCTACTTTCCAGATTTAAGTTGACCGACGTAGTATTTTTTGGATCAATTTTTCAGGGTGTTATTTTCATATCGACTCTCGTATCGGCTATACATTTGGCATCTGTACATTTGTTAATCCAATTCCTGTACAGTAACAAATTTTTTACCTAGGTTTCAAAAATTTGTGAACCCTCCTTTCTTAGATCAGATCAAGTTTTTTTACAAACCAATTAAGGAATATGTTGCGGAATGCATTCAAGCATATCTTACATTTTAGGTAAACAGCCTAGACAATTTCGTATAAAGGATTTAATCATAAGACTCAATTGGCATTGTTGCCTTATTAGTATTATCCATTTGCAGTTATGTTTGGTGACAGAAAAACTTTATCTTAACTCGTATTCACTTCTTATGTTGGTATTAGTTGTAGCTCTCATATCATAATCGTTAAATTCTATAATCTTATTTTTTTCTACAGAGTTTTAAGTTGACTAGAGTTGGTCTAATGTCTAAATATATTTTAATTTTTAATTACTTGAATGAACAATAATGGAACCAATTGTTGTTTTTTTAACATGGAACATGTTCATTGGATGGGGTATTTGAAAAAGTTTGGCCCAGCAGGGGGGGGGGTGAAATGGACTTAGAATAGTATATTTTTCAGTATTTATTGTAATTCCGGTTTTTGGATTTATTACTATTATGAGTAAACATGTTCCATGCTCGTTGGTTGTGTAGTTACACAAACCGGTTATAAATGTTTTTTTAATTGCTTTATTTTTAATCGTACTCCTTTGTTTTTGGACCAAAAATACAGGATTTTAAACAAAAAAACAATCCATTCCATTTTTGATCATTAATGTGATTGAAAATTGTTATTATAATTATTAAAATTATTACAACTAAATAATAAATTTTATATTAATATTAAAACTAGGAGTGTTGTTTTCCATATCGCCTATTATTTCACAAATAAATGAGAATTTTTAAATAAATTATTGCCAATAAATTACAAAGAATAAATTTATCGATAATTCTTTTAGATTTGCTCAAATATCTATAATTAAGACTAATAAACTTTATCTGTAAATGTGGTAAATTATAAATAATATGCAAAAAAAAAAGTCAAAATGGAAGTATAAAAATATTTATAATGCGTAATTGATCACAAAAATATAGAAATAAAATAGAATACTTAAATTAATTGCGTATCTTTATCCTCAAAGCGTTATGACTCTTGTTTAATATAATTCTTACAATCTTGAGATATAAAAGAGAATGCAATTTAGTATTATTATTGTTATTATGATTATATTATTATACACAATAGGTGATGATTTAATAACAATAGAACTTGCTTTATCAGTTTAATATCATTTTAAAATTTCAGTAACAATTTATTTTATAATTTTATTAAATTATCAATTTTTTTAATACTCATTTATAACAATGAAAATCAATTATGATATAAAATTATTAACATTTTTCTTTACTTTTATATTGGAGAGTTAGGCAAAGTTAGTAAAGTAATTATCAGTTTATATTTAACGTAAAATTTAAACGTTACTCAAAATACGATACTGGGGTTTAATAAAGGCAAGCAGCCCATGAGAATTAGGGTGACTTTTTTTAAACCACTCGGACGGCTTCAAAATCTCCGAGATAACGAAATTCTAGACTTTTGACCAAGGCTCCATTGTACGAACGGAAAACTTGCTAGTTTCGGAACGTCACCTGGGTGATTCTCTTTAAATTAAGCTTTTACACATTACTCTACAAAGCTTTTTGATAAAGTACCCAAAGTTTAGCCTATACCCCATTGTTATGCAGCCCCCCCCAAAAAAAAATTTAAGTCATTTGGACAGGTATGCATAGGCCATATTTTAAATATATGTTTGTCATGGTGAAAGAAATTGGAAGAAAATCATAAGAAATTTGATTTTTGAAGCAGTTTTTGAGCCAAAATACCATGAAGTTCACCCCCTTGGACAGGTTGGTATAGGCTATATTTATAATATACGTTTATTATGGTGAAAAGAAAACATGTGTAAGATTTGGCCTGATTTCATTTCGGTCACCTGGGTGACTTAAATTTTGGGACGCTGTATCCCCCCTCAGGACAATGGGGCATAGGCTAAACTTTGAGTATATTATCAGAAAGCTTCGTGGAATAAAGTGTATAGGTTTAGCCTGGTTACATGAGGGTCACCTAGGTGAATTTCCTAAACCAGAAGGTTTTTCGTTCGTACAATGGAGCCTTGGCCAAAAGTTTAGAATTTCGTTATCTCGGAGATTTTTAAGCCATCCGAGTGTTCTTAAAAAAATCACCCAAATTCTTATGGGCTGCCTGCCAAGACTAAAAGGAAATTAAAGTAATAAAATATAGATTAGAAATAGTTGAGATATACCTGATATTAATCAAATAGGATTAATACAGGTTTCGGTAACTTTCCTCCAAAGAGGCCCAAATGGATTATTATTTTTTAGTCAAATGACTTATAAAAATTCTTTTATTTTATTTAATTATTTAAAAACGATGACTATTTAATATCAATAAAAATTAATTACGTACTAAATTATGGTCTATTTAACATTTACAATAAATCATAAAATTTTTTTGCTTACACTCGTATTATACCTTGAACTATATTAACATTCAAGCAAGAAAGTGTGCCAGAGGATACGTCTTAAAATAAAAAAATTACTATAAAAAAAAGTATTTTACAGCTACTGAAATATTTTCTTCTTATTGTATAAGAATTTTTAAAGCAAAAAAGTTTTAAATACTTTGTTTCTACATCAAGTGTTATATTAGTTTTAAAAAAATATAACTTCCGGTTTTTTGAGTCGTTTAGTGAATGCCTGCAAAAAATCAATTTAAAAAATCAACCTTATTTTATAAAATAAATTTAGCATTATGTATTAAATTACACTTTACATCTAACTACTTTATCGGGTTATAATATAAATATAGCGAATTTTAAAATAAAAGCATATCTATTTGACATTTTATTGACAATTTCTAAAAATAAAATAATCTGAAACATTGTTTTAAAATTTACTGTCACTCAAATAATATTTAATATTTGTTATTTTTATTTCAGGAGGAGTACGTTTCTGAAAATATAAAATGGACACCAATTGATTACTTCAATAATGCAATAGTCGTTGAATTATTGGAAGGAAAGAAATTGCCTGGTCTATTTTTAATTTTAGACGATGTTTGTGCTACGCTTCATGGAGGTAGTACAGGAGCTGATGCGGATTTGCAAAAGGTAATTTAAGACTGAAAAATTTTTATTACACGATTTAACCTGAATAAATTAATTGTGAAATAATTTTTTAGAAATTCGCATTAACAGCAAATACTCATAAGCATTTTCAAAATATAACCGATGGTTTTGCTATATTGCATTATGCTGGCACGGTATCATATTCAGTTGATGCTTTTTGTGATAAGAATCGCGATGTATTATTTTTGGATCTTATAGAACTTATGCAATCTAGTACGAAGTAAGTGTAAAAATGTTTTCTTTTTCATAATAAAACTTATAATTTTCCAATTTAAAATATGATTAAATCTTTTTTAACTGTATTAAATTTCATTAATTGCAATAATATACGTAATGATTCGATACATAAAACTTATTTCGTTACAGTTCTTTAGTACGTGAAATTTATAAAGAAGAAAAAGAGGCTGTTAAAACGAAGACACTTAAGTCACGACCAACAACAGCCGGTAGTAAGATAAGAAATCAAGCAACTCGATTAGTTAGTCAGTTAATGAAATGTACTCCTCATTATATTAGATGTATTAAACCAAATGAAACGAAAAAACCAAGGGATTGGGATCATACACGTGTTAAACATCAAGTTGAATATTTAGGTTTAAAAGAAAATATTCGTGTTAGACGTGCTGGCTTTTCATACCGACGACCGTTCGCTAAATTTTTACAAAGATATGCAATTTTAACAAAAGAAACGTGGCCAATTTGGAGAGGCGATGAAAAACAGGGTATCGAATGGATTTTAGCCAGGACTTACATAGATCAGAGTCAATATCAACTTGGTAGAACCAAATTATTTATTAAAGCGCCAGAAACTGTAAGTTTTATTCACAACCCTGTTATAATTATATAAAAACCAAATTTCACCATCGACTTTTATGACAATACTAAACTGCAATTTCAATAAAAATTTAATAAGATTAAATTAGATTAAAGAAAATAGAAATCTTTGAATTTTTTATTGCTTTTACATAAAGTAAAAGACTATTCTTCTTTTCGTTTGACCTAGAAATTTATATATTTTTACTCTCATTAATAAACGATGCAATTAAATTGGAACAATAACGATTTAATTGTCAATTAAAGCTATAAAATTTTTTATTCTTACAAAATTTCAATAAATGAAAAAAATTTTTAATTATTTTTTAGTTATTCATGTTGGAAGAAGCGCGAGACCGTAAATATAACATGCATGCCAGAGTTATACAAAAAGCATTTAAAAAATATTTTGCCAAAAAACGTCAAATGCAAGCAAAGAAAGATGCTGCCGATTTGCTTTATGGTTTTAAGCAGAGAAGAAAAGCAAGTCTTAATAGGAATTTCGTTGGTGATTATATTGGTATGGATATGAAACCAAGACTTGTCAGTTTAATTGGAAAACGAGAAAAAATTTTCTTTGCCGAGGTTGTCAAAAAATATGACAGAAGGTTTAAGGTTTGAAAAATTTTATGTTATTTCTTATTTTTGTGAAATTTTTTAATTAACAGTTGTTTTGGAAAAAAGTAAAATTATTTTTCATAGGGGTTGTTCAAGAAATACGTAACGTGAAACACTCATGCATGGATGTATAAGCAGAAATGTTACGGTCCTATCAAATCCATGAATATTAAAATTTCTTAAAATATAGTGTTATTTTTCTCGCATGGGTGCCTTTTTTGTAAAATTTGCGTTAAACAGTTAAAATTTTTTTTTGAAAAAGAAATTGTGTAAAAAATATTTATCCAAAGGTACTTCCGATTCACTTTAAGGCTATTTTTAGAAATCTCCTTCCAAATGTAATTAAACAAAGTATTGATAAATCAATCAGATATTTTTTTTAATGATGTCAGACAATAACCTACAATAGTCGATAAAAAGAAGTTATCTTAATTACTGCATCAAATTAAAAGAAAAAGATGA
The DNA here is from genome assembly GCA_022575985.1 of Anagrus nilaparvatae. Taxonomy (NCBI): domain Eukaryota; kingdom Metazoa; phylum Arthropoda; class Insecta; order Hymenoptera; family Mymaridae; genus Anagrus; species Anagrus nilaparvatae. Next base: position 1,849,720 of record JAKSXM010000247.1, on the reverse strand, counting down.
AAAACCTTTGTATAAATAATACCATTAAAAGAAAAGAACAGTTATTTTATTGAAAAAATACATAATCCATTTGTTACAGACTATTGATTAGCGATTGATTATTTCTTTCTAAGCTAATATTTACAAGTCAATTAGTATTTTATAAAAAGAATAATCAAAAAAATTAAATCTCATATTTATAATGTAAGTCAATTGTGACTAAAGAAATTTTTCTCTTCAAAACTAATTGTTCGAAATATAATATTGGCATTTTTAAATCTAATGTATATGAAACCTATGGTCGAATCTCAAAATTGACCGAAATCTCGCACATATGCGTAGTTCAAAATAAATGTTTTGATTCCAGAATTGGATTCTACGGGAAAGGGTATGTCGGGTTAAGATAAGTGAATTGCCCCTGTTCTTGGATTTTCAAACTAACTGTTTTAAAAGTTTTTTGAGGTAAAAAAAATGTGGTAACCGTTGCCCGTTTGTCCATCTACCCCTCCTCGCCACCAAAATGGCCAAAAAACTGTCCAAAAACCTGTTCTTTTGGTTATAATTTTTTTTCTCTGGAACGACATTGCCAAAAACCTTGAAAATTGGCCACAGCGGTCCCATTGCATATATTTTTCACCAAAAAAATTTTAGGACCCCAACGACCACTTTATACCACCAAAAATTAAATTCAAAAATTTCAAAAATCAATTATTTTACAGAATTAAATATTGGGAAGGGGGCTGCACAAAATTTTATTTCAAATTATTTTTTCTAACATAAAAACACAACTTTTCCAAAAGGTTTTAGACCTCTAGACCCGGTGCGACCCAGTGAAAATTCCAAAAAAACTCGTTTTTTTATCGTTTTCTCGACGATGTCGCATGGAAAATCCAATGCATTCATGTTAAATTAAAAAAATTATTTGTATTTTGAACGGAACTTAATAATAAGACCGATTAAAGACCTTTATACCCCTTTAGACCACATATTTTGCACTTCAAATTTCAATTTTTCAATATTTTTTCTCAATTATTTTGTTTTTTTTATAATTATTTGACGGAAAATCCCATATATAAAATTTTTTAGTTAAAGATATTATACTTTTGATCATATAACTTATTTTTTTATTTTTAGACCCTTTAGACCCCATATTTTGAACGATGAAGTTCAAATTTTTGAATTTCTTTCGACTTTTCTAACTTTATTGCATGGGAAATCCCATATATATAATTTTTTTAGTTCAATAGTATATATTTAAAAAAAAAAGATTTTCTTTTATTTTTTAGACCCTCAACCTCTACTTGTTTCTTTCAATATTACAAGTATTGTATTTCTTATCTTAATAATTTTGGTTTTTTTATTATGCTGCGTGGAATTACCCATATATAAATTTTTTGTAGATCAATATTTTATTAAAATTTATGCAATATTTTTTGGTCAAATAAAAAATTTTTATATTTTTTTAGACCCTCAGACCCTTTGTTTAAACTTCATAGCTTAATTCATTATATACTGTTCTTCTCGATTTTTTAAAAATTTTCTATTGAGCTCTAAAAAGAAATAATTTTTCACAAACAAACAAAAATGACTGCCAAAAATCGAGACAATAAACCCTTAAGTGCTAAAAACTTGCAATTTGGTTTCTTTTTATTAATACTTTCAGGAAAAAATATGTTAGCACCAATTTTAAGACCCGACCATAAAGAGTAACCGCGAAGTTTATTAGTTTGTTTTTGTTAAGTCGATTGTGATTTTAGAAATGTCTTTAAGTTGATATAATTATAGCCTTAAAATAATTTTTGACAAGTTTTTCTTTCTAAATAGTAATTAAATGATCATTTTAATTGCTAATGAATAGTTTAGAATCTTACAGGGATAATACTTGTATAATAAGCAAATTTTTTTTGATTCTATAAATATACAATAAAAAACGTATGACAAATGAAACTGTTATAAGTTTATCCAATAAATTGCAAAGGTTTTTCAATAACTGAAACAATAAATAAAAAATTATAGTATTGAAAAAAGTTAAAACAAATGTAATATATTAAGTTATTTGACAATAAACAAAAGCCTTGTTTTTTGCATATATCTCAAAATAATGTACCGTAATTCAAATGAACACATTGTTTATTATTATAATTTCTATAAATAAATAACAAATATTTAAAAATTATAATTCAAATCCATGAATATAAGCAATGTGCTGACAGTTATATTCCAATTCTTCTTATAACTTCCTTGGCACATAAAATATATTTCCATTTTTTTTGTCGTTGCTGTAGTTTTAAAAAAAATAAAAACATAAAATAAATATTCTTATATAGAATCGTGCACGAGTGAAAGCAGTACGTCCGCCTTGTGTCATTTCGTGCATTTTAACTCGAACAATTTTTTAACCGCGTCTTTATTTTTTTTAATACAATGTATCTTTTTTTCTTATCTTAAAAGATTCAAAAGGTTAATGCTTTTTTTTTGCTCCATGAATAAAATTTGATATTTTTTTTACACCTCGAGTTGTCATTTGCCATTTGACCTTAGCAGAAATCATTTTTTAATTTAAATTGTTACATACAAAAGTATATTAAAATTCTTTTCTTCAATCAAGATGTTTTTCTTTTTCATGTTTTATAATGATGCTTGATGCATTTAATATGATAATAAAACCATATAAGTTGTGATTAAATCTTGTATAACTTAGTTTTTTGTTTCCTTTTTTTGCAGATGTGCCGAAGAGATCTCATACTGACAGGTAAATGTTTGTATCTAATAGGACGTGAGTCTATAAAAAAAGGTCCTGAAAAAGGTAAATCTCAAGAAGTAATCAAAAGGAAGCTTCATTTTCAACAAATAAGTCATATTTCACTTAGCAATTTACAGGTAAATATTATTTAATACTATTTTATTTTTTTTTACATAATACAATATTCGCAATTTTTCTTAGGACGATTTCATAGTAATACATACAAGAGAAGATTATGCAAGTCTATTAGAATTAGTATTCAAAACAGAATTTCTATCTGTTTTTTCAAAAAAATATACCAATGAAATTGGTCATCCGCCAAATATTAAATTTAGTAATCAGTAAGTCATAAAAAATTAGCAATTCTCTAAAATTTTACACAATTAAATTTATTAATAAATTAAATTTTAACCAATTTAGCATAGAATTTAAAGTTAAAAAGGAAGGTTGGGGAGGAGGAGGTACAAGACAAATCAAATTTAATCAATCAGGATATGGGGATAAGGAAATTTTAACAGCCGCAGGAAAAATACTCACAATAACGATTGGTCCTGGTTTACCGTGTACATCTAGTAAGCTAAATTAATATTCAAAACTTCATAACTTACATTGGAAAATGTTTTAAATTTCATAATTCTGATATTTTAGAACCCGGAATAGATCTTGTGACGCGTATAAGGCCTGTGATCACGCAAAACCAACCAACTAATGGGTTACCGTCAACTGTAAGACCATTAGCTACAACAAACTCAACAGCACATCAAAATACGCGTTATGATAATATTAATCAAAATGGTCATACTTATGATATTAATTCATCGCATCAACAAACACGATATGAAAACATCGAAGCACAAACTAATGGACCAGCAAATCTAAAACCAGTAAGACAAACTAATGGCTCACATCTTCCCAACTCTGTAAAACCTAGCATACCTCCAAATCGTCCAGATGTGAAAACACAAATAATAAATGATGGAAGGGGCACTGCGAAAAAAATCCCTAATAAATTAGTCAGTAACGGAGTTCCAATTATGGGAATGTTTACTAACCCGAATAATGCACCTAGAGGTAAGCTTTAAATACTTTACTTATCTAACTCAATAATTAATTCACTAAAATATTTCTTTATTTATTTAACACATTTACGCCCAAGCAGACGGAAAGTAAAAAAAAATAGCTTTCCGTATAGATAGAGGCTTCTAAATTATATGTCTATAGTAAAATTTCATGCTATTAACGAATCTGAAGTCAGATTTTACTTACAACTCTTTAAAATGCCCCAAAAATATGGATAAGGGGGGTGAAAATGGGGCTAAAATAAAACTGACGGAAAAATCAATATAAAAATAAAAAAAATGATACCAAAAAACATTTAAATTTACTTATTTGTGCAAAAAACAAAATTAGGTTTATGGGATATTTAATTGGATTTTAACCCTTAAATTGCAACTAGGGGTAGTTTTCCCAAAAATTTTAAATATTGTTTTTTTAGCTCTAAATCGGCTCTAATAGGTAAATTTTACTCCTGATTCCATTTTTTGAATTTGTTTTGAGCTAAAACGCTTCTGCGCCCTTTTTTCAGACTGCTACTATTTTTCTTGAACTTTAGCATACATTTGTACTAAAAAGCTCTCAAATACGTAATCCATCGTAGTGTTGAAAGCTTTTTCCCAAGCGACAACTTTCCCGTTTTTCCTTGAATAAAATAAAGATGCATATAAGCACGTAACTGAATTTTTATAGTGCATATATCAGTCCAATCCATCGGGTTATATGTTAATCTAATAGAGACAAATGCACCCCGAAAATGCTATTGGTGAGTTTCCCTGAATTCTCCTCAGCCGCGTCTACACAGTTCATTGTATACTCATCCCACGAAGAATATTTTATATAAGTTTGGGTGACCTGTCGTAGGCCAGGATTTTTCTTATATTGTTCAAGAAGTATTAGGATGAACCATCCATATCTACAACAAATGTATATTTTCCTCTATCACAGCTTCAAGTACTTTTAAAACACTATCTAATTAAAGGTTTCGCATTATGATACTATACAGAGAAAAAAACTTGAAAAATCTCATACAATTTAACGGCTAAAATTTATTTTAGTCGTTTGCTCTAGTTAAAATTTATAAGGAATAAAAATTGTAAAAATTTTTAATTAAAAATCTGATTTTTTACTTAGGTCTTGTGAAAGCACCGCCACCTCCGTTAGAGCCAGCACCTCCTAATCAACCAAAAATTACTACAGGTTTTCGATTACCACCGCTTGGAGCGTCCGATAATAATTCAAACGGGATTAATGGTCGACTTAACGGCGTTCAAGGAATCTTGAATGGGACTAACGTATTAACGGATCAGCCAAAACCTTTACCTAGAAAACCACAACCTCCAAGTTTACCAAAAGTCAAAGCTCTCTATGATTATAGTCCTCAAGATCTTGACGAACTTGAACTAAGAGAAGGAGAAATAATTGAAGTTCTTAAAGAACGTAAGTAAAATGTTAGAATCATTAAAATTTTTCCATACTTATTTCATTCCTAACTAAATATGTTTCCCTCTTTCTTTGTGCTTTATCAATTTCATTTTCATTTTTCTTCTGCAGTGTATTAAAATTACCAATTTAAAATTTTTTTAGATGAAGGAGGTTGGTGGCATGGAAGACTAAAGGGAAAAGCAGGTTTATTCCCGTCAAATTACGTTGAAAAAATTAGTTCTTAGTTTTTCCAAATTTTTTATAGTAAAAATAAAATCTTAAAAACAGAGAAAATTGTTATATTATTAGACAAAAAAAATTAAATTTATAAAATTTTTGGCAAAATTTTATAAAAAAAAGTTTTATACTTAAAATAAGACTTTCTATAAAAAGTAAAAATTGTTAAATTTTTTTTTTCATTTTAAATTGTTTGTTTGTTTTTTTTTATGAACTAACATTGTGAAAGCAGTATTTCTTATACTAAAGAACAAAACTATAAAAATAGTCATTAGTAAATTAAGAATTCAAAAAAATATTTAAAATTAGCAGATTCTTTTTTAATTGAAAAGGAATTTTTTTTTAATTGTTTTGTTTTACGTTAAAGTTAATATGTAATTATTAATTTATGTTATTTTTTATTTTAATAGAATGTAAATATAAAATTTTTAATATTATATGATGATTTTTTTAATTTTTGTAAAATTTTCGATATTATTATCTTTAATTATTAGATTTAAAAAAACGTTTTTACATTTACTGTGTATAATTATAAGCATCATTTTATTATTTGTGTAAGTTTTAACTTTGTCAATTAAAATGTGCATTTTTAATATTTATAAAATTGGTAAATTATTTATTTTTAACCCACTCACTGTTTTTTTACTCTATAGATATATCTACAGAGTAGCCTAGTAAGAAATTATTCAAAATTTTTCAAAATTCCTCAGGTTCTACATAAGGTAAGTTTTATATTATAATTATTATAAATTATTTTTTCCTTATTTATTATTTTTTTTTATTTTTTCCTTTCATAAATTTAAATTAAAAAACTTATAACCGGTTAGTGTAAAGAAAACATAAATGCATGGAACATGTTTACTTGCAGCTGAGTAGTAGTAGAGCTTACGGCTAAGTATAATGCGAATGTTACGCAACGTCACAATACAATTTTCTAATTTCATAATTTGTAATCATCACCTTACTAGATGTTAAGATTCTAAACCTAAACTATTTTGATTCCCTATATATTCCAAGTCCCTAATACTACAAAACGCGGTTTAGGGTGTATTTTCTCCTACTGACATGAGATTTGCTCTACTATACGTTTTTTGGGGTCGCTGATCACGACAATCGGGGTCTTTTTCGGGAGATATTTTCGGAACACCCTTAAATTTGCAAAAATTACCCCAAAAAGGTTTTTTTTTATATATTAGCAAACTGAGTTTCTATAGATATAGCCAACAATTTGTGTAAGAGGGTTTCTTAGAACACTGATCAAGAATTTGAGGTAATTTTTTATGAATAATTAATATTTCACCCTTAAATTAGCAAAAATAACCCCTAAAAGGGAGGTCTGCTATTTTTGCACTTTGAACGATCAGATTAGGTCCTTATGAGTTTTTTGGGTTGCAGATCAAGAATTTGGGGGATTTTTTTATGAATAATTAATATTTCACCCTTCCCCTTAATAGTAATTATAATACTTAAGTTACAGTTAAGTATCCAAAAAATACTTACAAAAAGTAAAAAATGCATGAATATACAAAAACTCCCATTGTTTGGGAGAATTTTAGTAATATAAGTGTCAAATTTTTATTTTTCCTAAAAAATTTCCCCAAATTCTTGATCAGTGACCCAAAAAACCTGTATGTACCTAATTTGGTCGCTCAAAGTGAAAAAATTACCAATCCATCTCTTTTAGGGGTTGATTTTGCTAATTTTTGGGGGTAGTTTTTGCAAAATAAAGGGTGAATCCCCCATTTCTTTACGAAATGACCCCGATTTTCGTGTTTCGTGACCCAAAAAACCTATAGTACAACTGAAAATTCAACTCCCCCCCGTATTTTAACTAGAGTATAGGTGCTCACGTAAAAAGATTAAGCTTAATTTTGGTTAAGCTTTTTAGGTTAGTCCGTAAGCTTAATTTTAAAAATTAAGCCTTTTTAGGTTAGTCCGTAAGCTTACTTCAGTAAGCTTAATACAGTAAGCTTACTCCAGTAAGCTTAATTCAGTAAGCTTACACAAAATTAAGCTTAATCCTTTTACGTGGGTGATGTCATAGATTTTTCCGAACTAATAAACCAGTAGATGTTCAGATTTTTTTGACAAGTTGAACACGCATTTCACTTTCAAGAGAAATTATAGTTTATGTTAATCGGTTTTTTGATGACACAACACAAGTACTTATATTTATATACAGTGAGTCAGGTAATGGTACAATTACTGAAAAAATATTACTAGTTTACTATATACAAAATAGCATATATAAAATAGACGAACAAAACTGTATTTTCTTGGCATTTTTTAGACCCAATACCAAAAAATTTGATATATAAACGTGTATCAAGAAGAGTTTAACATCTATTGGTTTATGAAAAGAAGTATATACTCCAGTCAAAACGCGGTTTAGGGTGTATTTTCGGGTGCCGGCATGAGATTTGCTCTACTAAATGTTTTTTGGATCGCTGATCACGAAAATCAGGGTCATTTCCGGGAGATATTTGCGGAACACCCTTAAATTTGCAAAAACTACCCCCAAAAAGGGGTTTTTTTGATATATTAGAAAACTGAGTTCCTAGATTTAGCCAAGAATTGGCCTAGGAGAGTTTTTTGGGTCGCTGAACAAGAATTTGAGGTAATTTTTTATAAATAATTAATATTTCACCCTTAAATTAGCAAAAACTACCCCTAAAAGGGGGTGCTTTTTCTATTTACGGACTTAGAGCGACCAGATCACGTCCATACGGGTTTTTTGGGTCGCTGATCAAGAATTTGGGGGAATTCTTGATGAATAATTAATATTTCACCCTTAAATTAGCAAAAACAACCCCTAAAAGGGGTTTTAACATTTTCATATAAACATTTTCATATTTTCATATAAACCGCAATGCTTGATCAACAAACACGAAAACCCATATGGTCCTTATTTAGACACTCAAAGTGCAATAATTGCAAATGCACACCTTCTTAGGGATCGGTTTTGTTTATTTTAGGGTAAAATATTAATTTTTAATAAAAAAATCATCCAAATCCTTGATCATCGACCCAAAAAATCCTGAGGGACTTAATTTGGTCGCTCATAGCGTTTTTTTGCTAATTTAAGGGTGAAATATTAATTATTCATCAAAAACTTCCCAAAATTATTGATCAGCGACCCAAAAAACCCCTAAAGGACTTAATTTGGTCGCTCAAAGTGCGGAAATAGCGAAAACACCCCTTTTAGGGGTTGTTTTTGCTAATTTAAGGGTGAAATATTAATTATTCATCAAAAACTTCCCAAAATTATTGATCAGCGACCCAAAAAACCCCTAAAGGACTTAATTTGGTCGCTCAAAGTGCGGAAATAGCGAAAACACCCCTTTTAGGGGTTGTTTTTGCTAATTTAAGGGTGAAATATTAATTATTAATCAAAAACTTCCCAAAATTATTGATCAGCGACCCAAAAAACCCCTAAAGGACTTAATTTGGTCGCTCAAAGTGCGGAAATAGCGAAAACACCCCTTTTAGGGGTTGTTTTTGCTAATTTAAGGGTGAAATATTAATTATTCATCAAAAATTTCCCCAAATTATTGATCAGCGACCCAAAAAACCCCTAAAGGACTTAATTTGGTCGCTCAAAGTGCGGAAATAGCGAAAACACCCCTTTTAGGGGTTGTTTTTGCTAATTTAAGGGTGAAATATTAATTATTCATCAAAAATTTCCCCAAATTCTCGATCAGCGACCCAAAAAACCCGTATGGACGTAATCTGGTCGCTCTAAGTCCGTAAATAGAAAAAACACCACCTTTTAGGGGTAGTTTTTGCTGATTTAAGGGTGAAATATTAATTATTTATAACTCTCCTAGGCCAATTCTTGGCTAAATCTAGAAACTCAGTTTTCTAATATATCAAAAAAACCCTTTTTTGGGGGTAGTTTTTGCAAATTTAAGGATGTTCCGCAAATATCTCCTGGAAATGACCCCGATTTTCGTGATCAGCGACCCAAAAAACATATAGTAGAGCAAATCTCATGCCGGCACGCGAAAATACACCCCCCCCCCCGCGTTTTGACTGGAGTAATAGTAGTCTACTTTACTTATGATTGCTCGTACTACTATACTGAGCTGAAATAAACCATTTCAAATATTATTAAATAATTTATGTCAGTAATAAACTGACAAATAAATGCCATCAATTTTTATATATCAGCAATAATTATATAGTATTTTCATGTTTCATATTGACAAATGTAATATCTTTTTAAAATAACTTTTCAATTGAAACAATATCCAGCTAATACTTTTCCAAAAACAGGTAAAAAATGACTACTTTTATTTAAATAAAAATTGAAATACCTATACTGTAAAAATATATTGTTTAAATTTTCAAGCAATTTGCTCAATACTTTGTCCAGATCTCATACGGCTAAAAATTAATTAAAATTTTTAAAAAACATGCAAATTATCTTCAAATTTCATGATTTAATGATTCAAAAAAATTTGATTTTATAATTATGTATAGGATTTAATTGAAAATTCAAGAATTTGCTTGAAATGTCAAGCGATAGAAATATATTTTTACAGTGTAAAATCAATCAGCAACTAAGCTATCCATTTCTTAGAACTTTATACCAGAATACCTGTCATAAAATTATTTTTTGCAATAGTGTGAAAAACTTGAAAAATTAATGTCTTATAAGACTTTCTAAAGATTTGATACAATTTTGAAAAGTTAAACTTTAACGAGGATTATATTTTACATTCTTATTTTCCAATAGTATCATCTTAAACAAAAACCCTGTATTACAAAATGTTAAAAAAAAAATCAAACTAAATAATATAGAATAATTTCTTAGAAAATATTGCATAATTTAGTCAGTACACTTTTAGTTTCATCTCAATAAAATAATTACGAAATATGTCGATAAATTTTACTTGTACGCGTTTGATGTCACTCAAAAAGCAAATAAAATAAATTTAATTAAAAATAAAATACTTTTATCCTTCAGTGTCAGATTTCTCGACATTAAAGTACTTTAAAAATCTTTTATTTTTTCTTTACAATTCTCATGATACATAATTTTGTGCCTGAATGGCAAATAAACTGTTGTTGACAAAATATTAGCGCTACTATTAGTAAAACAGTTAATCTTAAATTTTGAATCATTTAAAATTTCATGTTTTTCTACAATAGATTTTTTCATGATAAATAAATCTAAAAAATAAACGTCTCATTGACCCCAATAATCCCTTATGTATTATAGTGAAAGTTGTTCATAAGCGAGCTTATACTTTATATTTTCTCGTTCTCATCGAAATCACATAATTTCTTTCCCTCTCTCACTCTTTTAGTACTTCATTACGTAACATTTAAAAGGGCTGTGTACACGTAAGAGTCAAACTCTTTTAGGTTCCCATTTCAAATAAAAAGATCATTAAAATTTATATTCCTTTAGACGAAATAAAAAAAATCACAGGTGTTCTAGATATAGATAGCTTTATACTGCAATTCTTTCGATAAATAAAATTATTGCTAGAAAAGATTTACTTACAAATTTATAAGGATATATAAATAAAATAAATTATATGTTACTGTCATATATATTTTTTAAAATTTGAACAAAATAATGGCATAATGAAAGAGTGTTCCTTTATAACTCAAGATCCGCCAAACGAGATGACATATAAAATATGGCGTCATAATGTTTTTTATTTTATATTCTAGTTTTATAAAAATAAGAAAATAACAAAATAATTTTGTTAAAATATCGGGAGGGGGTGAAATATTGACGTTTTTAGGATAGGAGAGAGGGGGGGGGGTGGAATGGGCTTAGATTTAGGGACCTTTGGTGCCGAAGTACATAAAGACCTTTGTTGCAGAAGTACCTAAAAACCTTTGGTGCAGAAGTACCTAGGGAGCATTGGTGCAGAAGTACCTAGGGACCTATGGTGCAGAATTCCCTAAAGACCTTTGGTGCAGAAGTACCTAAGGATCTTTGGTGCAAAAGTATCTACGGATCTTTGGTGCAGAAGTACCTGGAGACCTTTGTTGCAGAAGTACCTAGGGAGCATTGGTGCAGAAGTACCTAGGGACCTATGGTGCAGAAGTCCCTAAAGACCTTTGGTGCAGTAGTACCTAGGGATCTTTGGTGCAGACGTATCTAGGGACCTTTGGTACAGAAGTACCTAAAGACCTTTGATGCAGAAGTACCTAGAGATCTTTGGTGTAAAAGTACCTATAGACCTTTGGTGCAGAAGTACCTAGGGACCGGTGCAGAATAATTAAAGAATTTGTTGTAAAAATGAATAAAAAATAAAATCGTATTATTTAAAAAACAATAATAATTTTAAAATTTTATTAATTTTGTTTACTTTGAAATGTAAGCAGCATGATTTCTGTAACCCATTAGATACTTTATTATCATTGTTATGTAGTTACACAAACTGATTATAAATCTTTTTCCTAAAAGGTGTTACGTATAATATTTTTGTTAAGAACCCAAAACTTCTTTATTAGCAGCCTCAAAAACTTAGTATAATAAAGCTCGTTTTGATTTGTGTAATTGCCATAATATCCCTAAAAATGAATGTTTTTTATTAATTAAGGATGCTCACTCAATGTCCTATAAAACTGAGTTTTGTAATCAGTTACCTGAGAAGCCTATAATAGACCATTCCTGTATCTGTTTTCAAAAAACCCTACCCCTTATCTCTAGCTCGTTCATCATTTGACATATTTTTTAAGTTTTACTACGAAACTCATTAAAATAACATCGTTTCCTATGGGACTGAAAATTTTCTCCATAAGGACCCATGTATTTCGTGGAAATATTTGAAAGTAATTGAGTGAGCCATAATTTAATCAGTTAGATATTCACTCTGAAGGAATTTTATTAATTTGAAGCAACATTTGTCAAAAACAGGTTTCTACAAAGAATTTGTTCGTTTGAATCGCAAGTAAACATTAATAATTAGCATATTTTTTAAAAATTTGTTTACTCTTATTGTTTTTTTCTTTTCCAGTAATGATAAACTTGGTTCAATTGCCGCTAAAAAATTGTTATCAAAAATGTACACTCATAAATTTGCATATCTTTTACATAATATTAGCTTTTATGCATATAATATGTTTATATAACATACAAATTTATCAATCAATCAATTTATAGATCATAAAACTATAAATCATTATTTATATTGAATACGTATAAATCATATTTTATTTTCCTTTTCAATTTTATTATATATTAAAAAAAATAAGAGTTTAATTTCTAGAAAGTATAAATATTAATAGAAATCAAAAGTTAAATAAATCAATACATATAATAATTGATATTACGTGAAAGTTCAATTGATTTTATATTATTAGAATAATTACACAGGTTATATTCGTATTCGTATGTTATTTAAATAGTAAAATAAATTCGTTGGAAAAAATAGCAATTTTTATTATTTATTCATAAGAGGAAAATTTAATAGGAACTAATATAATTACATAATAATTAAATTAAACAGTTATCTGCATTTATATAATATTATAAGGATATTTTCTAGTTTGTCATATCTTAACTGTACCTATTTTTACAATTATTTATCTTGTCAAAATTCATTTCGTATCAATTATAATTATAATAATTTAATACAAATATATATTCGTGTTTATAATAGGTGTGGTTTTATATTTTCCTTCTTTATATTATGAACGACTATTTAAATGGATAGTTGCTCTAAGCGAGACAAAATAATTTTAAAGGAGAGCGTAAAAAATACTGGTTTTCTTTAATAATAACCAACGTATAATATTGGTAAAAAAGTGCAAGTGCTGTAGTTTAAATAATCTAATTTTATATTCAAATTTTAAAAATTAACGATTTCTCTAATATAAATTTTAAGTTTTATATTTATGAAAAAACAGGATTTCAACTATAAAGCAAGATTCAGGACTTAGAATCATATTATTTTTTGAAGGATATACGCATCAAAAATTCATTTGGTTTAAGGGGGGAACCTTTTCTTACTTTTGATTAGGATCCTTAAGGCAGAGTTTGAATTTAAAATCTTTTTTTTTTTAATTTAAAAAGTAAGGGATTTTTGATTCATCGAGTTGGTTCTGAAAACTTGAGGATAAACTTTCTCGAATAAATTCCTAGCCTACACACACCAAGGCAACGTAAGCAGTTAGAGGCATCTGAATGAATTGGGGGCCAAATTCCTTCATAAATTGGAGAATTTAAAGACTGTTTCGTTTTTTAACCTGATGAACTTTTAAGGCACTATTTCATTTATGTATTGCATACACAGATCGATTGTGCTTAATCATCTATGTATTGCATAAATAGATTGATCGTGCCTAAAAGATAAATTTCAATTAATTTAGTTATTTTCTGGTTATTTTAGGTCATTAACCACGTACATTTTGGGTGTATTAAATTCAGAATCAATTCATTTTTCACAATTTTTATCATTTTTTTATAATTTGCTTTGGTATCTGAAATGAGTTTTTTGGACATTTTTCTGCAAGGACCTGATGAAATCACTTGAAATTGAAAATCCTGCAACTAGATCTAAATTCAAAAAATTTGATCCAAGGGATTTTTGATTCATCTAGTATACTCTAAGGTCTTGAGGACACACTTTCTCGAACATACATCCCTACACACACCAAGGCAATATAAGCATTTAGAGGCATCAGTGATCGTGCATAAAAACACCAAATTTTTTTTCTCTTTGGACGTAGTACCTAATTTATTTCTATACTAGCTGCCTCCGGCTCGCTTCGCTGCGCCCCCCTGGACCCCTGCGACTTTATTTTTCCAAAAATATGTTGTTTTATGTTACTCAATATTTTGTAAAATAACCCTGTTTTTACCCGAAATATTATCTAAAATTTACTGAATCATAAAAATTACGGGCTTATGAAACTCAGACGGTTAATTAGTGATCAGCAATAAAAAGCTTCGCTACCCTTCCATAGGATCCACAAGCAGTCGTTGTGTCCCTCGACTATCCATTCTAGGATTCTGCTTGATGATAAAAGCTGTTCAAGTTTCTTTTAGTTACTATATTCAGTTACTACATCAGTGACTGATAAAAATTAGAAATATATATAATATTAGTCCTAAACTTTTATAATTTTCGAAAAATTATTGTATCTTTTGACAGATCGAACCGATCGCCTTGAAAATGTAGGTGGATACGTAAAAAATATACCCGAATCGAATGAAATTCTTTTTGATAGTAAAATTTTTCCTCGGTTTTTTGTTTTTTTGGTTTTTTTTTTAAATATGATAAAAATTTTTTTCTCGAAAATTCAGTTTTTTCAACATAAAAAATTTTTGTCGTTATCAATCGAAACGAAACCTAGCCTATGTTTTGACCCGTAATTTTTGCCATCTTTTGCCGTAAACCCCGCGTCTCTACCTTTTATCGTTTTCTAGTTTATCCATTTCGGACAAACAAACAAACAAACAAACAAACATACAAAATTAAAGATTTATATATATATAGAATAGGATAGGATAGGATAGGATAGGATAGGATAGGATAGGATAGGATAGGATAGGATAGGATAAGAGTACTAGTTTTAGGAACCATGCTTATAATAATTTTTTGGATCTGTTACTTAATTTTGGTTCCTTAATGAGGAACCATTGTGATAGGTCAAATTTCGATTTTTGATTTTTTGGCATATAAGCACGTTTTGAGACCCCAGGAAGCTAAAAAACCGGCTTTTAAAAAAAGTATGTGTGTATATGTATGTGTGTGTGTATCTAACCGGTGAAATTTCACACCCATTATTGAATTAGACCTAATTTTTTTTTCAAAAATTTTTTCATAAAAAAATCTCAAACTACTTTTTTTTTTTTTAATTTGGATGTAATACCTCATTTATTTCCACGAAAGTACTTATATTTGAAAGTATGGTTTTTACTTGATATCTTGAATCTGATACTTAATTTTTAAAAAATTTTTTTCACAAAATTTTCGTCACAAAAAAATAAAAAAAATACCAAATTATTTTTTCTCTTTGGACGTAGTACCTAATTTATTTCTATGAAAGTACTAGTTTTAGGAAGTTCGTTTATAGTAACTTTTTGGATCTGATACCGTATTTTTTCAAATTTTTTTTCTCAAAATTAAAAAAACAAAAAAATTAAAAAAATTGCAATATATTTTTTTTTTTAGTGTAATACCTCATATAATTCCATGAAAGTACTAATATCTGAAAATATTGTAACTGGTGATATTTCACAACTATTATGGAATTAAGAGAGAAATGTATGTATGATTGCATGGTTGTAATCGGTGATATCAGTGGCATATTAATAAATTAAGCTCATTGTTTGAGGAACCTTAGTGCCAGCTAGTTGGCAGGGTATTTACTAGGTATCATTTTTATTCCTCAATTTAAACATAGCAAAAATTTTTTCTTTATTCCTACAGCTGGTGTAATTATGTCTTCAAGATATAACTATACCAACTACACCAAAAACTGTCTAGCAGACATAATTATCATAAAAGAAGATTATGTACTAGTGTAGAAAAATCTTCTTTTTTGAGATGTTAAACGAATAGTATCAAGGAAAAGATCATTCAAAGATCATTCTTAGTTTTTCTTATGACATTATACTTTGTTAGGTAAAATAGACCATAAAGAACATTTTGTTATTGCTAATGAGGAACCATAGTGCCAATTACTTGGCAGCGTTTTTTATTTATTTTTACAATAAATTCTTTAAATATTCTGCACCAATGGTCCCCAGGTACTTTTGCACCAAAGTTCCATAGGTACTTCTGCACCAAAGGTCTCCAGGTACTTCTGCACCAAAGATCTAGGTACTTTTTTTTTTTTAATTTGGATGTAGTACCTCATTTATTTCCATGAAATTACTTATATTTGAAAGTATGATTTTCACATGATATCTCGAATCGGATACTTAATTTTCTGAAAATTTTTTTTCTAAAATTTTTTTCACAAAAAATACAAAAAATACCAAAGTATTTTTTCGCTTTGGACGTAGTACCTAATTTATTTCTATGAAAGTACTAGTTTTAGAAAGTTCGTTTATAGTAACTTTTTGGATCTGATATCGAATTTTTTCAAAATTTTTTTCTCAAAATTAAAAAAACTGTAATATTTTTTCTTTTTTGGGTGTAATACCTCATTTAATTCCATGAAAGTACTAATATCTGAAAATATTGTAACTGGTGATATTTCACAACTATTATGGAATTAAGAGAGAAATGTATGTATGATTGCATGGTTGTAATCGGTGATATCAGTGGCATATTAATGTATTAAGCTCATTGTTTGAGAAACCTTAGTGCCAGCTAGTTGGCAGGGTATTTTCAAAATTTTATCGATATCTCGAATCAGATAATTTAATTTTTTGAAAATATTTTTCTCAAAATTTTTTGCATAAAAAAATAAAAAAAACTGAAATACCTCATTTAATTCTATAAACGTACCAAAATCTGAAAATATGGTTATTACTCGATATCTCCAATCTGACACTTTATTTTTTGAACTTTTTTTCTCAAAACTTTTTGTATAAAAAAATAAAAAAAACAGCAATATTTTTTTCCTTATGGAAAGTAGTACCTCATATTTTTCTGTGGGAGTGCTAGTTTTAGAAATATTTTTTATAGTCAATTTTTTGGATGTGAAACTTAATTTTTTGAATTTTTTTTTTTAAATGTTTTACATAAAAAAATAAAAATAATAGCAATAGTTTTTTTCTTTTGGGACGTAGTACTTAATTTTTTTCTATAAAATTACTAATATCTTGAATTATCGTTTTTACTAGGTAAAATAGACGGTTCAAAATATTTTGTTATTGTTAATGAGGATCCATAGTACCAATTAATTGGCAGAGTTTAAGAAAAAAAATAATTTTTCTCTTATTTAGAACCGTGCATTTAGTATCCGCGCAAGTATAATGCCATGGTGTACCAGAAATAATTTATTAAAAAAATTTACAAAAAAAATTTATTAAAAAAAATTTTTTGATTCACCATACTTGCGCGGATAGTAAATGCGCGATCCTAAATGAAAAAAAAAAACTATTTTTTTATTTTCCTTCACGTGATTGTCAAGTCATTTGCAATCGTTTGGGCATGAAAAAAAAATCCACTTGCCGCAAGCGGTTTTCTTTTTGTCAGTGTGATAGCCAAAGTATCGAATTACGAACTGTTCGCTCTGAGTCTTTTTCTAACAACAATAATACATACAACCAAATCCTATAAGATTTGCGCAGGGTCTTTTAAATAAACGGTCTTACTAAACTTGTCTGTTTTCACTGAATCTTTGCTTCGTATTAAGTTATGACGTACATAGAAATAATAAGATAATTGAAAATTTAAAAATAAATGTTAAATTTATGTTTAATTTAATTAGGAAAATAGTGTTATGAATGTCATTTTCCGGTTCATTAAAGATATTTATATTCCTAGCAACAAGAATTTGAAAATTTATTTTCTCTTAAAATAGAAAAATAGACTGTTTTATTTTTGTTAATATTCATATCAATTCTGTTATGAATTGATATTTTGTATCCGGTGAATATAAATAATCTAAAGTTTATTTTGGACAAATAAAAAATTTAAGGCTACAAATAATGAAAATGGACAATTTTTAAATTGAATTAAAATTACAAAAATAGAAATTTTGAAAAATATTGATAAATCATCCACATCCATATTTTATTATGTAATCCATGGTAATTTAAAAAAAATAATTATATTTATAATACAAAAGGTGCTATTTATCTATGTTTTATCTTAAAAAATTTTCTATATGATTTTATATTATTAATATTACAATAAATCAACACGGCCTTCATAACAAACTTTGTAAATATAATCAAGATATTGCTTTTGAAATATTATACCTTTCAAATCCTTTTTACAATATAAACTTCGCTCTCGATAGTACATTTACTGATTAGAAAATATATAAGACGGATATAACATTATAGTAACTTTTAAAGGATTACTTCTTAATGAATGTACTCTGGGCAATAAAATATTTGTTTGTATTGTCTTGAAAGAAAAAAATATCTATTCTTTTATTAATAACAAAACTACTTTCCACTTAAATTATCTTTTTTTATTTAATCTTTAAAATCTAAAAGGGTCATCTAACCCACCTACTACTTGTTTCAGAAGGAGCTGGAAGAGAAATTGGGACAAAATCATAGACTTTCTTTAAAAATAACCATCTAATTGTCTTTCGATACTATGTAAATATTATCTAATTTTAGATTTTATGAAAATAAAAATCATTTCTAAGTAATTAAATTTCAAATATTAATATGATAACTTTAAATAACTTTTCCTATAAGATTCGTTTTGCAAGAAGAATACTTTGCAAACGAGAGTAACTACTAACGATATTTATAAAGGTGTTTTCAATTTCTGTTTTTTCCTTAAACTATATTAGTTTATTAAACAATTCAGGAAGTATACCAAATTTAAATGGAAACAAAAATATAATATAAAGTCATGACTTTAAAATGATAAATTTTCAATATAATAATCTCGTATTTTAATATCCAATATAAAATAATTTTTTATTTATTTTATTGCACAATTGAAAATTTTTATAGTTTATTTGCAATTTACGAATGCAAAAATCGACCCACTTTAATTTTATTTTATAATATTTATGATCATACTTGAATGATTTGATATTTCATATACGCTGTTGACACGTAAATAAATGAAGGATATTATTTATTATAGTAACATTTATCTATGGTATACTTTTTAAATTTCGTGTAGATTTCATGGTTTTTATTTACACTAAATTTTGATAAAAACGAATTAATATATCGGCCATTCTTAGCTATTATAACCCAAATCTGAGGTCGATGTCTTGGATTTAAAAAATACCAATTACACTGTGTTTGGTATGTAAAAATATGGTTACTGTTCAATTTTCAAGGCTATAGGTGGACTAGTTGCGTTTTGGCAGCTGTTTTTACAATTTTGATTTTTTTTCGAATTCTCAGCCACCCGTTTGCTTTTTATTTTCTGGATGCCTTAAATATAAGTCTAAAAAATATTTTCTTCATAAAAGTATATAGGTAGTAAAATTTTCCGTCCAATACGAATCTGATCATAATTTTTCCGGAAAAAACCTCAGAAAAATCGAAAAAACTAAAGGACATTTTTAAATACAAATTTCTCAAAAACCGTCACTTTTTTATTTTTTACCTTTTTTGTCCCATTTGTCTTTTAAGTACTTAAAAACCAATTTCAAGCTCAAATAACTGATTTTAAAATTTTTTCATTTCCTAAATTTTACGATTTTCTCGCTTTTCCTGACAGAAAATAAAAATTCTGAATTGATTTCCGAATTCCTTGGGAAATTTCAGATTAAAAACCCTTCTAGGTAAAACTTACGGTGCCACTGTGATGCTACAAAAAAAAAAAAAAAAAAAAAAAAAAAAAATAAAGTAACCTGCTAAAATGAAACAATAAATTTTGCTATTTGTTTATTTTATTTTGGTTCCGCATAGAGAAACCATTGTGATAGGTGAAATTTTGATTTTTGTTTCTGTGTGTGTGTGTATGTTTTATGTACATAAGTCTGTAACCGGTGATATTTCACAACCATTATGGTATCATAAATACTGTTCAAAAAAATAAATGTTCCTTAATAATTAAAAAATACGCTGCCAAGTAATTGGCACTATGGTTCCTCATGAGCAATAACAAAATGTTCTTAATGTTATATTTTACCTAACAAAGTATAATGACATAACAAAAACTAAGAATGATCTTTGAATGATTTTTTTCCTTGATACTGTTAGTTTAACATCTCATGGAAAAAATTAGGTTTTTTACATAAAAAAAAGAAGACATTTCTATACTAGTATATAATCTTCTTTTATGATAATTATGTCTGCTAGACAGTTTTTGGTATAGCTGGTGTAGTTATATCTTGAAGACATAATTACACCAGCTACAGGAATAAAGAAAAAATTTTTGCTATGTTTAAAAATGATACCTAGTAAAAAGTAAAAAACGTTAATTCTAGATATTAGTAATTTCATATAGAAATAAATTAAGTACTACGCCCAAAAAGAAAAAAATTTATGGTGTTTTTTTAATTTTTTTATGTAAAAATTTTGAAAAAAAATTACGTATCAAATAGAAAAATCCTTTACAAACAATAATTCTAGATATTCATACTTTCATAGAAAGAAATTAAGTACTAAGTCCTAAAAAAAAAAAAAAATAATTGTTTTTTTTCTAATTTTTTTATGTAAAAAATTTAAAAAAAAAATTGTTTTAAAAATTAGGTATCGGATTGGAGATAACGAGTAAAACGATAATTCTAGATATTAGTACTTTCATGGAAAAAAATGAGGTACTACGTCCAAAAAAGAAATTATGGTATTTTTTTAATTATTTTTTGTAAAAAATTTTGAAAAAAAAAAATTCGAAAAATTACGTATCAGATGGAGAAATCTTTTACAAACGATAATTCTAGATATTCGTACTTTCATAGGAAGAAATTAAGTACTGCCCGTACAAAGCCACTGTAATATACAGTCCTGTATACAGTCCTGTATACAGTTTTTCACGGAATACAGACACTGTATACAGAATTTTTTTTTGTTTTTTTTTTAACAAAACACTAATTAGCACGTAAGAAATGGGCCTTAGGGATGCATAACATGGTCAGGAGAATTATTCGTTACTCAGAGGAACAAAATAACCCTTAGGACCCAATTGGAGAAAAATGAAATTCTGATGTATGAATAGAACCCAAGTGATGAAAACGGACTATAGGGGTAAAAAAAGGGTCCAGCATGATAACATAAATACTACCAGATAAATTCGGCTATCCAGGGGCTCATCGGGCCCTATCGGGTAAAAAAGAAATTCTGATGTATATAATGATTCCTAGGTTCAAAAATGCACTTTTGGGGTATAAAATGGGTCGAGAATGACAAAATAAATATCAACTGATAGAATTATCTATCCCGGGGCCCATTGGGCCCAACTGGAAAAAAAATGAAATTCTGATGTTTAATTTGAAACCCAGGAATGAAAATAAACTAGAGGGGTAAAAAACGAGTCCAGCATGATAGAATAAATACAACCAGACGTCCAGGGGCCCATTGGGCCCAACCAGGTAAAAATGAAATCCCGATGTATAAATTGATTCCTAGGGATGAAAATGGACTGTTGGGGCAATAAATGGGTTGAGAATGACAAAATAATTACAAACGGATAGAATCAGAGATCTCGGGGCCCATTGGGCCCAATCGGAGAGAAATGAGATACTGATGTACAAATTGATCTCTAGGGATAAAAATGGACTGTAGTGGTAAAAAATGGATTTAGCATGATAAAATAAATACAAACGAATAAAATCATTTTTTCCCAATTGATTCCCAATTGAATTTTTCCCAATTTCCCTAAATGACAGATTTTATCTGTTGGTATTTATTTTATCATGCTGGATCCATTTTTTACCACTACAGTCCAGTATTATCCCTTGAGATGAATTTGTAGATCAGTATCTCATTTTTTCTCGATTGGGCCCAATGGGCCCCGGAACAGCTGATTCTATCCGTTTGTATTTATTTTATCATTGTAGACCCATTTATTACCCCAGCAGTCCATTTTCGTCCCTAGGAATCAATTTATACATCAGGATTTTATTTTTACCCGGTTGAGCCCAATGGGCCCCTGTAAGTCTGATTTTATCCGTTTATATTTATTCTATCATGCTGGACTCATTTTTTACCCCTCTAGTTCATTTTCATCCCTGGGGTTCGATTTATACATCAGAATTTTATTTTTTCCCGGTTGAGCCCAATGGGCCCCTGTATAGCCGAATTTATCAGGTAGTATTTATCCTATCATGCTGGACCCTTCTTTCACCCTTACAGTCCATTTTCATCCCTAGGGTTCTATTTATACATCAGCATTTCACTTTTTTCCGATTGGGCCCAATAGGCCCCTAAGGGTTATTTTGTTCCTCTGAAATGCGAATAATTCTCCTGACCATGTTATGCATCCCTAGGGCCCATTTCTTACGTGCTAATTAGTGTTTTGTTAAAAAAAAAAAAACAAAAAAAAATTCTGTATACAGTGTCTGTATTCCGTGAAAAACTGTATACAGGACTGTATACAGGGCTGTATACAGGGCTGTATACAGTTACTGTATACACGACTGTATACAGTGGCTTTGTACGGGTGCGTTCTAAAATAAAAAAAAATTTGGCTTTTTTTGTATTTTTTGGCGACAAAAATTTTAAGAAAAAAATTTTGAAAAAATTACGAATCAGATCCAAAAATTTACTATACACGATATTTTTAAAACTAATACTTTCATAGAAATAAATTAAATACTGCGTCCATAAAGAAAAAGAAATTGGTATTTTTTGTATTTTTTAGTTAAAAAAATTTTTAGAAAAAAATTTTCAAAAAATAAATTATATGATTCGAGTTATAGAGTAAAAACGATACTTCTAGATATCAGTACTTTCATGGAAAAAAATGAGGTACTACTTCCAAAAAAAAAAAAAATTATGGTATTTTTTAAATTATTTTATGTAAAAAATTTAGAAAAAAAAAATTTAGAAAAATCACGTATCAGATGGAGAAATCCTTTACAAACGATAATTCTAGATATTTGTACTTTCATAGGAAGAAATTAAGTATTACGTCCTAAAATAAAAAAAATTTCGGCGTTTTTTGTATTTTTTGGCGACAAAAATTTTGAAAAAAAAAATTTTGAAAAAATTAAGTATCAGGTCCAAAAAATTACTATAAACGATTTTCTAAAACTAATACTTCCACAGAAATAAATTACAGTGTAAAAAGTAACTTTCTTAGATTCACAAAAAAAATAGAATATTTTCGAAAAATTAGTAAATTTTCGAAAATAATCGTAAATTTACTAAATTTTGTATATTAACAACAAATTCGGGAAATCCCGATTTTTTCTTGTGAATTTATGAAAAAATTTGTAAATTAGCAAATATTTTTCGTAAATTTTCGAAAAAAAATTGTAAATTATCAATTTTTCTCGTGAATTTACAATAAAGTAAATTTACGATTTTTTTCGAAAATATTTTATTTTTTTTGTGAATCTAAGAAAGTTACTTTTTACAGTGTAAGTATTGCATCCATAAAGAAAAAAAAATTGGTATTTTTTGTATTTTTTGGTGAAAAAAATTAGGTCTGAATTCCATAATGGTTGTGAAATTTCACTGGTTACATACATACACACACACACACACATACAGACTTTTTTTAAAAACCGTTTTTTTAGCTTCCTGAGGTCCCAAAACGTGCTTATATGCCAAAAAATCAAAAGTCAAAATTTGACCCATCACAATGGTTCCTCTATGAAGAACCAAAAATTATATAATTTATTTATTCAGATCACCTGAAGAGGCCAACGAACTTGTTGGTGAAATATTGTGAATAAATAAAAAAATATTGTTACATATCAAAATAATTTGTATTGTTTTATTTATTTCAAATAATTTGAAACAATAAGAAATTAAGTTCAGCTCCAATTCTGGTCAATAAATTATCATTTTTTACTTTTATTATGTTATTAAGACCTAATTTTTTTTTCACAAAATGAATGCTATTGCAAATTTTATATCCATCAGGCAATTTTTGCAGCGACTTTAAAAAACAAATTTTCTGTAAACTGATAATTGAAAAAAAAGAAAAAATCTAATAATTAAGGCAAAACCTGCAAAACAGAACCGCGAAACTTCTATTTGAAAATAAAAATTTCATATATTTTCTTCTCAGCGGCCAGAAAGCACGTACTTATTTCCCGGCTACTGCACGATCGGAAAAAACCTGTTTTCTCGCCACTGACTATAAAATAGCTGTTTGTTAAACAAGGGATAAAAAGTGATAAAAAGGGGGAAACTAGTGAAGACAGCCTGGAAAATAAAAAATCTACTTTTTATCCCGTGATTTAACACACAGTTTTACATATAATGGGCAAAAGCCGCCTCCCTAGGGCAGAAAATAGGCTTTTTTTTGCCCTAGATATGTAATAGTATATTACGATCCCGTGTACAAAAAAGTAAAGAATGGCTCAAATCGCACGTAAATTACTATCCGAGGCGAAGCCGAAAACGTATACGACCCTTTATCCATAAATAAAGAATTTCGGGCCATTCTTCAGTTTACCAACCTCGGCTTCGCCTTGGAAAGTAATTTACGTGCGATTTGGGTCATTCTTTTCTTGGATGGACACGAAAAGAATATATTGTAAATGGGAAAATTGCGATTTTTAAAAATTTTATTTTGATAAAATAAAGTGTTCTAGGGCTTCTACAATTTTGGGGATTAGTTTTTATATGTCTAAACATCATTTTTGTCTGTTACCTAGTGTTTAAAAAAAATTTGTTGCACGTTAAATAATTAGAAATCTGAAAACTCAAAATTTCCATGTTATTTAAATGGGAAACTTTAACTGCTCGGTGGCACGGGTTGAAAAAATCGAAATTCAAAATCTTTGGAGCTAGGGGTTTTTTACGACTAAAATATTTGAAAAAAATGGGGGGTGCCAAAAAATATCGAAAAAAAAAATAAGACACGCTCTAATATATATGAGCAATTATTTTAAAAGTGCTACTTAATTTAAGCCTGAAATCGTAATTTTTTTTTTGAGGGCACATCGATATGACCCGTGTTTTCAGGTAGTTTGAACCTTCAGAAAACCGAAAAAAGTCGTGAACAAGAAATCGGCGATAGGTGCCAAAAAGATTTTTTCACTTTTATGTCAAAATGTGTTTTTCGTATCTGAGCTACCCCAAATTTTCAGAATAACTTTTTAGGAGACCAAAAAACATAAAATAACACCACCCACTTTTACCTTCGCTGGACTTAGCTGCATGACATATGCACTGTGGCAACTTGACAAAAAGTATTGTCCTCTTTTATTAAAAAATTATTTCAAATATATATACACGGTAGAGCTGGTTTGGTTGAATATTTAACCAAAAACTACAAAATTCAACCAATTGGTTGAATACTCAACCAAAGCAGCTCTACCATGAATGGTTTAAATGTATCAGTTTCAAAAATGTTCGACGCAACTACATAAAGTAGGTATAAAAGAGCGTCTTAAAGTTCATTATAAGGAGGGCATTGATCAATAAATAACATAAAATTTTACTTTATATTAAGTGCTTTTTATTAAGCTTTATTTTTTTTTAATAAATATTGCATTTTAAGTATTTATAAAGTTTACAAACGTTTTATGTTCAATTTCACTTAACACAGCATTTTCTATAAATTATAAAATTTTCTTTATTACATCTAATAATGTTTATAGTATCTAGCAAGAACAGGCTTACAATAATGATTCTTCAAGTTTTTAGCTAAATATTTAATATTTTATGCTCAATAAAAAGAAATTTGCAGAAGAAACATTAATTAAAAATTATCACTATTCTACAGAAATTTGTTTTTTAGATTTACGTTTCTTATTTTTAGAAAATTTTAGAAACTCATCTGATATTAAACAGATGCAAAGAACAAACAATTATTATTATTTTTTCAATAGGCACTGAATTAGCGAGCTAATGTTAAAGATCTAATATTTTTTTAAATTTTTTATTATGCAATAAGAATATAATTATAATATTATTTACAACTTAAAAAAGAAAATAAAAATAACTTGTTCATTCAAGGGCATATTTCTTGTACTATCAGAATTATTCAATAGTGTAATATTGAATATTTGGTTTTAATATTATAATAATAACTACAATCACATACAACTTAAATTTATAAACGTGTTTCTATGTACCTTATTAGCAAAATTTGTATTAAAAACTTTTGGACGAAGATTTTTTAATTTTTTTTATTAACCTACACACTTTTTTTTGTATAAAAATTATTTTTACTTATTACGAATTTAAAAGATATTTTTTCATTAATTTTAAAAACACGCAATATCCGTATTTACAACTCGAAATATAGGGTTTCAATTTTTTTTTGCATAAACAATAAATAATTTTAAATAAAATGCACTGCATATTTATAATTAATTTTTAATTCAACAAATATTGCACTTGAAAAATTGTTTTTAACAAATTTTAGATAATAAACTTTTTTGAAATAAATATGGCACATTACTGAGTATGTGAGTTATAACTTTTAACTTAATGCATATAATTTATAAATATAAATTATTTTTAACTGGGCTCGTTGAAACTTATAAAAAATAAAAAAAATTAATTACAAGAATAACTTCTAATAATCTCCCAAAATGTTTTGTACCAAATTATTTTGTAATTAAGATATCAGTCAACTTAATGTTTGTGTGATTGATAAAAGCTCCTTAGAGCAAACAATTATTGATCCCCAAAGCTCATTTAATTTTACGTGTAAGTATAAATAAACCAAATAATTTGGTCGTTGGTAAAAAAAAAATAAATTACAGCGACCTTAATAAATTATTCCATTCAGTCAAATAAATAAATAAATATATAAAGCTTTTTTTATTATTCTAAGAACCAGCCAATTTAGTATAGAATTGTACTGACTCAAATTTCTTTGGCAACTCAATTATAGGTTTTTTTAAACACCACCTAAATAAAAAGTAATTTTAAAGTTTATATATGCATAACATGTAAACATAAATAAATTAAAGAATAATATATTCATTTACATTTTAAAATGTAATTTTTTATCACTTTCCATTTGCTGAATCTTAAAATTTATTGAATAGCACAATTTTTATTTCTTTGTGCAAAGCCAGTTGCAGACAAGTTTCTCTGTATTTCATCATCATCTTCAATTCTAAAATAAAATTTAGTTGTCATTATTTAATACAAAAACGTGGAATTCCATGGTAACCAGAACTTTGTTATATTAAGAATAAATTATTCAAATTTGGTCCAAAACAATATAGGCCATTGAATAAAGATCTCAATTTGGACAAAAATCCTCCAGAAATGAAAAGTTGTGGAATGTGTTGGTTTTGGGCTAATTTGAAAGGGGAAACGAAATCGGGTATTCCAACCCAGTGCGGGGCCACCACAAGGGGGGCAAAAGCTGGGGCAAAACGTTTTTTTGCAAATAACTCAAAAAATAAGCAAAATATAAAAAAAAGTTTCAAATAAAAATTGTAGCTGAGAAAATTTCCGACGAAAATGGTCCTTAGAAATTTTTCAGTCGAACGCACTGGGACCGAGCTATAAGCGGTCAAAGTTTAGACCTTTTTTACTAAATTTCAAAAATCGATATTTCACGAAAGAAAAAAAAAACGCGTTTTTGATGAGTTTTTTTTTATTTTTTGGTAGTCAAAAGTGTTAAATATGGATATGTAAGGTTTTTTACAAACTTTTTTAAATATTTTTCTTACTTTTTGAGTTATTTGCAAAAAACCGTTTTGCCCCAGCTTTTGCCCCTCTTGGGGGGGCCCAGCACTGGGTTGGAATGTCCAATTTTGTTTCCCCTTTCAAATTAGCCCAAAACCAACACATTCCACAACTTTTCATTTCTGGAGGATTTTTGTCCAAGTTTGCCCTTAATTTAGCCTTTATTCAATGGTGTAATAGGTCTGTTCATTTTGTCAAAGAGTTAACTTCTCTTTGCTTTATATGGACCATAATACGATAAACCGGAGTTAACTTTTTTACCCTTTTTTACTCTTTTTAACCCTTTTTTACCATATAATGAAAAGAGAACTCTGGGACAAAAAGAACAGACCTAATAAATAATTTTTAAAATTAACTTTTAAAAAATTAGCATTGGTAAAAATAAAAAAGATAATTTCTAGTTAATTTTAAAAAAAATGTAAAAAACCAAAATAACTGCAAAAAATGGTTTAGATATATACTTTTCATTCCGGCGTTCCCGCATCTTATTATTTCTTTGTTTTTCAAAAAAATGAATAAAATGAAAATTAAAAAAGTGATGACATCACGCTTACCGTATACAAAATATATTGTGACGTCAGATCCCTGACGAACCTCTGACTTTTGATAAAATAAAATTAACTCCGTTAATTTTCGTAATTTCAAAAAATAAAAAAATACGTGTCTAATATTTTTTGAGGTAATTTCAGATTATGCACAAAAATTATCAAAATTTTGACCCATGCAAGCCCACTATTAGCATGGAATCCTTGAAATAGTTTAAATCTTTTTTAAATGACTTACGCTCTTTCCTGAGTATCTAAATGATGAACTAATTCGTCTCGTTTATTGACTATGTTTACTAACTCTTCTAGTAAAAGATTTTCACGCACTTTTTGTTCAGTTGTTTTTTGCCACTCTTCAACAGCAAGTATACTTCTTAGCTCTCGATTTAAAAGTTCAAACCTTCTTTCTAAATCATCTTCTTTTTCTCTATAATAATTAACAATTAAATGAGATATAAACATCTGAAAACTTTTTTTTATTAAATATACTTACAGAATATTTAATTGCATCTGCCTCCTCAATAAAGCATTCTTTTTGTTAACAAGTGTAAACCATAATGACATTAATCTTTCTGTTTCTTCTTCATTATCACTTTCCATGGCTGCTCTTAATTGTTTTTCAAGTTTACCTGCTTGTATATCAATTTGACTTTGTTCTCTTTCGAGAGCTTCTAATTCATTTTGAATGTAAGATGACATGTCTCGACCCAGCTAAATAAATGTCAAAACAATTAATGTATGAGAACAAGATTTAAAAAATATATTTTATACTTACTCCTCTTCTGTTGTATGGACTATCAGGGCTAGATTTATCAGGTGATATTCTTTCCATAATTTTCGAAAAAGAGTATAATGGAGACCCAATTTTTTTTTCTCCTTCATTTGATGTTCCCAAAAGGTTTCCATTATACTCAGACTAAAAAAAAATTTGATTTTATTTTTTTGATTTTATTAAATAAAGAAAATTTGTATATGGGCATATCTCACCAAGTGGTTATATTTCTAATTTTATAAATTAAATTTTATTTTTGAGAGCACAATAATGACATTTGGACAGAAGTTTAATAAAACAATAAAAATTAAGATTTTCTTTGCGTAACTTAATTTTAAGCTACGGCGTTTGATAAATGAACTTCTTAAATTAAAAAATATATTTAAGGTTATAATTACTAAATGATGAAATTAGTTCTCAAAAATACTGGAAAATATAGAGGTATATAACAGTCCAAAAACCAATAATAAGAAGATAAATTTTCAATTTTTTTATAAACAAAAAATTAAATGTTCTACAGACTGTGCTATAGGTATAGCTAGGCTATACTCCCTGAATCTTTAACTCATTGCTCACATAAAGCCTAAAATATAGTTAACGTTAAAGCCTAAAATATAGTTTATATATTAGTTATTAAAAAATTATTTTAAAAAAATTTTTATTTTTGCAGTTTCATAAAATTTTAATTTGTAAGAAAAGTTCCTGATTGTTTCAAAAAATCACTCAAAGCATTCAAATTATTTGTCTTTAAACTTCCTATTACTAAATAATTGTTTTAAAAATTCTTTATCGTTATACCTAATTTTTATTTGACTACTGCTAAAATCATGGGCGGATCAAAAGGGGGGTGGTAAGGGCGATTGCCTCCCCTGAGCTCCAAAAAATGCATGTTTTTTATTCATAATTTTGTTTTTTTATACAAATTTCATAAGAAAACATACAAAATTTTGCTTAAGCGCCCCACCCCCTTAGGCCCTTTTCTGCATCCTCCACTGGTTAAAATATAATCGCATTATCTTATTATAATTTATTAAATCATTTAGTTGTGCCTTCTATTATTTTTGAAACATTTTTTTAGAGTTTTTGTTTTTTTTCAAAATGTATATTTCTTGAAATATGGATTTTAATGATCCACTAAGTATGACCTAAAACTACAAAATTTTATTTATTTTTTTAAAGCACTAAATTCAAATCAAAAACATCTTTTTTGAACTAAGAATGAAATATATACATAATTCTTACACGTTTGTTATTTTTAGGTTATTGGTAAACAACGCTTCTAAATTATACGATTAGTTTATATAAAACTGAGGTTTATACATACAACGCATTGAATCAAGATATGCCGTTTTTTTTAACTAAAATCTGATAAAATTTTACATAAATCACAAAAGATTTTGCGAAGATTTTTTAAAAATTGAACGAGTGCCATTAAAAAATGTGATTTTAGTACCAAAATTACGCATTGACAACAAAGCCTTTTGGTGTCGATATCTACTAAATTATTGGAGGCACCAGTTTTTCTCAAATCACTTTCAAATTGTGAAACATTGTAGAGAATTTTCACAATAGTTAGAAGTAAAAATTGTTCACGGCATTCATTTGTGGCTTAAAAAACTTTCTTCGGCCGTATTTATTGGAAAATGTGGTTACCAATATTTCAGCTGGCAGAATTTTTTTTAGAAAAGGAGCACATTGTTTTAATTATGTGAAGAAATTAAATATACTATTAATTTATCAAAATCTATTTATAAAAAGGCAAATGGTTTTACGGCATTCCCACTGTAATGTTAAGAATGTAAAAAACTTAACAAGGTTACCAACAAAATATTAGGGTTTCGAATCATTCCATGGCTGTTATTTCATAATAATGAAAGAAAATAGGCAAAAAAATTTCTTGAGGCTTGAGAAGAAACATATTTAAATAAATTTCAATAATTTTTTTTTAAAACAGAAAGCTGGATTTTCATTAAAACCCTCATGTATACAATATAACCACTTGGTGAGATATGCCCATATAAATAAACAAAAGTTAAAGTTTTGCTTTGGAAAATAGTATTTATTACCTTAACACTAATCTTATCACCAGGTGTAGATGGAGTCATACTTCGTCTGGGACTATTATTTTGATCATCGACAGATCGTCTATCACTATTGTTATCATCGATCTGACTAGAATTAACAGTAACCACACCCATACGAGCTTCTGCTATTAACTTTCTTGCTCTTTCTCTTAATTGTTGTTGTCGGTCATCTTCATTCTGATTCTAACATAAAATTTGTTCATAGTAAAAGCATTCAAAAGTTACATCATTAGGTAGAGTTGATAAATGAAAATTATAAATGAAATGATTAAATAATAATGGGAATAAAATAATCTATAAA
Source organism: Anagrus nilaparvatae (assembly GCA_022575985.1). NCBI lineage: Eukaryota > Metazoa > Arthropoda > Insecta > Hymenoptera > Mymaridae > Anagrus > Anagrus nilaparvatae. The sequence continues at coordinate 1,818,233 of JAKSXM010000247.1, read as the reverse complement.
AACAAAAGAGAATAAAGGAAAAAACAAACCTCAGGATTAATGACAGTGGAATTAAGAGAGCTCTTAGTTTGATTATTTCTAGCTTGTTCTAAAAGTTGTCTTGCTCTCTCTCTAAGTTCATCATGACGAGTAACTAATGGCTGTTATGAAATAATGATTAAATTTAGGAAATTCTAAAACTAATTCTACTAGGATTTAACATAAAAAAAAAAATTTTGTTTACATGTTGCGACAATTTATTATCATTGTGAGATGGAGATGTTCCTCGACATTCTATAACAGAACTTCCACGACTACCTCGATCTGACGAATGTAAAGAATCCTGTAAACGAAGCACATATTTGTATGTTAGATTTCCATATTTGAAAAAATACATTAAGCAATTAAGTTTTTTTAAACAAATCTGTGCAAGCAAAAATAAATTATTTTTATTATTTTTAATGCAACATTCAAAATTAAAGAAAACGATTGCTTTTATAATAACATACAATAAATATTAAAAAAATACTGGAAATTCAAGGATAAAAAAATTAATGAACTTAATATTTTTAGCCATAGCTGGCCATAGCATGCACATCAATTTACACAAATCTTTTTTTTGCAAAAATTTTAATAAGGTTTTCAGTTTTTTCCCCCTTTATTGTTAAAATATTGGGATCCTAATAAAGTAATTTTTTACAAGTTTAGTTAAAATAAAAAAAATTAGGTAATTTAGGCAAATATATTTTACTTATTTTTTTTTATTATTACAATAAAAAAAAAATGAATTGTCTTCTGTGATCAAGCAGACTAAATATTTATTTTTATTAAATGTAAAATCAATCCAAATATTATTTTTTTTTTACTTTTTTGTGCAAACTCAAACTACCTATGAAGAATTTTCAAAAATTACAGCAACAATTTTGGATGAAAAAATATAAAAACGTGCAATAATAAAAAACTCAAATTTCAAAAATTCATGCACATTTTTCATGCATATTATATCGTACAGGGGTTTGCGACTTCTCAGTATTTATTGATTGGGACGATTTATCCTCAATGATTTCAATTTTTTCTTCCTCATCATCAGAACCAAATGGATCTGTTAATTGACGACGTGTCATGAGGATGGGACGTTGTTGAGGTTGAATTGTTCGTGGTGGGGATTTGCTCTGTACATAATCGCATTTTATAGAGATTTTGTCTTTATTATCATTTAAAATGCTAAAATTACGCTATCAATACTAATATTACCTTTTCTCTTACAGCATTATCTTTGGCAAATTTTTCTTTTGTAGGTGATAAAACTTTTCCAAGAATACTTTTTGAACTGGCTAAAATTATATCTTTAACATCCTTAACACTATTAGGTGACTTTTCTTTAGTGAAATGCTCATCTGGACGGTCTACATTTAAGCTAAGATGCAATCTATTTTTTAAAGAATCAACATCATCTTTTTTATTGTCAAAAGGATTAGAACTATAAATTTTAAACGTTTTTATTAAAAAATTATCTATTGATATATATTCAAATTTTGAATTTTACCGTCTATTAGTAGAATCTAATTTATTATTACGTTGGTCAATACTATCTTTCTTTCTTAAATTAATTATTTCTTGACCAAATAATTGTACACTTATGTCGGTATCATTATCTGTATTAAATCGACCAATCATGTATGAAGACTCATCGGCAGTTTTACCAATTTGATGAACCTCCAATTCGTGGCCAGTAAAGTGAGCTCTTAATTGATATAAATATGTAGTTACAGCTAATCTATCGGGTTTTGTTAAAATTTCCATATCTGCAGGTTCAATAACTCTAGGAATCCCAAGCGCTTCGCCAGCATCAAAAGCTTTTTTGCAATTACCCTTGACATCGTGAGGCAATAATGATTCAAAATCACTGTACCAAAAGTCAGTAACTTAAGACCTTTTTTTTTTTAATATTCTTTAAATATTTTCAAAAATTTTTTAAACTTACATTAGGTCTGGTCTGAAATTATGAATCACTGCACAAAAAGCCATACCGTTGCGCCAAGACGTTGTTAAATTAGTAACTTTGACTCCTTGATAATCCTTAGTCACATCTTTACACCATTCAAGTAAATCTTGTCCAGGAGTATTATCCTTTAAACGAGGAGCACTTGTGTTTACTTTCTTTAAATCTAAGGGTCTCAAAGATGGTCTTGATGAATTACGATCAATGTTAACTCTGCAATAAATAATTTGGCAAAAATTTACTTAAATCTGTGAAAAAAAAATATAAAAAACAAAACTTACTCATTTGGAAATAATTCATTTTTAACTTGTTCTTTTTCTTTAATTTCTTCAGCTTGCCCATTGATAGTAAATTCCATTGGGAATTTCGCATATTCTTCTACTAAGGGAGTTGTTTCATCTTTTGATAAACTAGCAACTGCAAATAATTAACAAGTAAAATTCATGATTATTTTTTTAAAAAATTCGTTAATTACCACTTATTGGAGTACCAGGAAGTTCATTTTCTGTCAAACTAGAGGTCATAAAATCTAATTGAGCAGATATATCTAAAATTTCATCTAGATTTCTTATAGAGACTTCTTCCACGTCTTCTGGAATATCTTCATTATCAAAATCATCGAGTGGGGCAATATCACTATTGTTATTAACCGACATTAAACTTGCCATACTTTGCATATCTTCATCCCTAGATAAAAAAAATTACAAAAGATTAGTTGAAATTTTATTAATAAAACATGAAATCAATAAATTCATACGTTGCTTTTCCTTCTCTAAGAAAAACACAAGAGAGTGTACAATCAATTTTAGCACTGGCAATTTTTTTCGATGTAGGTTTTAATTCAAGCTTAAGTTGCTGCTGACTAGATTCGAGACTTGCATATTTTTTCATATTTATATTCAATGCAGCTACATGACGTCGCTTTCCCGTTGTAGAAATCTAATAAATAAATATATTAATTACATACTATTTAATATTAATATAATGTATCAATAAACTTACATCTTCTAAAACAAATGTCCAATCTTTATCCTCCAATTCGTGTGTTCTTGGATCTTTAAACAAAGTAATGGAAACAGTGTGATTATCTGGTACAGACCACGTTATGTTTCCTACTAATGGGTCGCTGAGACTTGGTTCCCATTCCATGGGTTCTGTACTGACTCGGCGACTTCTTCTTGTCCATACTATACTTAACTTATTTGGTTTCCTGTAAATTAAAATTCAATTAATTTTAATTTTGATTTTTAAAATTTAAAAAACAAAGAATTAATTTTGTGAAAATATAAAAGTTAAATTAATGTCCTAGTTATTGAGATAATTTTTCCACAAAGTAATAAAAAAAAAAGTACTATGATATGTAATCAAGATATGAAATAATTACAAACGCGTTTCTCTCTCTTAAAAAATATATAATAATTGAAGGAAATAATAATAATTATACATTGTTTATATACAAAAAAATATAAAAAAAAATTTTTTAAATTATAATTTATTTTATGTTTCAGCATAAATTTTTATTCTTGGTAAAAGTCGAGGTAAAAGTAAAATACCTATATATGAAAAAAAAATAATTTATAACTCGACCCAAATAGGTATTTAAAAAATAATAACAAAATTGGCCATAGTATAAAGCGTTAAAAAAAAATTCCAAATTCTAAGAAGAAAGTAAGTCAAAAAACTTGGGTCAAAAAAATTGATTGGAATTTTTAAAAATTTAAAAGGAAAAATAACCAAGATAAAACAGCAACTCGAACAGCAAGTTATTGGGACTTGTTAATAACAATTTTTATTCATAATACCCGCATAATATTAAATTAATTTACACATTAAATTCAAAGAATTAATTAAGCCTCGCATTATATTCAATTACAAATTTAATATTAGATTAATATTTATTATGGCCTTTATCATCAAGATCATCATCCAAAAATTCAATTACACAAAATCAAATGTACTTAAATTCAATTATTATTGTTTCAGAAAAATAGAACTTACTAATTTAATGAATAAAAAATTTTTATTTGCAGCGGAAAAATTTCATTCATTATTAATTCAACTCGATGCATAAATTATTCATAAATTGGCATCTTGATTGGCATCGATCAATTAAAATAATATTTTTTTTTTTTAATTTATAAAATTTTCTCGTCACACTTTTTCTCTCTGAATTATATAATTTATATTTTTATTTTCGCTTATTATCACATTATTTTTTTAATAAAATCTTATATAAATCGTCAAAGGTTTAAAAAAAAGAATAACAAAAAATTATTATATAAAAAAAATTTGCATACAAATGGTAGTATTGAATTTTTTTAAAACGTCATTAAAAAAAATTTATTTCTCTCTCTCTATATAAAGTCTGTTTGAAGATCATTAATAATATTTTGCATGCAAAAAAAATTTTTTTTTATTTTAATTAAACTTACCATTTTGATGTAGTTTCAAGGGTGACCTCGTGATATGAGACCGTGAACTGGAATTTAGCAGCTCGTTTATTTACCCTTTGTAATCTTTTCCAAACGGAACTCATTTTTATTTTTTTTAGCAAAAATATTTGATCATAAATAATTATTATCTTCTATTTTTATGTAAATAATTCATGACTCCAAAATATATATTTCAACTTTTTTAATTATATTGTTTGGACGGTTCAATTACTAATTTCATTTATAAAACTGAATGAGTATTATTTTTCAAAATAAATATCTTGAAACCACTACTCCGAAACGTTTGAAAACACAAAATAATAATAATTTGTTTTCCGGTGGGTTAAGAATCTCTCTGTTTACTTAAAATAACTTTGTGAATTCCATTCTCTTACAATCGACTTGTTTTTGGCTCTCAAGATCTAGATATATACACTACTGGACGTCACAATTTCGCAATATGTAAATATGATGCACACCTATTTAAATATACATACATTCGAATTAAAAGCCGTCCGACCTCAAGGCGCCTTACTAAATGCAAAAAACTAAAAAAGAAAATAGTTGTTATAGTTAAAAATATCCTGAACACGTGGACTGCTTTTAATTCTTTGCGAAAATTTTTCTAACAATGCACAAAATAACGTTTCTATTTAACAATTTCTCACTGATTTTTTAATTCTAATGTTTATAATCTAAAGCTTTATTGTAACACATTTTATTAATAACAATTAAAATTAAAAAACACTTGATGATTGTTTTTCTTCTTGTTGAAGTGTCTACTATGCGCAAGGACGCTCGCAAATCGATACTAATTCCGCAATATTCACGAGGGCGAAATATAACAACGAGTTTATATTTGTTACAATTATTTTTTTTTAAATTATGTTTTCATATTACTTATCAAATGTATATGATAGTATATTTTCAGAATAGTAAGAGACTGCTTGCCAACAATATCAATTAGAATTATCTTGACCTCTGTGGACTATCTCTCTTCCTTTTAATTTTTGATAATTTTTTTTTTTGGTTTTTTTTATTGATAATTTTAATATTTTTTTCAACGTAATTTTATAAATTTTGATTTATTTTTCAAATTTTTAACAAATTTCACTCAGACTGTTATGAATCCTTCTGCTACTTAAATGCATAACCTCATCTACAAAGCAGACAGTATTCGCTAATGATTCATGTGAATAATTATCGACTCCGATATATTTAATTAACTTTCTTAATTGGACAAAGATTTTATTCTATTAAAAAAAAATTTTCTTAATGATTCAATATTAAGTATTCACTGAGAAATGATTAATAAACATTTATCCAAATATATAAGTTTATTAGAATTACGAGTAGAATTATGCAGTTAAGAGATTGAGTAAACAATAAATAATTGCAGTAAATATACATGTAACGGTATTAGATATTACACTTTACGGAAAATACTAAAAATGATTCATGAAATTAATAATTTACAATAAACTTATGAATATAAAAGGTATATCCATGAATTTTCCTCATAACAATTATAACTATTAAATTTCCTTTCACTTTTTAACACTAAACAAAGAAAATTTTATATTCCACATAAATTTACAATTTTTTTATGTTAAAGTATAGATATTGGTACAAAAAATAATTGCAATTTTTTTAAAAACGTAAAACAACACCAAGGGTTTTTGACCTCGACACCCTTCTATTTTTTTTCCGAAACGTGTTGTGCTTCGACGCACAAAAAATGGACGGTTTCCTGTTTTATGCTTTTACCATAAATATTCTTATTATAACTTGTAAAACTTGACCTATCTTAATATTAGGTCTATTTTTTTTTGATTATTATTAATTATAAACATTTCATTTGCAATTTAATTTGTGTTACAACATAGCATATTAGCATTTAAATAAAGTCATAAAAGACTCGCATCCAGACCTAAGCTTCAAATTGTTTTTTTGCACTAATTTTAGAATCAAACGAATTTTATAAAAAAATTGTTTAATTACAAAATTTTTTAGATCAATTAATTCTCATGAAATACGAACCTCAATTTTTACCCATAATTTATCACACAAAAATTTCCCCACCACACAGAAAATTGAATACACAAAAAAAATAAGATTAACACTTTAAATTATCAACACTCAAAACTTTAAAAAGAGAATAATAAAATGAGATCTGATAATGTTTTTGTATTTATTCTTACAACTAAATAATAAATGCACTAGGTGCTGTTCATCAGCCCAAGAAAACGACTAAAACGCGATTCAATTCGCATTTGCAGCTGCTGATTGCTCGAGCCACCAAATTAGCAAAAAAACATAAAACTGTTTTATCATCATAGCATAATTTCCTGTTTTATCAAGAGATTTGAGATTTTCCCGCCAATGTACAATTTTCCAAATAAAATTTTTCTGCTCCAATAAAAATGACTCAAAGTTTAAAAAATGAAGATGAAATAATTTTAGTTTCTCAATATTTTAAAAATAGTATTTTTATTATTTTGAATAAAATTAGGGAAGATTTTAATACTGAAAACAAGTGTAAGCCTATACAATTATTTATAAACAATTTCTAGCATTATTTATTAATTTTAAAGACAGTTACAGAGACAATTTTAAAAAATTTACGTATTATTTTTGGAGTTACATTTGAAAAAGCGTTGGAAATTTATGAAAAAGACAACCAAATAACACTTTTTACTCCAGATTCGTTAGACAAAATTGATAGAGGAAAATCATTTACTAATGGTTTTTATGAAGTCAAAGGACAAAAACAACAGGTCTATACAATTTTCCCTGATGTAAATTTTTGCTCTTGTGCTGCTTTTGAGTAAGTATTTATTGATGATTTGAAATATTATTTATGTCACATTTATTTGCAAATTGAGAAAATAATTAATTTATAGAACGCAAGTTTTGAAACCAGAAGAAAATGTAACATTTACTTGTAAACATGTATTAGCAGTTTGGTTAACAACTATTTGTCCGGACAAACTTAAAATTGAAAGTTTATCTAAAGATAAATATCCTGAAGTCTTAGTTGGACGTTATAAATAAAATGAATAACGACTTCAAACTAATAGCTAAATTGGGTAATCTGAAAACTGTTGTGCAACTCTTAAAAGCCATAAATTTCAAAGAGGTATTATATATTTTTTGTTCATCATCGCAAGATACAATCATTTATAAATAACTCAATTAATTTCAGAGTGCAATGTGTTATGGTTCTCAAAATGGTTTAAAAATTACTGTTGAAGAGTCAAAGTGTTTGCAAGCTAATGCTTACATTCCAGTTCAATTATTTGAAGAATTTACTCTGACCGAAGACATAATTTTTAGGATAAATTTAAATGTTTTGGTTGAATGCCTTTGTATGTTTTGGGGAAGTATCAATACTCATGGCAATACGGTAGCCTTACAGCTTCATTACAAAGTAATTTCTATATAGTGTTCAAAAATTTTGTATTCATTTTTATGAAATCAAAATCTATTAATATTTCTTTTCTAGGGTGTTGGACATCCAGTTACAATTGTAATAGAAGAAGGAGGTATAATAGTTGATTGTTCATTAAAAACTCAAGAACCAGATGAAATCTTAGACTTTGACTTTGATCCTGAAAAGGTAATAAATAAAGTCCTACTTCAAAGTGAGCTGCTTAAAGATGTTTTATCAGAAATAGATCCAACAAGTACTTATTTAGAGGTATTATAAATATTTATTTTTTCAAAAAATATTGTCCTATGCTAATATTAAAAAAAATTTTAATCTAGCTTTTACTCTCTCCAAGAGCTCCATATTTTTTAATGAGCACAGAGGGAATAGCAGGGGATTGTCAAGTTCAATTACCTCACAATAATGAAATGGTAGAAAGTTTTAATTGTCAAAGAGAAGTTAAATCCAAATACCTTTTAGTTCATATAAAACCAGCTATGAAAGCCATGAGTTGTTCCAATAAAGTTTCTTTAAGAGTCAATGATACTGGTCTTTTATGTTTTCAGTACATGATAAAAACTGAAAATGGATCAACTTGCTTTATTGAATTTTATGTAAGCAATACAGGTCTTGATAAAAAAAGTAATTTTATTATTCATACAAAAAATTTAACTTTTTCAGATTGTTCCTTTGGTTGACGAGGAAGAATAAAATTTTCATTACATTTTAAAAATTTAATACTAACAATAAGAAAGGATTCTTTCATTGTAAATTATGTAAATAAACTATACTATCAATAATATTATTTATAATAAATTTATTCATCACCTTAAATAATTCAATAATTATTTTAGTTTTAACATATAAAAGCTCGATTTATTTAGACTAGAAGGTACTGTACATTGTTTCCTTAAAATATAATATTTTTGTAAAATTAAACTTGATCAGATTCGTGAATTCAAAATTAGTTTTTTTAAGCTATGATTGTATGTTTTAACTATATTTTTGCAACAATTTTTATTTTTATTCAAAGAAAATATGTAATTTTGATTAAAATTAAAATTTCTAGATTACATAATTAATTATTGTATAATTACATTGATTGTTTTCACAGCTTATTTTATATGCTAAATTATTTTTTATTTTTTACAAATAACTATGCATAGTTATATCATTTATATCGGTATAACAATGCAATTATTGTTACTTGCATATTAAAAAATTCTTAGCTTTTTTTTAAAAAGTCTTTGAATGAAGTTAATATGTAATAATAGTTTTTATCAGCAATACTATTACATTACATTGTAAATTTGATTCATTGTATCAGCAAAATAATGTATAATTTTTTTTTTAAATAGTAATAATAAAAACGATCATGTTACAATATGCCAGTGAGTTTAAAATCAAATGACTCTGGACTTCTAGTGCTTTTCTATAAGTAACATTAAAACAGTTACTAAATCTCAATAGTTATTTCAGAATACAAGGATACAACTGAGAGGCCAGATTTAAAAAAATTAGTAAATATTCTAAAACCTTAAATATATATATTAAAGAGGCTGAAAAAGCATATATACCTAATTTGATCGAAGTTTGAATTTTACCAATATATTAAACATATATATAATTTATTTTAACAGAAAAAATTTCCCTGTTTTTCATCGATTTTCTAATATTGAATAATTTTTATTTAATTTTGGACCTTCTTATTAAATCTTTAAAACTAGGACCCACTATTTGTATATAGGTTCTAGAGTCACTCACTTTTAAAGCACACAGGTACTTGATCCATTAATCATTTATTAATGTATAAAACAATACATATTTAACAGTATATAATTTAAAATTCATGCATTTTGTATATATTTTAACTAATTACTAACACACATTTGAATCATATTGTAATTCAATTAAGCATTTCTGCAAAAGATTAAAAAATTATTCGATAATTAAAAGAACCTTTGATTCAAATGTGCAATACTTTCCTCGAAAGGCAGTGTTTAAAAATTTTGTTATAAATAATTTAATAAATTACATTGAAAGGCGCAAAATAAAAATTAGACTTAGGTCTATATAAAATAGAAAAATAATATCTTTTTTGTAGCTTAAATTATAACATGATAAAATCTAATACTCCTAGAAAAATAGAATATTATTAAAAATTTGTATAAACATATCACTCGCTAGCATTTTTTAAACAAATAACTTGGCATTTTAAAACTAGTTTAGCTATAATATCATTTGTTGCTTTCTTAAGTCTATCGACTTTTTAAAGCTAAATTATGACTTTATAAAACAAAAAAATCACTTTCGTTATATATTAAAAATAATAATATATACATATTGCATTTTTTCTAAAAATCTCAAAAAAAATTCATTTGATAATGATAATGAATTTTAAAATAAAATTTTTTCACATTTTTTTGAATAAATGTTACGATATTTTGTGATAAATATATTCAAATTTATATTTTCTTGTATCATTAATATTATGCACAAGAGTACATTTGCTTAATTGCATTTATCCAATGAATCGCGAACGGAAATTTATAAAAAATTTAATTTTTTCTTTCTTTATTTTTGTTTTTTTTTTTCAAATCAATTAAATCTCATTTTCTACTTACTTATTATATATTAAATGCTATATAACATTTTAAAAAATTCTTCTTACATTAAATTAAATGTACATTTATCAGTCGGTTTTAATAAAATTATTAAATGTTTTTTTTTTAAATTGGCAAATTTTTTTTTAAAACTTTTAAGTATAAATATCATTTTTTTCACAGATTCTTCAACATTTATAAACTGCCTCGTAAGCTGCTGTTGTTATCACCGTATTACTGAAAATATAAAATTTAGATTTAACTTTTTTTATTTATCCTCAATAAAGAAATTAATATGCATTTTGATTATATACTGTACATTACTGTGATCATTTATTTAATTATAACTAAAATTTAATTCAATTGACAAGAATTCGTATTTATGTGGAAAAATGGATGTGAAAGAATATAAAATTTTAATTTGCTCGGTTTCGTTTTTTATGTGGATGATTCTTTATATAGACATCTACAAATATTGCAATATTTTAACAAAATTAAAAAAAAACTTATTTATAATATTTTGTTTAAAAATTTTCTTTAAATAGTTTAATATTGGTATTAATAAAAGCTTCATAATATAGCATTTTTACAATTTACTTTAAATTTGCTAAAGCTTAAATTAGCCATCAACAGCTTATCAAAATCAAATTATACACGTTTAAGTGTACACAGAATGGTTTTGAACTTTATTTGGTACGAATAAAAAAATTTAAAAGTAAAGGAAAATGAAAAAAACCTGAAAAACACGATTTTTTACCTGAAAAAAATAAACGGCTCTGGGAATTTTTTAAATTAGTTTCAAAAAATATTTCAAGTCAATCCCGTTTTCAACATTTTTAGTAACTCGTACTTTGATTTAAAATCGTTTCAAGCCCACCGTGAAGGAGTTACATTCAAGAACCTAGTGCAAAGATCTCAGCTAGATCTTGGTGAAAAAATTAAAAAGCTGCTTCTGTTTACGCAATTTCTATTCACACAGTATTTTTTGGAAACAATACGCGTAAAAATAGGATTGACTGTACTTAAGTAAAAAAAGCTATTTACACTTATTTTACAAAAAAAGAAAAATTTCTCAATTTTAGAGTAAACTTTTTTATTTTCATTCTTGAGGAGTCAGACTACCTGTGCTGACCCTAACATCTCTTGATTCTGCAGCAATGACTGACCTTCTATCTACTTGTGAATTTGAAACACCAGAATTTGTTGGAATAGCTCGTGTTATTTGATTAGCTACTACATATTCTGTTAGCTTAACATCTGCTGTTCCACCGGATTCTAATGGAATAGGATTTTGACGAAAGTGATCAAGCATATCATATATTGCCGGAAAACATAAATGCTGAACTCGGCAATGACCTTGATCATTAAGAGTCATTCGCAAATGCTTAAAAATATTAAACTAATAAGTTATTTTGAACAAATCTTTTTATAAATCATAATTATATGCAATGAATTTATATTATTAAATATTGTTAAGTAAAATAAAAAATTGAAAAAACAATTTTTTTTTCAATAGATGAAATATGTTTTTTAATTATTAAAAAATTACTAAAAAATTATATCATATTACTGTATATATTTTATACTATTTATAACTATTATTATTATATTATATTATAAAATTATCTTTTTATACCAGTACCCAAACACAGACTTCTATAGTCTCTATTGGGATACATATATATATTTTGTATTATCTCTGGTTAATAATAAATAAATAAATAAATAAATAAATAAATAAATATTATATGTCAATATTTATAAATTTATTATTATTATTAATATTTATTTATTTTAGTGATAAATATTATATTAATGTTAATACCTTTGCTCTTCCTTGAAAATTAAATGTTAATACATATTCTCCTTTACGAGTTTCACTTTGACGAACCAAAAAAGTTCCATGACCATCAGCTGAATTATGTAAAACTAACTGTGCAGCATCTGATCGAGGTAATGTACCATGGAACCATGGGTATTCACGAAGACTACTTGATAAATCAACCTCAACTTCAGAACTAGAAACTGTAAGATTAATTATTTTAAATTAATATTTTTAGTAGACTAAAAAACAAAGATTATAACTATTTTAAAATTAAAAAAAAAAAAAAATTACTTTGCTCTATTTCTTGTTGAGATGAACACAACTCTAAATTACTATTGCTTTTGGCTCGAAGCCTTGGAGGTAATTCTGGTGGATGTATCTGACCATCAATGCTATCTTGTGAACGTAAATTTTTACTAGCCGAATTAGATCTTTGCCTGTCTCCTTCTGTATTTACCATAGAATTTGCTGTAGTATTGTCTCCTAAAGAATCAATCATGTTTAAAGTTGAATTCATATGAGTACTTCTTATACAATATTTTATCGTAGCTAGCCAAGATTTCATATCATTAGGATCTTTAGCTTCTATTATGAACTCTTTATCCAGTGTTTTTAAAACAAAAGTATTTTCATGATCAGGCATTTCAAGGGCTGTTGTTTCTCTGGCTTCTGTGATAGTTGAACAGAATATTCCATGCCTAGGCTTAGAAGTTTTTGATGTAGAATAAAACTCTAACATATAGCCTGCACTTGCTTTTACTAATGCTAAGCGAGATTTTTCCCATTTTTGAGGAACATCAGTATTTTCAACAATAGTTGAATTAACAATACCTTCTTTCCTACATTCCACTACAATTTTTGAAAATTTAGCCTTTGAATGTTTATCTTTGCGATTATCTGAATGTGATAGTTCAACCTCATCGCTTTGTTGTTTGTGAAAGAACCCTTTGCCTTTTTTAAGACCTTTAAAAGACAATCTTCGAAAAAATGGCTTATAAGAAGTTTTATTAGATTGTGCTTCTCCATCTTGCTCAGAATAGTCACTACATTCATCATGCGAAGTAGCTCGATTTGATACTTTGTTATTTTGATTTACAGTATTTCCATCTTTTTCATTTAAAGGTACTTTAACATTTTCATTAGCTGGTCTAATTCAAAACAAAATTAAATTAAAATAATTTAAGGTAAACAATTTATTAGAACATTATTATTTTAATATTATTTATGAAATAATATGCTTTATTAATAATAAATAAATTGCTTTATTTATAATTTCTTTAACATTAACGGATATTTAAATAAAAAAATTATCTTTTCATGAATGCAAAATTAAAAAAACTCAACTGTACACAATAATTTGAATTTAAAAAAATTTATATACTTAAGGCCATAATATAGTCTTATTACTATATACTAGATCCCTATCAACATTGTTATTATATACAAAATACCAAAGCATATATAATAATTTAAACTTAGTTACTCATATTGACAATCAGAGCAATTGCCCGGGGAATTTTATTTTATTTCTGTCCAGATCTGATGAAGTCTGAATACCCAGCTCTGATCAGATATGGATTTTGGCATTATATAGTTATATCTTCTTATATCTAAACGCATACAATTTTCAAAAAAAAAAAAAAAAAAAAATAGCTCCAGCAAAGAATCGAACGCGAGTTTTCAACTTACTAGTCTTGAACTTTACCGCTGGACCACCGCGGCTTCGTTGTTTAAGGTTCATTATTCTTGTATAAGTACAAAAAATTATATTTTATTTATACCAAGTAAAATAAATAAATACATTAATTTTTTTGTATTCAAATACTTAAAATTAAATGAAATGAAATTTTAAAAATACTATTTCATTTTTTTATTACAATTTTTGCTTATTTCGTATTAAAGCCGTAAATATATTTTAAAAAACATTATGGAAATATTTCTGACAATTATTAAAACTTATTCATTATTTATAAAAATTTCAAGTAACTCTTTCAGAAAAATAAACGACAAATTACCTAATAATAGTTTTTCATTCCTACCGGACAACTATTAAGATTAAATTTCCAGAAGTGAAATCAAAAACTAAAGTACTTAGAAAAATAATTTTTATTTACACTTCTTATAGTCAGCAATTAGAATTATTTCTGAAAGTTACAAGTAAAAATCTTATTTAGAAAAAAAGTTATGAAGAGTTAAAGTTAAATTTCATTGCTAACGGACAACTATTTTTGAGATTAAAAGTCCAGAAGTGAAAACAAAAACTAAAATACTTAGTAAAATAATTTTTATTTACACTTCTTATAGTTAACAATTAGAATTATTCCTGAAAGTTACAAGTAAAAATCTTATTTAGAAAAAAAGTTATGAAGAGTTAAAGTTAAATTCCATCCCAGCGGGGCAACTATTTTTGAGATTAAAAGTCCAGAAGTGAAAACAAAAACTAAAATACTTAGAAAAATAATTTTTATTTACTCTATTAATAGCCAACAATTAGAACTATTTCTGAAAATTATAAGTCTTCCTCTCAACTAGAAGAAAAATTATTTCTATATAGTTTAAAATCTTTCATTTTTTAAGTTTTCCTCGGTTAATAAAAAATTGAATTTCAAAGATATACTAAACAAGGAATTTTTTTTTCCAGTTGAGATAAAGACTTGACATTTTCAGAAATAGTTCTAATTGTTGGCTATTAATAGAGTAAATAAAAATTATTTTTCTAAGTATTTTAGTTTTTGTTTTCACTTCTGGACTTTTAATCTCAAAAATAGTTGCCCCGCTGGGATGGAATTTAACTTTAACTCTTCATAACTTTTTTTCTATATAAGATTTTTACTTGTAACTTTCAGGAATAATTCTAATTGTTAACTATAAGAAGTGTAAATAAAAATTATTTTACTAAGTATTTTAGTTTTTGTTTTCACTTCTGGACTTTTAATCTCAAAAATAGTTGTCCGTTAGCAATGAAATTTAACTTTAACTCTTCATAACTTTTTTTCTAAATAAGATTTTTACTTGTAACTTTCAGAAATAATTCTAATTGCTGATTATAAGAAGTGTAAATAAAAATTATTTTTCTAAGTACTTTAGTTTTTGATTTCACTTCTGGAAATTTAATCTTAATAGTTGTCCGGTAGGAATGAAAAACTATTATTAGGTAATTTGTCGTTTATTTTTCTGAAAGAGTTACTTGAAATTTTTATAAATAATGAATAAGTTTTAATAATTGTCAGAAAACTTTTTAAGCAGTAATGAATAATTTAATTTTAATAATTTAAATTATGGATATTTTTCTTTAAAAAACCTTGGGTATAAAATTTCAAAAAAATATATATTTTTTTTTTAATTTAAAAATGTTTAATTTGATTAGAAAAAAAAAATTTTTATTTTAAATTTAGATTATTTTAATTATTGTAAATAAATAAATAAATAATTACTTTTTTTAATTTTAATTTTCTAGTTCAAATTAATTCAAATAAATTGTGTATGATATTAGCTAATATGACCCAACGCTAATAAATTTGTCCTGATATAGTTGTATTATGTTCTTACCCATATAAAAGTAAGAGTAAATCTCATCAGATACGGTTTCGTGATTACATTTTTTTTCAGATATACCCAGATCGTGCCAAAATCCAGTTTAGTACATACTACAACGTATCACTCCATACTTCCTCAGTTCCGCCTTAATTTAGTTATGCTTGCTCCGATCACATTTTAAGTCTACTTAGATTTGGACAGATCATTTTTATAATTCCCCGGGTGGAAAGCAATCAAACAATTAATATTTCTATCTCTGTCATTGGCTTTAGAATCACAAATTCATTATATTTAAATGTCATCTTGTTGAAACATTCTTATATAACTATATCTTAATTTAATGTGTACAATATAAAATTTAATACAGATTAATATGCTTTTAATTTAATAATTTAATTTTAATTTGTCATTCAAATAAAAGATTTTTGGGAACAAAAAATTAAACTTATACTCACTTTGCAGACAGCCTAAGATATTCAGCTTCAAAATGGTCACAGAAAGTCTCAACAAATTTCCTTAAAAAATCCCTATAAGATAAATTTGCCCTTGCATTTTCTGATAGGTCTAAATTTACATATGAACAAAATGCTTTAGCAAAATCAGCTGCAGCTGTTTTTGCATGTTTTTCACAAAAATCTGACCATTCTCCAGATGCAATGTTATTACTGATACTTCCTGTATCTAAAGAGGATATTGCAACCCCTAACATATTAGCTGCTGTACTCATTGTAGCAATTATTATAATAATCAGAAATTCACTTTTATTATTGTAAATATCACAGCTATTTATGTAATCATCCCGAATGAGATTTTTAGTTATAAAATAAATCCTACATTTTTCTTTAAAAAAAAGAAAATTAATTGATTTAAAAAAAAAAAAAGTTACATCACAGAAAAGTAAATAGACACATACTTAATTTATCAGCATTAAGAATATTTTTTAATTTTTAATTTGAAACACCATTTTGTATTGTCACTGGGAGTCAAACAGGGAGCATTGATTATGTTTTTATTAAAACACAACCATGCTTTTGCTATTTAATTTTCATTTTGCGAAAAAAAAATATTTTGTATTGAAATTTTTAATATTCATGTTTTTCACATAACATAAACATATTTATTTTCACGCGATGTAATTAATAATAAATACATATATTAGAACTTAAAAAAAACGATGCGGCCCTTTGGCGTTTGGAGCCGGTGGCTCCGTTTTTAAAAACGATTCTCCACCGCAACCTTCAAAAACTTCAAAACACTTGATTTCCAAACTCCGATTTATACCTGCAGGTGCGCCAGAGTTAATCAGACTGTCAGTTGTTGTATGGAAGTTATTTTATTTTATTTTATTAAATGTAAAGAATTATTTATTTCTATATTATTTATTTATAATCAATAAATTATATTTATTAATTATTCATTAGTTTCCTCTAATCATACGATATCTAAGAAACATGTTTATGTAACAATTTTTGATTGACATATAATTTCATATAATATTGAAAAAATAAATTGTTTTTTCAATTTTTTATTTTACTTAAGAAACTCTATCAAGAGTTCTAACAAAATTTTTGAAAATCTATAATCTCAAAAATAAATTTAAATTCAGAAACTAATTTTTTTTTTATGCAACAAAAAAAAAATTGTAAACAAATGTCTGCTCTTTTTCAGGAACGCTTTGGATTTGGCGCAATTTTTAAACTAAAATCTATATATATACTTAAGTGCATATAAAATTGTTGTGTAATTACTATTGAATTTTGAATTAAAATATACATATTTATGTATATATTTACGTTTATTAAAAAAATATCAATTCTTTACCAATTCTTTTATTTTTCAATCCCAACCAATATTTCAGGTCATATAAGTCATGTCGCTACCTCCGTGATTGTAGTTTTAATAATAAAACATAGCACGCAGCAGGATCTTTTTCACCGAATGCAAACAACTTCAGATTGATTCATTCAACCGCGACACTGTTCAAGCTATATAATGTATGTTTGTGAACCATAATATTATAATAAAACAAAGATAACAGAAGAAACATTATAAACAGTTGTTGACATTATTTTATTAATAAATCTTTTGTTGATATTTGAAAAGGTATCAAAACTCCGAAAATTGTTCAAATCTTAATTATATAACTAAAAAACTTTTTTATTGCAATTACCTGTTATTATAAAAATATTATTGATAATAAAAGTTTATAAAACCTTAAAGGAGAACAACTTTCTAGAAAGTTGTAGAATTTGTTTGGAAACTTAAACGTTTGAGTAAGTTTGGCAAATTTTTTTTAGCCATATTAATTTATCATGTAGTACATTTATTGGGTGTATGCTTTTTATAGTAAATACATATTTTATTATTTTATTGTAAATTAAATTTTAAGCATGCAGTAAAATGCAGTACTTAATATTTTGTTATTTTTATGAATACAATTTAGATAAAGTAGTTGTTTGCCTTAAGTGATCTAAAATTAATTTAAAATAAAAAAAAAATTAAATATTTTTTATTATATTCAGCATGCCATGGGAGGAACTTATTTTCATACGCCTCAATCTATATTTCAACACAGCATGAATCAACAAGTAAACAAACAACCAGGAAGAGCTCCATGGCTTCAAGTACCTACTGTTCCACCAATGTCAATGCCATGGAGTATTCCATCACTTCAGCAACCCGATTTAGTTCGATTTACTGGTGAAAATTCACTATTTCCAAGTGGACCGTTAATACATCAAAAAAGGAAATTAGATGAACCTGATATTGTGTAAGGACATTAAAGTTATTTTTTACTGTTTGGACAGAGTATAATTGTTTATATCAGTTCAGTAAAAAGTCTTATTCTAATTTTCCGCTATTTAAAATAGAATTAGGCAGTATATAATTGATTAAAATTTTTTAAAACAAAAATTGCTTAAAAGTAATCAAAACTAATTAAAAATTGCAAAATAAAATGATACCTACTAATGAAAAGAACACAAGTTTTAATGAGTTTTCTTAGTAATTAATTTAATAAAATACAATGCTTTTATTGTGAAAAAAATTCATAACATTTTTTGGTCAGAAAATGAGCAAGAAATTACACATTTTATTAGTCATTATTCGTTTTTACTTTTACACTTAATCTTATTTTTTTCATCTAAATAACAGCTATTTTTTGAAATTAACTATTTTGTGAACGTACAAAATTTTATTCATTGCCATTTAAAATTTTTGCTTCCATTTATGGATATTTAGATAAACAGTTTGCTGCTTTCCCGATCAGAATCAACCTCGGCATGTGGCGCGGCGTTAGCTAGGCACTTGCTAGTTCTAGGTAGAACTAGGTAGAATCTAGCTAACGCCGCGCCACATGCCGAGGTTGATTCTGATCGGGTTAGATTGATAATTTTTTAGCATTATCGTCCATATTATTCAATTTTAGATCTTTTAGGTAATAAAAAAATAGCATTAAAAATGTTTTCTTGTCAGCGGAAAATGCGTTTTTTTCCCACTGCGTGACCAGAAAAAACGCATTTTTATTGCCACTGACGAAGAAAAATCGTATACGACCCTTGTCCATAAATAAAGAATGGCCCAAATCGCAATTTACCAACCTCGGCTTCGCCTCGGAAGGTAATTTACGTGCGTTTTGGGCCAATCTTTACTTTTCTGGACACGGGCTCGTAACATACTATTTGTCTATTTATTTCTTTTTTTTCCATATATTTCTAAGAATTCAGGTACAAAGAGACCTAAAACCACAGCCTAAAACTAATGAAAAAATCAAAGCGCTTATAAAAATTCTGCCTATTACCAAAAAATTTTGTTTTAGGTACTTTTTACATTCAACATGTACATTAATCATGTACCAATTTGAATTTTTATACAATAAATTAACTTTTAAATTAAAATTTATTATACTACTTACAAAAGTGTATCTTTATTAAAAGTTGCTTGATTTTCTGAATATGAAGTCAAATTTTATGACTTACCATCTGGACTCAGTAAGGTTACTAAAAGCTAACAAAAAATTAAAACCATTTTTTTATACTCAATCAAGAAGAGATTCAAAATACTTAAATCTAATAATCGAAAACCATTAAATTTACATTTTTAATACCTTTCTTGAAAATTAAAAAAAAAAAATTATTTAAAAGCATTCTTTAAAAAAAGGGAGAATTAATTTAAATTTAAATTTAAATTTTACCTATTTTCCGTCTAGCGACTTCGTTATTTGTCATTTACGACATGTTTCGGAACTTATGTTCCATCATATTTAAAAGCAGTTTGATTAGATTTAAAAAAAATTTCCCAATTTCCCGACCGCAATATTGAAAAAAAAAAACTTATAACCGCGGTTTGTCATGGAGCATTTTCATTTATAATTTAGTCCCTATAGGGACTTATAAGTATATAAACAACTTTTTAACTACTAAACGGGAAATTCCAAGGGGTAAACTTTAAAGAAATTTAAGTAAGAAATTTCAAATTAAAAAAAACGTGAATTATTCCCTTGAATTAAAATGACACCTTTTTGTAAATTTCTATATGCATAATTTTTTTTATTAAAATACTTTTTTTATTTTAAAAATACAAAAAATAAATGATGAATTAATCCCACAAATATTGGAACACATTTTTATCCTATTTTTTATAACCTTAAGTGTATAATTTCAAAGTGTGGTCCTTGCCCATTGCATTTTCTGAACTTTATGCATTAAATTTTCGATTTTCTCACGACCTTAAATTAATTAACATTCTTTTATTGAATTTTTATAAAACATTGATTTATCAATCAGATAATTTAAAAATATTTACAAAATTACAATTTTTTTAAAGCAAAAAATGTTACGTAACTACACGCGGGGGTCTAGCGGACCCAAAAAAAAATTTTCAAAGTGCATGCAACTAATACACGAAAAGTTCTGGGGCTTTTATAGTTGTAGATGAGTAATACAACTATCAAAATGAATTACCAAACATATACAGGAAGTGCCATTATAGATTTAGGATAATGCCATGTTTTTTAAAACTACCATGGGGTCCGCTGGACCCCACCCGTGCTTCTGAGTAAATAATCTGATCTGAGTAAAATATAAAAAAAAGATGTAGGTAATTGAAGTTTAGACACCCCACAATATAAAGAATAAAAATATTTTTAATAAGGATAGTTTTATTATTTTAATTATAATTTAAAAATTTTTATAATACAGGTGCCAGCCATACTAATCACGCCCAAAAATTAAATTTCTTTTTCCGAGGATAAAAATAGGTGGTATTTATGTTTTTCGACCCGCTGAACACGATTCCGGGGTCCGTTTTGCGAATTTCGTGGTCATTTTTTTGTTATTAACAAATTATTGGCCAATTTTGCAATAATTTCTTAATAACAAAAAATTGACCACGAAATTCGCAACATGGACCCCGGATTCGTGTTCAGTGGGTCGAAAAACGTAAATACCACCTATTTTTATCCTCGGAAAAAGAAACTTAATTTTTTAATTTTTGGGCGTGATTAGTATGGCTGGCGCCTAGACTATTAGTAATTTTTCAAGGATTAGGTTTTAAGGACTTACGAGGGTAAATAGAAATTTTGAGTCAATATCCACATTACCGACGCTATTTTTTTTTTATAATTTGCAGTTTAAAACAAAATTAGTCGTAAAAATATTTAAAAATGATTTTATTATGTAATATTATGGCAAAAAAAATTATTTTAATTATTTATGAAAAAATTATTTATGAAAAAACTTTATTATTTTAGGTTATGGTACTTGCTAAAACTTGGTTTTTACCGAATAATTAATGATTGAATGTGGTAACCTAGATAAAATAAATTGGAAATATAATCTTTGACAATTTATTTATGATATTTAATTAGTTTCATCTCCCTGTGTCATCACTATCATACTTTTTATAAGCTCCAAATATGAATTTCCATAAGAGCAATGTTAAACTGCCTATTTTTAATTTACAATAAAATGAAAATTAATGTGGTAACAAAGGTAAAACCAAGTTCTATTCAACTTTAAAAATGTTTAAATTTAATAATTTTCCAGTTTCATTCAGTTCTGTCATCATTTTTATTTACCCTCGTAACTCCACGAAAAATTGACTATTTAGTATTTTTAACGCGTATAAAACAAAATAGTTTTTTCTTTCAAACAGTGAATTTTTTGTGAAACAATTAGTATATACATAAACCTAAAGAATTTACAAAACCTATAAAAAAATTATTCGACTGAAATTTAAGAAAATTGCCCACCGAGATGGCTTACTCGCCGACTTGCACGTGCTTATTAGCATTATGATTTATAAATCATAATATATAAGAACATTTATTTATTTTTTTAGCATTTACTTATAACCTAGAAATATAAAAATTATGTATTTTGAAAATTAAAAATAATTTTTTTATTTATTTTTCCAGAAGGCCTACAAAACAATTAATTACAGAAGAAAAGATGTCGGATTACTTTAAAGACTTATACATTAGTCCTAGTTCTAACAACGAAGAAGAAAATGCATCAATGCCTAGTAACACTATACAAAATACATTTAACTTTGATTCAAATATCAGTACAGGTAAAATTAGTGAGTATCCAAGGCTTGTATTATCTGATGAAGTTAAAAACTTGAAGAAAGAGTCTATCCTTCCTGAGACGTTGCTGTCAAAATTGTAAGTTTGTTTTGTATTTAATCTTTCAGAAAACGCTACTGCAGATTAAGTATGGTTTCCGGCCCCAGCATATATTTTACATTTTTTTAACTCAATTTGATGGTTTACGATAAAAAATAAGATTACAGGGGTCGGCACCCCCTCCCTTACTTTCACCGGTGGAGGTTCAAACGTGTTTTGGACTCTCCGGACCGAATCATCCAATTGGGGCGTATAGTTCGTGGTATCAAAATTTTTGTTTTTAACTTTTAAATATGCCGTCGGAAAAATGGTAATTTACGTTGCGTCACCTGCAATTGATGATTATGTAAAATAAATCAAGACGGCATGTTGAAATGTAATCTTAGGCAAAGTTCCCCTGAGCGTGAAAAAAGGATTTTTTCCTCTGATATCTCAATTTTTAAACCGTCGAAAAAGCTAAAAATTACGTTTTTTGAAGTTTTTAAACTCAAAATGAAATTAAAAATAAAAAAAATTTTGTGTATGCATTTTTTCAAATAAAAATTTTGGTGTCCAAAACACGTTTGAATCTCCCCTCGAATCTCCCCCGGTGAACGCAAGGTGGTTAAGGGTGCCACCCTTGGAATCTTATTTTTTATCGTAAACCGTCAAATTGAGTAAAAAAAATTTGAAACATGTGCTGGGGCTGGAAACCATACCTTATTCCGCAGTAGTCTTTATAATATTAGTTACTGAGTTCGCCTGGTTTCAAATGCCACAGGCTACTATGCTATTTGCTCATACTTATATATATATTATATATAATTGAAATTTAGTACATAAAAATGATTTTTTTCATAAAGAAATGAATTGCCAGGGAAAAATGAATCGATTTAACAAAAAAATTATTATTTTACGATGAAAATCAAGCGAGTAATGAACGTTTAAAGTTCAGAAACAGGCATTTTTCAATATAGAACTTTAATCTTTTTTGAGACAAATTTTTAAGGCAATCAGATTTTTCACCTATTTTTTAAAAATTTTATTTACCTAAAAAGTTATTTTGAAATTTTGGGGTAGCTCAGATACGAAAAACACGGTTTTTGACATAAAAATGGCGCAGCGCCGCCAACATAAAAACATTTACATTTACATGCCGGAGAATGAGTAATATTCTTTACCATGTCTAAGTATCTTCTATTACGCAATATTAATGGGAATTTTTTTAAAATGTTAATTATACATCTAGAAATCTTTAAAAATTAATTATGTTATAAAAATTTAGGAACAGTAAATTTCGTTATAGTTTTCATTCTGAACTTTTATTTTTCTTCAAAAAGTACCCCACCCCATTTTTTTGGAAAATATTAAAAAATTTCAGACTTTAAAAAAAAACCGGGTTGCCGCAAGCATAATGCAAATGAGATAAAACCTTAAAAACTGTCCCACCATGTTGCGATGCTGACATACTTAATGAGTGAACCTCGCTTTTTTTTTAAATTTTCTTTTTAATTTCAAAATATTTAGGATTGTTTAAAACAAAAAAAAATTATGGCTGCCACAATCGGAATTTTGGTCACGGCAACCGGTTTTTTTTAGCGTAGAATTCAGCATGATTGATAGAGCCGCCATTCAATGGTCATAACTGTCGTTGTACATCTGGGTCATTTTTCAGAATCTTGAAATCTAGATTTTTCAAAAAAAAAAAAAAAACAAACCCATAAATAAACCCAAATGAATTTTGCAGAAAAATTCAATTCTGGATTCGTAAAATTAGATGACATCAAAATTTAGAATGGAATAATTTCTGAGAAATTCTGAAATTTATTTTATGAAACCTTGTATTTCATTGTAATTTTTTGCTTTTTATAAATAATAACTTCTGATGTATTATTGAATTTGCACTGATTTTTAGGAATTTAGAATTATCTGCCTCACAATCCTTCTAAATTTTATGAATTTGCATTAGAAAGTTTGTTTAATTAATTTTCGGGATTCGGAAAACTACCTCAGATTGACAGCGACGATTAGGGGAGACAGGGGTATTATGGCGCACTGGGTATTATGGCGCACCCCTATTTTAGTATGAAAATGTTATTTTTTTTAGAAAATTTTATGTGAAATCACTCCTTTTTAACATCATTAACTAAAATTTAAAAGAAAAACAATATTTTATTTAATTACTGCTTATATATTTAATCATAAAAATATAGGCTATTTTCTTATTAGGAATGGCCTTAAATAACTTAAGTTTTTAAATTACTAAATGTATTTTAAAATTATTTTGCATAGTTTTTTATAAAACTGAAATCGATTATCATTCATTTTTTAACTTCATTTTTTTAATTAAGAATATTTATTTTTATAAAACTTGTAAAAAAAAGAAATATGCGAATTCGGATTTTATGGCGCAGTTGAAACAGATATTATGGCGCAAGGTTTAGTGTTGTTGTATCGCGAGCATCTCCCCGGTTAAAGTTATTATTATTTGTTATTATTAATTTATTGTGCTAAATATAATTTATATGTATTGTTATTGTAGAAAATTGTGTTATAATAAGTATAGCAATATTTTTCAATTTTTTATAATAATATACGTAAATATTACAGTCACTTGAATTAGAGGTTAGGTTTATTTGTTGTTTTTTTTCTTTTTGATAATTATGTAATTAAATAAATTTTTACATAGTGTTAGTGAAACATTTTATGTTAAAATTAATTAAAATGATTTTCTTGAGCATTATTTTTAAAGTGAACATAAATAAATTTATCACAATTGTAATAGTTTTTTATAGGAAATGAGAAGTTTCAAGCTCCAAGATCTATGTAACAATGTTTATAAACTTTGTCATAAATTATTAATTTGAATATAAAATTTAATAAATAATATTTAAAATGAAAGTTTAATTAAAAATAAATTAAGTAATCATTATTTTTGCACAAAAGTGTTTGAATTTACAGCTAAGTGAAATGTGATTACAAGAATGGTGGAATGTGAGAAAAATAAATTAATAAATTCAAAAAATTGTTTTATTTTATTTAACCAAATGTGAATATTTTATTTAGTATTCAATTTTTTGAAAAAAAAAAATTTTATGAAGTCTAAAATGTACGTAACCTCTGCGCCATATAACCCGACACGCTGCGTCATAATACCCGCTACCTGCGCCACAATACCCGACGAGTAAACTTTTTTTTAATTTAATTTTTTTTTTTTTTTAAGTTATCTTTTCATAAAATTAATGTATACAGCTAATAAATAAGGCTCTAAAGTAAAGAGAAAAAAAAAGTACATATTAATAAAACATTTTGAACAAATTTTTTCACTCCTCAAAGTTAAATTTTTTTCCATGCGCCATATTACCACTGTCTCCCCTATGAGTAGTGAATGTTGTCCGATTGATAGTAAATTAAGATAACATTAATTTCTAAATAATTTTATAAGATTTTCTCTTTCAGGGAGCGGCCCTCCATGGCTTTAGTTCTGTGGGAGCCACCTCAAAAAAGTTTGCGAAATATCATTCCTAATCTAAGGACTGCTGAAAGTTCAGAAGAAGAAGATAGTGATAGCTGCAACAACAATAATAACACAAGAAATAATAACAATAATGACGCCATACCCGATTTAAATCAAGGTGACGTTATGAATATTGATACAGAATTTGAACCAATGGATTTATAAATGTATAACCATAATGTTTAAATCGAAGTTTTTATTAGTTTTTTAATAAGGAAAAAAATGGCATAACTATGCATTTTAACGTAGTTTTTTTTTTAAATTTTATAAGTTAAATTTTTTTCTTTTTTAAACAAAAATTTGTTCGTATTTTTTACACTATATTACGAAAAAGTCAATAATTAATAAAAGACTGTATTGTTTACTGCCTTACTTGAAGCACATTCTTAGTCTGTAAGGAAAAAATATTTAATAATGTATTAAGAAGATCAGTTAAAAAGGCATAATTTAATTCAAAATAGTTGTGATTTTCATGTTTTTCGAATTAAAAAACCAGTGTGTGTAAATAAAATTTATATTAAAATTGAAAATTTGAAACGAGAGAACGTGTAATTTTATGTGTGTTAAGTAAATGATTCTTTTTTTTTGATTGTGATAAAAACGAAAAATAAATATAATTTCATGAAAATAATTTAATGAGAAAATGCCTTTGCGATTTGTAAGGATTAATTGAATGAAAAAGAAATTTCATGCTTGTAAATATACATAATCATATATATTATATTTAATTACATTTGAATAAATGATTGTATAATGAATGTGCTTAATTTGTATGAAAAAAAGTAATTTTAACAATTAAAAAAGCTTTATATTACAAACTCATATCAAAGACTTTTTTATTATTCATTTTTTATTTTATCCTTATAATCTTAAAGACTAATTTTTACAATATTATTTATACAATACAATTTTGACTCTGACAGACAAAAAACATAAATAAGAAAATTACAAAGATTTTTGTTCTACTAATTTTTTTAGCATCTTGAATGCTAGCATCAAACTAGCTTAGTTACAACTTAACTTTAATTTCTTTTTTTTACTTTAGTTCATTTTGTCCTTTTTTTTATAAATATTATTGAGTTATGGATGCTAATATTTTTCCTTGTTCCATTATTCTATCTTTAAATGCTTCAGCATCTTCCATTGGATCTCCGTTTATAGCATTTGCTACTTTATCGTTATCCAAAATTGTAACATGATTTCCTTCCGCATAATAAACTTCAACTTTTTGTTTGGTTAGCTGCAAAAATTTTATATTTTAAATACAAGTACAAGCCAAGTTTCATCGTACTTTGATTGCTTACTTTTTCAAAAAGTCATATTTATAAAGTTACAATTATTTTACTGGTTTATTAAAAAAAGTCTGAAGCAAAAAGAAAATGGATAAGACTAAAAAGCTAAACTGAAGAGCTAAATCAAAAATTTTTTATGCGTATCCCCCCCCATTTTTAAAATTGAATGCTCTTTCACACAAGACATTAATTAAGGAGAATTTCAATCCAAGTGTCCAGTTCTAGGAGAAATGTCATTTATATCCCAATATAAATATAAAGTCGCATATTTGATTAAGGTTCACTTTAAACCAAACTGGACTAAAACTAATGATTGGGTCTTCAAATCGGTGCCAAATTATTTTTTCACAAAAGTACTACTAAAAACAAGCCTCGATACCATTTTTTAACTGGTAAAGTTTAGTTCTCGATTTTTGAGGACCATTTGCCCAATTTTTAAGAAAGATCGAAAAAAGAGATAATTTTTCTTTTTTTTTCTGTAAAAAACACACATTTACGTAAAAACTTATATCCTCTTTTGCCCATTAGAAATTTCCCGTAGAATCAAATTCTGAGAACAATTTTTTTTTTAGCTGCACATGTTCGAGAAATTAATAAAATATGTCGGATGAAAAATTTTCAAGTAGGACTCAGATTAGTTCTGACACTTCAAATTTTATGATGAAAAAAGAAATCGATGGGTTATCGCCCTAGATCCAAAAATGGCTTTTAAATGTTCATTTTTTACACATTTTAGTAGAATTTTTAATTGGTCCCGTGACTTGGCCAGAAATTCGAAATTTGTAAAATATGAACTTTTGAAAGCTGTTATTTTTTGATCTAGAGGTCTCTGAAAGCAATCTCCCATCGAAATTTTTTTTTCGACAAAAAATGTATTAAGTTCAAGGAAAAATTTAAGCCTGATTAGAAGGT
Source organism: Anagrus nilaparvatae (assembly GCA_022575985.1). Classification (NCBI taxonomy): domain Eukaryota; kingdom Metazoa; phylum Arthropoda; class Insecta; order Hymenoptera; family Mymaridae; genus Anagrus; species Anagrus nilaparvatae. The sequence goes on along the minus strand of JAKSXM010000247.1, from coordinate 1,790,100 downwards.
TTTTCACTATAATAAGCATTTGAGAAATGGACTTTTGAAAAAAAAACAGCCTATATTAGCGATTTCTCGCAAATGCGTTGCTGAAAAAAAATTTTTTGACCACGGAATCAAATAGCCAGGAAAATTTCCTATCGGATCTAAAAGGAAAAAATTGTTCAAGTTAATGAGACTTTTTAACAGAAAAAATAAGAAAAATTATCCCTTATTTTTCTTACTTTTTTTAGATAAGTCCAAAACACAAAAATAGCTGCCGAAAATTGAGATTTCGCTCTTGGAAGCTAATGATTAGGCCGGGTTTGGTAGTACTTTCAGAAAAAATCACTTTGGGGCAGTTTTGAAAACCTGTCCATACATTTAATACACTTCATTTAAACCTACTCATATATCTTTATGTAGAAATCCAAATTTTTGGTCAGATTTTTAATTGGTTACGTGACTTAGCGGAAAATTTAAAATGTGTAAAAAATTAGCATTTAAAAGCTATTTTTGGATCTAGAGCTCTCAAAACGCGATAACCCATTGGTTTTTTTATTTTTTCATCAAAAAATTTAAAGTGTCATATGCTTTTGAGAAATCGACTTCTGAAAAAAGATACGACGTATTTTATTGGTATCTTGTGCATGTGCTGCTCAAAAAAATGTTTTACCCCATCGTCGGATTCTATGAGAAATTTCCTACCCGGACCAAAGAGGAAATAATTTTTCACGATAATGTGAGTTTTTTACAGAAAAAATAATACAAATTATCTCTCTTTTTTTTTTTTTAAATGGGCATAAAACGAAAATGGCTGCCAAAAATCGAGAACCAAACCTTATAAAATGATATTGAGGCTTATTTTTGTAGTACTTTCGAGAAAAAATATTTTTGAATTGTTTCCCTGACCATAAGGTTTAGTCCGGTTTGGTTTAAATTGAGCCTCAAACAAATAAACATTTTAAATATATATATCAATTGATTATAAATAAATTGATATATATTCAGAAAACTATGGGTGATAGAGATAACAATAAAATTGACAATTTTTACTATTTTTTTTTTCGTTTTCTGATAAAAATTACGCAAGTAATTATTGGCTCTTTTATTGAAGAGTTATTATAACGCAGCTGAGTTAATGGAACTTTAAATAATCATTTATCGGATGCAAATAAATTTGATATATTAAATAGTTTTTAAAATTTTATGAATTTTTATTACTAGCTTACCTTACTAAGACCATAATCTTCTGGAAGATTTTTAACGGTTGGCAGTGTTGGTTTTACTAAAGTTATTGGCGATCTGATTGGTTGGAATTTATCTAAATCATAATCTTCTAAGACTAAAAGACGTTGATAGATTGCTGTACATACTAATTTTTGATTTTCTAATGACATACTCAAATTCTCTGATGGTACACGTTTTATGAAGGCTTCTAATTTTTCGGACCAGTTTTCACATTTTTCTAGTTCAACAACGAGCTGCAATCAAAGTTAACGATCAAATAATTATATTTAGATATAAATCATGAATTAAAAAAAAAATTAAAATAAAAATACTTCAGAGCTTCGAACAGGATCTATCATATCCATAATGCCAAGCAAAATATTGCTTTCTAATTCATTGTGGTTATTTGCTGCTAAGTTCTGATCTTTAATAGCTTTTGCTTGTTCTGGAGCACCATCGATCAGAACTATCCGTCCAACGAGACCTTCTGCTTCAAGTAATCTAACTAATTCAAGTGTTATTACGGCACCATACGAATACCCTACTAGAACGAAATCCCGTCTTCCTTTATTCCTTTCTAATACATGCTAAAAATTAAATAATTTATACTATGACCATAAATGTAGTACAAAAATAACAGCTTCTTTGTAAAAATTTTACCGGTAATAGTCTTTTGGCCATCTCAAATACACTAAGTGGGGTTTTGTGTCCCAATTCCAATTGTAAGCATGTAGCTGGAGATTTTAACATTGGTGCTAAGTTTGTAAATATTGATGAGAAACCTTCGATACCAGGGATAAGGAAAACTTCAGTTCTCGTCTCATCATTTAGAGTATCAATTTTTAAACTAACTTCAGGTTTTAAATCTTCAGAACCAAATAGTTTTACAAAAATTTTCATGCCTGTTAAAATTTCAGCATCGGTTTTTCCTTGATTTCTTTTTTTTTCTTCTGTTGCTTCTTTGGCTGCCATTTCTTGTATTTTAGCAAAATTAAGATTTCTTATATCCTGAGCTGAAAGGAATATTTCAAATTCGCGTTCAAATGTTTGTTTTATTTCTACGGCCATCATCGAATCCATTCCCATTTCTGCAAGTGATGTATGGGTGCTGATTGTTTTCAAATCTTTTAGGCCTTTAATTTAAAATATTTGTGTTAAAAAAAAATCGAATTAAAAATTTTTTAAAAGTAATATTTAAATATGAACCCATTATATTCAAAACTGTGTCCACCATATTAATTGCACCAGCTCCGCCAGCTCGTTTTTCTGCTACGACCATGCTCGAAACAATTGTATAATTATGTTGCAAGAAATTATCAAGTTCTTGTAAGCAAGATAAAATTTTTTGCTGTAATGTACCACCAATAACAATGTCTTTGTTCTCTTCTTGCATGTCAGCAACTAAACCAACATCCCCAACAGCACCCCATTGTACTGCTAATGCAGGATAGCCTTCGAAAGCTCTTTTTTCACATATTCTTTCCATTATCTTCAATCAATAAATTAATAATTTTTATTTGTTAATTAATATTTTAACATAAGATATATTTTTTTCATTTTATATTATTTTGTACTTTCAAATGAGAGCTTTAAATTCAGAAAGGTATTTTTATATTTAATCTATTATTATGTTGTTTTCAAATACAAAAATCAGTGAATTCCTATAAAAATCTTTAAAATTTACATTTTGGAAGATAAATGTGAATAAAATTAATTTTAGGATTATTTCTTTTGAGACGTAGCTTCAAATAAAAAAATTTTTTATTGAAATTCAAGTGACTGAAACATTAACATTAAAAAATGTTAAACCAATTCGATTTTAATGGGCTAACTAAAATAAGTTATGTTCGTTCGATACGGTAAGAATTTATATTCTTATGAATTAGGGATGTGTATATAAATAGGGTCTGACATAACGAATTTGTTAGCGAAATATTAAAATTTAAATAATTTACCGAATTTGACATTCCATAATTCATTTGTCCAACGTTACCCCTACCACATGATACAGATGAAAAAACTACAAAATGCCTTAGTGATGGGCATAATTTTCTGGAAACTTCATCCAATGTTTTAGTACTCCAAGCCTTTGGACGAAATGAAGCCTCAAAAGATTCAGCAGTTTGATTTTCCCATAAACTATCTTTAAGAACAACTGCAAGATTAAAGATTCCATCAACAGGTGCTATTTTTGAAGCCGTTTCAATGATTTGTCTACATTCTTTTTCATTTGCAGCGTCTTTTCCAGCTACTACAACGATTTTAACTCCGTACGATTTCCAAATATTAATACGCATTTTTTGATAACCATTTTTAATGCCAGTTCTTGAAGTTAATACAATGTTTTTAGCTCCTCTCATAACCATCCAATCTGCTAATTCTAAGCCAAAACCACCAAGTCCTCCAAGTATAATATAACTACGATCTTCTAAGCAAAAATAACGCGGCAAACCTAATGTCAAGCTATCAAGAGGTTCGTTTTCACCACGGACTTTTAGTATAACTTTGCCAATATGTTTGCCAGATGCCATAAATCGAAAAGCAGTTTCAATTTGATCTTTTGGGAAAACCGTTCTAATAAAATAAAAAATTGTAAGATGTTTTCATTCCTTTTTAAAAAAATATAAATGTGTTAATTTAAATCAAGTGAGTTTCAATGTTTTTTTTTGAACTATTGAAAAAAACCCCTAATGCAGTTTTTAGCTCTAATGTCTCAAATTTCAATTTTTTGCAGCCATTTTCATTTTTTAATAATTTTTTTTAAAAAGAATAGCTAATTTTTCGTGTTCTTCTTTTAGCGCTTAATTTATTATGAAAAATTATTTTCTCTGAGATTCTAATGGAAATTTTCGGCGTTCTGAGACATTGTAGGCTAAAAATGACAAAAAAATCAGTGGGAAATTTGACTTAGGGTACCTTTTGAAAATATTTTTTTTTTAATAACTATTCGGTTTTACAAATTAATTACTAAAAAAGTTTAGCGGACCTGTAAACTTTCTAAAAAATGTTCAAATGTGACTAATTTGGGCACTTTTGCACCTAGAGCGCTAAAAAAATTGGAAGTGATCATGTTTCATATAAATATAAACATCTGTAAAATTGGGAGTGGTGAAGGTCAAACTGCAAAAGAGGCACCTTCCAGCTGGATATACGCATAGATAAAAATTATTCTGGTTTGTCTTTTTTTTCAATGTACATATTTTTGAACCAAAAAATAAATAGAATATCAACAGCTTTTGACATTTTTTTTAATAAAAAATTATAAATATTGAGAAAAATGGCCAACTAGAATAATTTTTATTTATATATACTTCTGAGAAATGCCAATTTAAAAAATAAAACGTATTTTAAGGTTTACTCGCGCATGCGTAGTTCAAAAACATTTTTAGACCACAGAATCATATTTTGCGGGAAATTTCAACCTAAGCGGAAATAATTTTTCATGATAAAGTCCGCGTTTCAGAGAAAGAATACAAAAAATAACTGATTTTTCTTTAATTTGCCAAAAAAAGAAAATCATGTCAAAAATTGAGAATTGAATCTTTGAAGCTTAAACATTACATAGAGGCTTATTTTTTTTAGTACTTTCAGGGAAAAATTTTTCAGGACCAATTTGAGGACGCGATCATCAGTTTGAAACTCGTTTGATTCAAAATCAACCATACATAAAAAAATATCTTATTATAACGTACCTTACGAGTGGTTTAATAGCACCATTTTTCAAGCCTTGACCAACTAAATCTCTGAGGCTTTTTTTCTTTTCCGATGATGCATAAAATACATTATCCAGTAAAATACCATGGAAACTTATTTCTCGAAGAAAAATTTCCATACCCAAAGGATTATTTGCTGCTAAATCAAATTTGCCGATCTCACAAAATCGACCTCCTTGTGTAAGACAACGAACTGAAGCCTGCAATTTTTCTTCCGCCAAACTATTAAGAACTATATCAACTCCTTTTCCGTTGGTTACTTGCATGATCATTTGTTCGAAACTGGTGTCACGGGAATTTCCAATATGATCTTCTTTAATTTGTGGAAATTTTTCGCGTATAAATTTTCGTTTTTCTGGAGTACCCACTGTAGTAAAAACTTCACATCCTTCAAAAAGAGCCAATGTAATTGCCGCCTGACCTACCCCACCAGTTCCAGAATGAATCAAAACCTTATCACCTTTTTTCATTTTACCTGAAAAATTATAGTTTTAGTATTTGTAATTTACATAATAACTATCTGCAATTATCTGTTTATAATAATTATTTACCAGCTAAATAAAGAGCATAATAGGAAGTAGCATAAACACAAGGAACTGTAGCTGCGTCTTCAAGAGACCAGTTTTGAGGAACTTCCCATGTTAAATACTCATCATTTATACAAACTGTAGTCATTGCTTTCGTATCAAGCAGGCCCATGATTCGCTTCCCGTTATTCATAATACCAACGTATTCAAATCCAAGAACACATTCTTGAGCCATCCTCGTTTTTCCAACCAGCTCCGCAGAAAGTTTACCAGTTGCCAACATTATATCTCTAAAGTTTATTGAAGAATAATAAACGTGAACTAAATTTTTAACTTTGCTGCCAGTTTGACATGGACCCTCTAGCCAAGATAACGATGCCAAATCCCCGCGTACTAACTGATTTGCCCATGAATGTTTAACAGGTCTAGGCACAGGTTTTGGAATTAGCAAATGTCTATAAGATCCCCATATTACATTAGGTCTTAAAACGTTTATCGCTAAATCTTTTTCTAATTGATTTGCATAAAGAGGCTCATCTAATGAAAACTTAGGAGCTCTTGGATCTTGTACTAACACTCCTCTCACCATTTCACCACCTGGTTCTTTTCTAAGACAGTTTACCAGTCCTATCAATCCATTATCAAAATCAGTTTGACCAACAAGAATAACTCTCGTAGAAGCAGCTTGTTCATTTTCAAGTATTTCTTTCATTGTTTTTCTCAAATCTTCAACCCAATTTAGCTTATTATTTTCAACGTTAACAACTTCAGTTTTTCGTTGAATTTTATCTCGTTTTCGTAAAAGAACGAGAATCTCCTTATCACATCTCTTCACTAGAACCACATCAAGCCCTTGACTGCGAGCAAATTCTTCTGGATTTTTAGAACTAATAGCTTCGCGAGATAGTAAAAATCCCCCATCCTTAATGCCTGACAAAAGCATTTTTAAATTGTGATTACGATTTTGGGATAATAAGTAATGACCAACACCAATAAACGCATTTGTATCACGAGTAATTTTTTTTGAGTCTAGTATATTAATATTTGAAGGAGCAGAGCCTTCTTCAAAAATATTTTTTGAAGCAATTATATTAAGCTCTGCCTGAATTAAGGGCATGTCACCTAATGCATCCCCTAAGTGTGGGGTAAGCAAATCTTTGGCAGAAATATTATCAACTTCATCAATTAGCTCAAGAGTCTTAACTTTAATACCATATAAATTTTCAAGAGTTAATTGCGTACTTATTCTTGAAATATCACGCAAATTAATTTCATCATGGTCTAAATGAGCTACAAATTTGTATTCTTCTATAACTGGTTCACCAGCGAATTTCCTGCGAGAAATAGCATTAGCTTTTAGCCTGCGAATTTCAACACCTCCAGAAGTTATTATTCCATTAATTTTGTCTACAAATACCGGAAATCCTAAAATAAAAATCGTATTTACTATGGTATCAGCGTGCATTAAAAAAAATCGATTAACTTTATATTATTATGCTCTACATACTTTTATCTTCCTCAGGCATAGCTCTAACTTGATTTAAATGAACTTTTGTATCGATCACAAGTTTTTGAATTCCGGTTGGCACAAATAATCCACGAGAATCGAGTCCTAAAATTTCCATTTGCAACATATTATCCATAAAAGCAACCCAATTATTATTCCAAGCAATTTGTCCAGTAGTTCCTTTGGTATTTGCACTTTTTATTCCACGGAATAATCCCGAATAATGATATCCTCGAAGTCTTAACTCCTTATACACGTCTTGGGTTGACATCTCTTCATCTATAGAATCATTAAATTTTATATGGGCCATTTCATCGCTTGGGTTAGTAGGCTGACGCACATAACCCGTTACTACTGCAGAACCGCCTTCAACAACTTCAAACCTTCCTGAACCTGTTTTTCAAATCAAATTAAAGTTAAGTAAGGCTCAAATTTTTATAAAATTGTTAATTTTAAGTTAATAACCTTTCTGAATCATCAAAGTTAATTCAACAATTCCTTCCTTCGGCAAAGTTGTTGCTCTCAAAAACTTTACATCTTCAAAAACTACTGAAATTTCTGTGTAAAGTTCGCCTCGCATCATACCAATCGTTTCCCAGATCAATGCTAAATATCCAGTAGCTGGTAATAAATTACGACCATCGATTACATGACCGGACATAAACTCATAATCTTCATCACTTAAAGTAACTTGAACTATTCGCTCTCCAGAAGTAATTTTTTCTTGCATTCTATAAGATGTAACATACCAATCATCGGTATGTTCCCATTTAACTAAATGTGAAATCATTGGCGTTCCACGACTTACTGGATATTCTACTTTTGGATAAAGAATAGATATTTGTGGCTGTAAGCCAACATTAAACAGTTTTCCTAAAGCTTGTGCTAAGACTTCGAAATTGTCTTTATGACCGCGTTGAGTTAGGCTAACATTTGTAACACTTTGTGGAAGTGATCGTCTCAATATAGCTTGTAAAAGGCCGTGAGGCGCGATTTCAATAGTAATCGCATTTTTCGGAATCAATAATGAAGTTTCTTCAAATAAAACTGGACTTAATAAATTATTTGTATGATATTCAGCTGATGATAACCGAGCAGCCGCCGTATTCCATTCACTACGTGGAACAGAAGTACTTAACCATTTAGAGCTTCTTGGTTTCGGATCAGAAATAACCTTTTGCAAATATTTTAATAGTTTTGGACCTGCACAAGCTATGTAACGACTATGATATGCTATATTACTGCAAGGTACTTCACGAGCAAAAATATTATTTGCCTGTAAATCAAATCAAATAATTTTAAAAATTACAATAAATTAAATATTTGAAAATAAAAGTATTTAAATTTGATTGTTAATTTTTAAATAAATTCCTTCAATTTCTTTCATCTGTTAACGCGTTGGATAATACAGACGGTATTACGATCTAATTTACGAAAAACAGAATTATATTTGCAGCAGAAAATAAAAAATTCAAAATGTAAATAATTTATTATCATCTAGCATCTTCGTTTATTTTATAACATATGATAAGACAAAAATTCCAAAACAGAGTTTTCCCTCAGATTTTACATTTTCATTTCTATTTTTTCTCAATAATTCATATTTTATCAAAACTTTTTTTTTTAAATAAGTTATAAAATATTTTTTTTATAGACTCAAATAACACCCATTCAATCCATAAAAAATTTACATTTTAGGGGAATATAAGGAATTTCCGATGGAGTCCCAAAATGAAACCAGTGAAAACTAAATTATTTAGAAAAATGGGAGGCTGGTTAAACCTTTTTTTTGAAAATTAAATTTTTTAAAAATAGAAATTATTTTACAATTTTTATGGACCAAAATCAGCTAAGAAATTAGAGATCAAATAAACCGAAATTTCATTTTTATCATTTTCTTACAAAAAAATAAGTTATTTTAGATCCCTACGCCAAAATTTTACCAAATAAAAAGAATATCCACCGTACGTATAAAAATAAGCATTACATCAAATTTTTATTATTATAAATTCTTGAATAAGGAGTTTAGTTAAAATATCTTACAAAATTAATTTTCATTCGAATTACAGTCCACATAAAAAAAAGAACTTACTTTCATAAGTTTTTCCTCGCAGTTTTGTAGTTATTAGAAAATAAAATTTTTATTTAAATGGCAAAAAACTAAAAATTACTTGCGTAAAATTACCCTGATAAAAAAACATTAAAAAACAGAATTTCTGCGATCTGAATAGATTCGGCAAAGAATTTCTTGGACCCGGTTTTTTACACCAAATAAAAATTTTGGAAAATTCTGACTAAATTTTCGGGAAATTTTATTAAAAAATTCCTTTTCAGATAGATTTTCAAACATTTCTGAAAGGCTAGACAAAAAATAATAAAATTCTTTATAAATTTGATTATGCTCAGTTTTCTTTTTTTGTAAAGCGTTTCATAAATATCTAAAATTGGTCAGAAAAGAGGCATTACAGTAAATTTTCTTGAGGAATCCAAAAATTGATTCAGAATTTTTCACAAATTTTATATGGTTTAGAAAACCGGGTCCTAGAAATTCATCTAAGAATTTGCCTAGATCTCAGAAATTCTGTTGTTTTTATGTTATTATAAAACAAATACCTAATAATGAAATGCAATTTTTTGGCAAAGTGTTATTTTATTTTATATTTTATACAATTTAAAAAATTAGTTTTCAATTTTTATTCAATTTCAAATGTTTTTTCAATTTTTTTAATTTTGGAGCTTGATTTAGAACGACTTGATATTCAAGCTTTTAAATTACATTAAGATTTCTTTGAAATTTATCATTATTTTTCTTCAAAATTTCATCCAACAAGGAAATCAATATGAACCTTTGATAAAATAAAAATTTATTGTTAAAAAATTATTTATAAATTAATTTTAAACAAAGAAATATTAAAAATTGCTGACTGCGAAAAAAATTTGCGTTATGTATTATTCATTTTTTTTACTTAATTTTTAAAAAGGGTTTAATTTTTTAACACAAAAATTAAATAATTATTCAAACGAAAATTGATTTCAAACAATAATATTTTCTTACTTAGTCTTTTGCCCCAAAATGTAATTTAATTTTCTTGTCAGCGGACAGAAAGACGCGTTTTCTCGCCACTGACGAAGAAAAATTGTATATGACCCTTGTCCATAGATAAAGAATGCCCCAAATCGCAGTTTACCATAATTTGCGGGGATTTGGGCCATTCATTACTTTTCTGCACATGGGCTCGTATATACTGTTCAATTATTCACCTAAAAATGAAGCTTGTAGAAAAAATTTACGTAAAAATTGCAGTTCGCGTGGTCTTCAGTAATAGTATTTTTTTCAAATACTTAATTAGAGAAGACTACGCTAACTCCAATATTTATCTAAATTTTCGATATTTTTGCTAAAAAGTGACAATTTCACGTAACCAAGTCCAACTCCTTATTGATAATTTTTAAGTTTAAAAAAAAAACTTTTAGTCATGCAAAAATTATTATGATGAATTTTACAAAATCAAAAATATTTCGCAATTTTTATAAAATAATTAACTATTAAATTTATTAACTCGGGAATTATGATAATAAAAAATTTAAAATACCTGTAATTTAGCTACAAAAGCTTTCATAGACTCTGCAGGTCCACTGATAGTTGAACTTCCAGGCCCATTGTGACAAGCAATTTCTATATCTGATGGGCATATATCTTTAAGTTCAGTGTAACCTAAGCCAACAGCAGCCATTGAACCTAAAATAAAATCAGATTCGATGGATGCTAACCCTCTTGAATATGCCGATAGAATCATCTGTTCAGCTGTAAAACATCCATCTGCATATGCACAACCTAATTCGCCAACTGAATGACCTATGATATTATCCGGGACTATGCCGACTGATTTTAATACATCTACAAGACCGATCTGAAAATTGATCAAATTTTATAATTAATAAATTTAAATATTTTATATACTTAATATTTTTTTAAAATCAATAAAAATTATTCTCGCTCGTTTCTTTTCGAGATTTACCGAACTAAAAAATATTATTATTCCATGTTACTTTTAACAACCATTTCAACAACTTCAAGACTTTGATAATCTAATTCTTTAATTAAATTAATGAGACATAAGACCGCGGAAAGTACTAAAGGATTTGAAGAATAAATCCCTCTACTGCAGGTTAGTTGTGGACATCTAGTATCGATGAAACATTGATTGTTACAATTTTGGTCATCCATTTGCCCGTTTTTAATTTGGTTACAAGACTCAATATTTTGAGTATCGTTACTATTGCTGATATTTATATTAGGGCAGCAAGAATTTTTTATTAAATCGCTACAGTTTTGAAATAATTTTTCTTGTTCATTAAAATTTTTATTGTGCTTTTCTTCTTCTAAAGGTGCGCAATTATTTGAATTATCGAAATTTTTCGACGAATCACCTTCTGTTTGAGGATTAGCTTGAGACGATGCTGCGGCATTTTCTTGGGCTTGGATAATGTTAGCCATTGGGTGGACTAAGACTTTTCCTGTAACTAAAGCAGTTTGTAATTCTTCTGGTGTTATTGCTTTATCATCTAACCTCTCTAAATTAGGCAATGCTCTGATAACAGCTAAACGATAACCTTCTACTTCAGCACATGGATTTTCACTTAACCAAAGATTACGTAATTTTGGCAAATTTTGTAAAAAACAAACTGAATTCAAATCTTTAATATAATTTTTTCTTATAAATAAATCTTCAAGCTCTTCACAATTTTGAAAATCAGCAAGACTGGTTATGTTATTAACACTCAATGATAGAATTTGAACATTTTTCATTTTACGTATTATACTAATATCATCAAGCTCAGCACCCCAACAATTTAATTTTTTTACTTGGGTACAATCATTTATTCGGGTACGTGCTGCAATCATTTCTTCAGTCAAACGAACCATTTTAACCTTTTTTTTTTTTTTTAAATTAAGGACGAACAATTTTTTCAAATAAAACTTTTCCTGAATTATTTTCGATTATTTTTGCATTATTTGATTTAATTTTAATTTTGATTATATTAGAATTAAACACAGATAATTTTGAAATTACTTTCTTGTTAATTTAGATTACCAAAAACCAAAAAAATAAATAAATAAAGCGATAAAAAAAATTTCAAACAAAAGAAAACTTATTTTGGTTATATCTTCATACAGTATACCTACTTAACACTAGGAATTTTTTTGAATAAAAAAAATGCTTTAATATTAAAATTGAATTATTTCAAAAGCCTTAATAATTACCTACTATTTAAAAAAATAAATCATTAAATAAATTTTAAAAATTAAAATTTTTCAAAAATTTTTAACAATTTTAAAAAAATATACAGACATGTCAAAATTTTTTAGAACGTTTACAAAATTTTCTTTAGGATTTCCAAAAATAGATTAATATTTCAAAAAATTTTTATAATTTTAAATACATAAATACACGATTGAGCTGCTTTGGTTTAATTTTCAACCAAAAGCTAAAATACAAAATAAAAATGATGTAATTATAATACAGAGTAAAAAAATGATCTGTCCGTCCATTAAAATTTAATTAATTTTATAACTTAATTTCTAATTAGTTATTTTTTATATATTACTTCATTTCGCTCTGAAGCTGAGAAATGACTAATTAAGAAGATTACTTAATTTAATTTAATTCAATAATATTTTAATTTAAACTACTTATGCGAAATTCTTGGTGTATGATCAATAACTTTTTAAAAATTTCTCAGTTTCAGAGCCAAATGAAATATAATACATAAAAAATCACTAATTATAATATATTGTAAAATAAATTCACTTTTAATGGATGCCCAAATCATTTTTTTATTCTAAATTAAAATTATATTATTTTTATTTTTTATGTTAGTCTTTTTCAACCAATTATTACACTAATTGGTTGAAAATAAAATCAATTGGTTGAATATTCAACCAAAGCAGCTCTACCGTGTATAATTAAAATCAATAATTACCTGAACTGCTGCAATTCCAACGAATGAATTTAAAATATTATCAAATATTGTTTTATCTGGATTCATTAAAATATTAAAAATATCAACACCGTGAGGTTTCAAAACTCGATCACATTTTTTAATAGACTCAGCAAATATTGGTAAACGCATTAATGAATTGCCTAAAAATAACAAATTTTAGTTACCATGTAATTTCAAAATTTATCACCTTTTTTTTCTAAAAAAATAATTAAATTACCCATTCCTGGCCATTGAGAACCCATCCCTGAGAAAACAAACCAGACTGGCCTTTTAGCTCCTGGGAAATTTTGAACCTCTTTTAGTGTATTCTCTGGCATTCCATGTGGAGGAAGAACCACGTACCCTCTGTACAGATGTCCAGGAGTACTCTCTGATTGAATATTATGAAGTAATCCTACATACTCTACGTCTACTGGACGACTTTCAAGCTTTAAAACCGAATTTTAAATTCATTTATTTTATTTTATTATTTAAAAAAAATAAATAATATTAATAAAAATTTTTTTATATTAACTCACATCTTTTATTATAGAATTAACAGCATCTTCAGTTCTTCCCGAAACTGTTACAAGCCGAGGAAGATCATCATTAGGTGCTCCATTATTTATTTTTTCTTTGGGATTAGATTTTAATAAAACATGGGCATTGGCTCCTCCAAAACCAAAGGAGTTGATACCAACATATCCACCTTCCCAGGGTGTAAGTTCAGTAACAACTTTAATCCTTCCATCTTCAAGAGCTTTCACACCTTCTCGAGGCCTTTTATAATGCAAATTTGGTGTTATAACCCCAGTTTCCATCGCAACTAATACCTAAATTTTTTTTAAACCATTTTTAATTATTAAAAATTAACATTTTTGAAAATTTCACTTAAAAAAGAAAATATTAAAAAGATACCTTTGCAACAGAGCAGAGGCCACTAGCTGGTTCAGAATGTCCTAAGTTTGATTTAATTGAACCAATTTTTAATGGTGTTTTACGTCCTGGGCAAAAAACTTTATCAAGAGCATTAACTTCTTCAGGGTCACCAACTGTAGTACCAGTTCCATGGGCTTCGATGAATGAAATATTTGTTGGTGATAAATCAATTTCCTTGTAAAATTCATCCAAAAGAACACTTTGCATGACACTGGATGGAAAGGTTATTCCTTGTTCTTTATAACCATCACAATTCGTTTTTGCATGAACAAAATTAGCATAGATTCTTTTTGCATCTTTTGACTTTTGTAGGAATATAACAGCGACTGTCTCACTTCGGGTATAACCATTAGCATCTGCGTCGAAAGATTTACATTTACCATCCATGGATAATACTCCTAAAATATGAATTTTTAATATATTTTCAGGCTAAAAATTTTACTAAAATTGAAAGGAATCACGAAATAAATAACGAACCAAGTCTCGAAAATTGGAGCGAAACGTAAGGATGAAGGCACAAATTTGAACCACCTACAATCGCAGCATCACATAGTCCTTCGCGAATTGATCTGTAAGCATTTTCCATTGCAAACAAACTAGAACTACAAGCTGAATCTACTGTAAAACTTGGACCAGTTGTTCCAAGCCAATAAGAAATACGATTTGCTAACATGGCTCGACTGCATCCTGTGATACCAAATCCGTTTACCTAAAAAATTCATTTTTTTTTATTTTCGAAAATTTAATAAATTTTGAAAAGATTTAATACGTGGTTCTAATTATAAAAAACAAAATATTCATCTAAAATATTCAACATTATATAATTATTTTAAAAAATCCAAATGCATTAATTTGATAATTCGAGGAATGTATCATGAAAATGAAAATGTTATACTAATATTATACACTACTAGCGAAAAATAAGTCATCTCATATAGTTATACATAGGAGTTGGCATAAGTTTTGCTAGTAGTGGCGATATACTAAGGGATCGCGAAATAGACATAAAATTAAGAGCCAACGATGACTCAGTGCGGTGTAGACATCGAGTTGAGCACAGAGCTTCGAGCCCAGGCATAAGCTTCTTTTTTTTTAAATAAGGAAAATTAATTTATATATATTTATATCATTATTGAGTGATTAGATCCAGTCAAGGGGGAGATGAAATCCTAAGCTATATAGGTTAACACGAATCACTACACAAACATTAAAAAATGATTTAACAAAAAAGCAATTTAAACTGGCAAAAAATAAAATCTTAAACTTTCTTAAGTCAATAACTTTTTTCTATCTTAAATTATAAAATACCGATTTTTTTAAAGTAGTAGGTAAGTGAGTTCTTTCTGCGACAGGTCAAAACACCATGTTAAAAATAGGTGATTTTTGGCCTCACTTCTACAGCAAATTTAGATTCCAAAAAACGGTTGGATGTTCTGAATGCCTTTACTTGGAGTTACAACAGCAAAAAAAACTATACAAAAGTCTGATTGTGAATATTTATAAATAATAAAGTAATAAAATAAAAAGACCATTTTATAGGCTGATTTAAGTTGGTATATATTATTGCTATTTTTATAATTTAAGCAATTTCGCAAGTATAAAATGAAATAAAAGTACGATTTAATCGTCTTATATTTTATAATGCACCATTATAAACAAAGTTACCGTCAAACGATCTTCTATACACAAAAAATGACATTTTAGAATGATAAATGCAGGCTTGTCTTCCATAAGGTTTACTTATACTACTGAGTTTTACTACTGAAAACTCTGAATATTAATTATCAATAACCATAAAAAAGAGCTGAAAATTTCTTCGACAATTACTTTTCTAAATTAGCGATACCTGGCTAGTTAAAATTGTCGCAAAAAAAAATCTCTTTCTGATGGTTATAAATTATCGCTGCATTCGTATTTTGTGGTTACAGCTTTGAATGCTATCTCTACCTTTGCTAATCTCTACAGGATAAAAAAAACAAACAACCATTGATAATACATTTGATATTAATTTATTCAACTATAAATAAAAGTCTCAATAAAATTTTTTTTCGTAAATTTTAATCAATTCAGTTTCAAAAAATAAATACAATACACTCATTTAACTACCTGAATTCTTAATTTAAATAAGTCTTTAATTTACATTAAAACAAAAAATAAAATAAAAATTTTAATTTCCAATGTAAAATTTTAAATAAAATACATTTAACGACATCCTTTTCCGGCTAAAATTTGTAAATTTAATTTTTTTTTCTTCAAAATTTATTTTCAAATTTTTAATTCTTTTCAAACTTACCTATTATTAAAAATTAATTTTAGGGATAATCTATTTTCTAAATGATAAAATAAAATTATTTTAAAAAACGTTTCAAGTTATAAATTATTTTTTATCATTTTTTTTTTACATTTGATCGAGTAATAAGGAGATAATAATATTTAAAATTTTTTTAACTATTCCTCTCACCTAAATAACAGGATAATAGAATTTTACTCAAATTTATCTTGAGAAAATTCAAAGCCCATCTCTAGGCTTGTCTAATGTAATTTATAGACGACCTCGAGTTTATTCGTTATAGATTTTATATTTATTTAACAAAAGGTTTTTAAATATATAAATGGCAAAAAATTGATTAAATGTAAAAAATAATAACTTATTATAAATTTACCTGTAATTTTTCATAAAACCAGGTTTTTTCTGATTCAGAAAAACACGCGCCAATAAATACGCCAGTTTTGGTGTTTCTTAATTGACGCGGATTGATGCCTGCATCAATTATGGCTTCGTAAGTATGTTCAAGTAACATACGACACATAGGATCCATAGTATGAGCTTGTTTAAAATGTACACCGAAAAAAATTGAATCAAATTTTCCAACATTATTTAGTTTTCCTGTACGTTGCGGGATTTCAGGATGATCTGCAATTATAATTAATAATTTAATTTGATGATTTGGCTAATCCAATTTTATAAACGTATACATTGGCCTGGTTATTTTAAAAAATTGCTTGGGTTTTTAAATACTGGGTAAAATAACTTTTTAATTTACCAAAAAAATAAGATTCCCAAAGCTATAGCTCATTTAATCATTCATAAGTTGTCGCACTAAATAGAATCATGGGCTCTTATGTCTCTATTTTTCTATCCCATCAGAAACAATTTTACTCTCACGTACAAGCAACACTTAGGAGTGATTATTTTTTGGTAATAAATTGTCAGCTTATACTGTAGCCGGTAATCGAAAATATAAGCAAATTTTTAAATAATTACCAGGCTAATATGCATATAAAAGCAGTATGTTACAGCTCAGGTTTATATGCTTTTCACCAAAAATTTGAAAAAACACGTTACATGCATTTTGACGATGTGAATTTACTTTAAATATCATACCATTTAATTTTTATTTTTGCATCCTGTTCATCGTAAATCCTACACGTTTATATGAATAAAATGACATTCAAAAATCAAAAAAATTTTATAAATATTACACGGTTCTTAAGTTTTCAATTTTTGAATCTGATATTTTACTTTTATTTCTTTTTGATTCTACTAAAGATTCTAAATTAAGTTTAACCAACTTGGTCCTTTTTTTGTAATTTTTAAAACTACTTTTCAACAATTTAATTTTCATCACATTAATAAATTTTATAAATTAAAAAATTTATCAAGTATTCTGAAGATTTTACCACATTTTTGCGAATAAGAAACTAAGAATTGTTTATCAATTATAATTAAATCATTTGTCTGTGTATACATATTATTCAAATTATTGAAAAATAAAACGCAAAAAATGTAAAAAAAATTTTTTTATTACCCAGCTTCCATCTTCTATCATCATCTGAGATTAAGTCAATATTATTATGCAGATTTTCTTGAAAATGTTTCATATTATCAGAGTCAGGAAATCTTCCAGCCACTCCACTAATCACAATTTCTTCACCTGGTTCAGGGAGTTGGATTTTTCTAATTTTTGTTGAACTTGCCATTTTTTAAACTTTTTAATTACTTTAAATGTGTTGTACTATATAATAACTTATTATTATAATTTATTTGAAAAATAATTGAAAATATTAACACTTTTCCTTCTTCCTTGCTAAATTTTTAATGTTTAATTAATAACTCTCTCGGAATACTATTTATAGAAAGATAATTATGAATTAACTGTTAAAATTAATTATTAAATTTAGATTATTAAAATTAAGGATTAATAAAAAAATAAAAAAAATAAAGAAGTTGGAATTAAAAGAGAATTTAACTCTTACTCGCGATTAGTAATTTAACAAGAATCGCGAGCACAGTGAACGATACCCAAAATTTGGAGGGTCTTTTATAAGAGTGGCTTATCCCACTTCAAAACATTTATTTTTTACAAATTGCATGGGTACTAAAACAAAAGATTTTAAATTTTATAACAATTTAATATGAGTAATTCCAAACTAAAATTGCAACATTATTGTTTGCAAAAAAATCACAAAAGTATAATACGAGTTTAGGGATTTAAAGTAGTCCGAATTTAGGGTCTTAAATAATCCGGATTTAGGGACTAATTTGATTTTACAAGGTATTAAATTTGTAACCAACGACCAATCAAACTAGTGTAGATTGAGTGTAGAACTTTTCTCTTCTTGGTTGCTAAAAACAACTGTCTTCTTCGTGATTTGTACTGAGTATAAAAAATTTTTAGAATCATATAAAGAGCTAATTATAAAGAGCTGTTTTATTTTTTTTTATTTCAAAATAATAATTGATTTGGTACACCAAAAAATAATCCACTTGCGGCAAATGAGATTCTGTTTTGCCGCGAACAGGATTTTTCCTTTTGCAGTAACTGGACTTTCCGTTTGCGTTAGGAATCGGTCAATAATTACGCAAAACTAGGTGGGATCCTATTATGTTAGGGTAAGTTCGCATTATCTCTGAAAGACGATATGTTAGAACTATTTAAGGAAGACAGACGAGTAATTAAACCGATGCCTGAGCTACTCAAAATTTTAAATAGTATATTTACGGCTCGTGTCCAGAAAAGTAAAGATTGGCCCAAATCGTACATAAATTACCTTCCGAGACGAAGCCGAAGATGGTAAACTGCGATTTGGAGCATTCCTTATTTATTGACAAGGGCCGTATAAAATTTTTCTGCGATAGTAGCGAGAAATTTCGATTTCCTTGACCGCGCAGCGGGTTACTTTCGTGGCTAGTGTACAGAAAATACAATTTTTTGGACTAGCTGATGATATAACTTTGATTTTTTCGTGTTCTGAACTTCCTAAAGAGCAATATTTACTTTACATACGGTACTTATAACTAATTTCTTGCATATAGCTGACCCTGAGCTCAAAAACTTTTAAATCTGATTTTAAACATATTAAAACTGGAGTATTAAACTTAGTATTAAAATTGAAAAATTTTCCATAAAAATGACCTATATGAGTAAATTATGGGTTCCGTTCGATTAAAAATGTAAAACTTGGCTAAAGAAAAATAGTTAAAAATAACGAATTGAACATTTTAAAATAAAAAGAGCTTTTAAAAATTAGGAACATCAATAGGCAAAATATTTGATTTTATTAACTATTTCAACGTAGTTAAAACCCCAAAGTTAATTTTGTTTTAATTTTCATATATTATTTATCCAAAAAAAGTGTAAAAAAAAACAGTGAAATATTGAATGCATAAATAATTTTTTTTATTAATCTAGTTTATTTTAAATCTATTTTTAATTATTAATAAAATTGAACTATAGTACATTTTTAACCAAGGGAGCAAAAAAAAAGAATGGCCCAGATCGCACGTTAATTAGCGATTTTGTTAAACTGCGATCTGGGGTATTTTTTTATTTCCCATGGACAAAACGAAATTTTTCTTTCTCAGTGGGGTGAAAACGCGTTTTTTTCGATCTCGTTGCGGGGCGAAAAAAGTGTTTTCGGCCCGCTAGGAAGAAAATATATATAAGGTTTTATTATTATATACTTTTTTATTTGATTTTCTTCTTTTTTAATGTTTTTAAAGGTAATAATCCAGAAAACTTAATGCCAAAAATTAATCTTTTGTGCAATAAATTAATATATAATTCATTAAAAAGCTTTCTTATTTGGTTATTTGAATTAAAACAATATTTAAAAATTAATTTTATACTTTAAATTTTATTACTCGAATTTTGCCATTTTTAAGTGAATATCTGTTATTTATAATTATCTAAATAATATGCTTTTATATGTTTAAAATCATGTTAAAAATTTTGGTTGACTCAATGTCAAAAACGCCTTTTTTTAGGGGCAATTATTTGCAAGAAATTAGTTACATACACTGTAAAAAGTAAGTTTCTTAGAATTACAAAAAAAATAGAATTTTTTCGAAAAATTAGTGAATTTTCAAAAAATTTTGTAAATATTCGATAAAAATCGTAAATTTACTAAATTTAGTATATTATCGAAAAATTCGAGAATTCTCGATTTTTTTTTGTGATTTTACGAAAAAAGTTGTAAATTCTACAACTGTTTTTTGTAAATTTTCGAAAAAAAATTGTAAATTATCAATTTTTCTTGCGAATTCATAAAAAAAAATCGAGAATACTCGAATTTTTTGTTAATGTACTAAATTTAGTAAATACACGATTTTTTTTGAATTTTTTTGAAAATTTACTAATTTTTCGAAAATGTTCTAATTTTTTTGTTAATATAAGAAAATTACTTTTTACAGTGTAGATACCTCATGTATAAGGTAATTTTCGCTCTTTGGGAAGTTCTAAATCACAAAATAATCAAAGTTATATCATCGCAGCTATTCAAAAAAATTGTTTTTTAAAAATTTAAGTAGTTTAGAGACATGAAAAATGCGGTTCTTGGCATAAGCGTTAAAAAATCTTTTTGGTACGCATTACCGATATGGAGTTTACGTTTTTGTGGGTTTTTATAGAGTACAACTAATATAAAATAATGTTGGCAAAGATAATTTTAGCTCATGTTAAACATAATTTCTATTTAAAATGCTTATATTTACCTATCATTACAACTTAGTTTCTTACAAAAAAAATCGTAGCTATAGTAAGAAATTTAAATAGAAATATATAACTTATGTTTAGTTTTAATTAAATTTGATAAAAATATATCAATTTTATCTCAAATCTTTAATAAAAGAAAATCTGGATTAATCTGATTAAGTTTGATTTCATCGATCCTAATACAGATTTGACCAGATCTGATCAAATCTGGAAAATTTTTCCTGGGTAGCGAGGTTGCAGTGTTATATTGAAAGTTACCGAAAAACCCTGTTTAATAAAAACAAAGAAATTTTGATTTTTTTTCATTTTCCGGGAGATATTTGCGGAACATCCTTAAATTTGCAAAAACTACCTCCAAAAAGGGCATTTTGAGTGTCCAAATTTAGCTGGTATGAGTTATTTGGGTCGCTGATCAAATTAATACTTCACCCTTAATTTAACAAACATTACCCCTAAAAGGGGGTGCTTGTGCTATTTTTGCACATTGAGTGTCTAAATTTGTTCCATATGAGTTTGTTAAGTCCCTGATCAATTATTTCGACGACTTTTTTATGAAATATTAATATTTTACCCTTAAATTAAAAAAATAGGGTTTTTGCTAGGTATATTGAGATTATTAGGTATTCTAAAAATATATTTAATATGAATTTTTTTATTCTATTTTATCTACACTCCATAATAATTAAAAACAACAGAGTTATTAGCATCTAAAAAACTGTGGTCCTATTATATAAAAATTTAACGGTATGACGTCAGCTGTCCCCTTCATCGATTTTTAATTGCTAATAGCTCCATTGTTTTTAATTATTATGAAAAATAAAAAAATACATAGGTATCAAATATTTTAATGCCGGTTACAAAACCAACCAAATAAAATTTCAATATTTTTTTCATGCAAAAACCCTATTGTCCCTAACAAAGGGAGTTTTTGCTACCTTGTATTTTTTAATTTTTTAAACTTATTTTTAAAATATCATAATTATTGTTTTTGCTAATTTAAGGTTGAACTAATAATATTTCATAAAAAAAATCCCGAAATTCTTGATCAGCGACCCAAAAAACTTAGAAGGGCTAAATCTGTACTCTCAAAATGCGAAATAATCAAAAATACCCCTTTTTAGGGATAGTTTTTGCAAATTTAAGGGTGTTCCGCAAATATATCCCGGAAAATATCCTGATTTTCGTATTCAGCGACCAAAAAAACTGTAGTAAACCAAATCTCATGACGGCCAATAACACTAAACTCTCTAAACCGCGATTTGAGTGGAGTAGTAGGCCTATAATTTTGAAATAAACGCAGGGTATCGGGAGTGTTTGCTGTCAACATATTAATGTCATCCATAACTATAGATTGTAATTTGGTTTCGGTAAGAAAGTGACTCTCCTTGTAAGTATAATGCAAAAAATCTACTAAGATGCTTATAACACTCGGCTTTGTCGTAGCAAAAAATTAGTATCTGCGCGCTTAAATAATGTAAAAATATACTAGTAGGTATTATATATTAATATAGCTAAAAAAAAATTGCTGAGGTCAATGCAGGCATAAAAAATTTTTAAATCTAAATATCAAAGTATTGGCGACTTTTATTCGCTTCTTAGTTATAAGAATACGTATATAAAAAAGATAAAAGAACAATATTGAACGATATTTTAAAACATGATAATGGCAAAATCAAAATCTTGTGTCAAGGGTTGCCGGATGTCGCATATAATTTGCATTCAATAACTACTAATTTGATTAATACTTTCTCTGTTAAGTAATAGTTATTGACGTACATAAGAAAAAGAAACAAAAATTCAACTAAATACATTCTTTAACAAAAAAAAAAAAAAAAAAAAAAAAAAAAACTAATGTCTCGTTTTATAAATACTGCATGCTATAGTTGTTGTTTGCAAAAAATGAATACAAAAATTTTCTGTGATTATTATGAAAATTAGAAACAAAATTTAGAAAAAATAATGGGCGATAATTTAATAAAATTAAAAAAGTTAGGAAAATTTCAAGTCTTTATTTTTATGTAAATTTTATCTTCTTTTTTTTATATAATTATAACGTAACAAAAATGTTGGAAATTTCTCATAAAAGTGGGTTTACAGCAAGGCATATAGAATAGTCTACAGTAAATTTTTCCGAGGAATTCAAAAATCGAGTCAGAATTTTGATTAGGTGACAAGAAAATTTAGAAAAAGGTTGTGGAAATTCGTTTTTGGAGTTTTTTATACACCTACAAAAATTATATGGAAAAACACAACTCAAGGCCAATTCAAAGAAGAAAAAAACCCAGTTTTTAAGGAATTCGTATTTTCTTTTAGATTTTCCGAAAAACTGATAGCAGATTTCATTTCAGTGGGAAAATACTCCCTATTGTAACCCGCGCAAGTTGGGTTTACATTATTTTATAATTATAAAATAAACAAAAGTACCAAACATATATTCTTAAAAAATGTTATTTAATAATGTTAAAAAATATAAATAAATACAAAATTTTTATAATCAATTATAGAAATACATCAATATTAATATCTAAATAAAAATTAAATTACAAATAGTCTATTTTAAATTTATCTTATTATTATAATAATTAACTTATTATTTAAGTATAAATATTACTTAAAATACTTTACAATTTTTACAATATATTATGAAATATATAAAAATACATTTATACTTATTAAGGTTTTCATGAAAAATGGACTTTTCTTTCCTTTTGATGTCCATCTAAGACTTCTAGCAGACTTGAAGTAAAGCTAAATTCCGTTTCTGAGGAACTATCCTCTTCGTTTGATCTGTATTTAAAATTTAAATATGATTATTAATTTGAATAATAGTTTTATATTTAATATTTTAAAATTAATACTTACAAAGTCTCGAGGCTAGTCAGACTATCACGTATAGCTCTTGTATTGACTTCACCTTGAATTTTTAAAATTTCTAATATAGTGTTTACAGTTGATACATAAATTCCTCGTTTTCCGGCTACTCCAAGGAATCGTAAATTATTTAATTCTATTAAAGTTCTTTCTGGATTATTTTGCGTTGTTTTGTAAGAATGATTTTCTAATTTTATTATTTCAATCGATGAAAAATGTATTATGTACAAGTAAGGTTTACGAAAAGCTGAAAATATTTCAGAATATTAAAAAAAAAATTCATTTCCAGAAGGAAATATTTTAAATTTATACCAAATGAAAACGGTAAATGACTCCAAGTTGGATCAACACTTCTTGTTCTTTGACCAAATTCATTAACAAAAACTCCATATTCATTGTAGCACAAAAGAAGCTCAGTTTTTCTATTACTAACTGAAACGTTCAAAACATGTATTGGAAATATTCCTAATTTAGCTACTCCATGAATTAATGCTTTCACTGAATTATTATCCTCTTCAGGGAAATCTGAAAGTAATCATTCTTTTATTAATTTCTATTAAAATGACAAATTATATACATTTTAAACGCACCATCAATTGAATAATTGTTAACATCAATTTGGAAGAATTTATTACATCCAACTATTAATCTAGTTTCTGTAAACAAGGCACAGCTACATGGTTCTTGAGTTTCAAGTTCTCGTACGCTTATAAATTCTCCTTCATCTTCACTTGTGTTCCATTTTAATAAGCTAAAAGAAAAATATATATTTTGAGAGTAAGAGAATAATGCTGTTAGAAAAATTTTGCAGTTATACATTATATGTGTAGCAGTTGCAGCACATAACATTTCACCCTGAATTTGATATAAATGGCAACTTTCTGATCCTGTTAGAACTGGATTAGTACTTATAGCAGGTCTGGAACATTCAGCTGCTATAGCGTTACTTTTAAGTTGCCTTAAATTACAAGAAACTAATTGTCTATCTTCTCCTGCTATCATTAAACCAAGTCCAATTTGCGGATGTAAGGTAAGTTGGTAAACTTTTTTTACTCCTCTTATCAAAGTAAGATATTGACCTTTTTGTAAATGATATGAAAAAAGACCTTCTTCAGCTCCCAATAGTAATATTTGGTCATCTATTTCTACAGCAGTATTTAAGTCAAGCTGAAAATTAAAAAAATGAGCATAAAAGTAAAATAATTCCAATTATATAATTAAACAATTTATTTACTTGATTTTTTTCTAATTTTAATATTGTTTGACATTTATCAGTCTTTTCGAATGGATTTGACAAAGAACTTAAAGCTCTAGTCCAATTTTTCTTATCTAATTGACTAAGAGCCATAATATCTAATCTTGAGTTTGGCCAACAAGTAGAAGGAGATTTTAATTCAACTCTAATGATGAATGGTAGATCAGAAGTTGCCGTAGCTGATACCATTGCTTGATGAACATTTTCCGAAATCGAAAATCCGTGTTTTTCGGATAAATCTAATCTATTTACGGCAGATGTTACTTCCGTTGGTTCTTGATCGTACATACTTAAAATGTGTCCTTTTAATTTTAAGTATTTTCTCTCCCAACCAGAATTTGTTCGATTTGGTATTTTCACCCAACTTTCCATCTCAATTGTATCGCCAGTTGATCTGCGACAATCAGTGTCCTGAAAAGAGATTCAAAAATATAAATTATAATAATCAATTTAGAGCTAAAAATTTTTTTTTTAATTTACTCTTTCTGGAATATCTGGTTCATCAATGGTTAAAGTTTGGACACTCCCACCTAGGCTAGATAGTTCTAAATTAGGCTTACAATTTTTGTTTAAATGAGACTCAAATCCATCTGGCAAACCACAAGTAGCAGGTACAGATACGGAACATTTCAAATGAGTCATTATTTGACATTCGCTGCATATAGTAGCTCTTTTGCCAAATTGTATTGATTCTAAACAAGTTGCACATTTACCAGGTCTCATTGGTAAACTGACATTAAATCTGTGCGGTATATTATGTCGTATTCTTTGCATTGACAATTGTCTTCTTACATTACTGTGGTCTTTATTTTCTGAAAGTGGACTTCTTGGAGTTTTTTCTAAAGATTTTGGTGATGATAATGGACTTGTAACTTTTGCTGCTTTTAAAGCAAGTAGTTGTTCTGTTAAAGCTTTAACCTTTGCTCTTTCAGTTTCTAATAAATTTTCTAACTCTCGATATCCAACAGGCATTGCTGATGAATTAATTGGAGGTATATTTTCTTTCTGTTTAGAACCAAATATTTTATCACAAACTCTTTTTTTCTTTTTGCCACTTTCTTCAAGCTTTGACTGTAAATAATCAATAAGTTTTGTCTGTTGCTGACAAGTACTTCCAGCTTTCATTTCTCGCTCCTGATAAAACTGTCTCATTTCTCCTAGCACATCTTCTAACTCTGTTATTCGACTTCTCAGCTCTTGGCCTTGATCAATACTTTCTTGTAAATCAGCGGCAAGTGCTTCATTTGCTTCTCTTAACTCATGCATCCTTGTTAAATGCTTGGTACTTTCTTCTTTGACTATTCGTGATTCCCCTAAAGCAACTTCTAAAGAACGTTTTACTTCTGATAAGTTACATTCTAAATCTTTGCATTTTGTTGTTAATTCGGAAACCTGTTTATTCAGTTGCTGTGTTAATTTCCTGTATTGATCTCTTTGGGCAGCTGAAACACTTCGATCTTCTTCAATATCACTGGCTTCGGATTCTAATCTTTGAATGGTATGCTCAGCAACAATTCTTAGGGCCTTTTCTTCATTAAGAGAAGACGTTACTTCTCGAAGTTTTGCTTCAAGATTTTCTAAATCTTTTTGTAATTTCATTTTATCTTGAATTAAAGTATTTTCTCGAGTTTCATGGTTGCTGGTTAATTTTTCATAATCGTTTAATTGTTCTTCTAATACTGTAGCAGTTTCTTTCAATAACTCAATATTAATTTGATAACTTGCACACTCTTCTTGTAATTTTTCTAGTTTTTCTTCTAAATTACGGTTTTGTTCCGTTAAATTTGAAATTTTGTATGATAAACGCTCTTTTTCTGAATTAATATTATCCACACGATCTTGGTTAGTACGAAGTAGCTTACGTGTAGAATCAAGTTCTCTTCTTAAAGATGAACTTGACGATTGAAGTTCTTCTATTTGCTTATTTGCAGCAGTCAAGGCCTATGAAAAAATTAAATATTCATATATTAAATCTATTAAGGTAAAAATTTTTTTGCTATACTTACACGTTGTGCAGAATCTGCTTGTAATTTATTTCGAGAGGCCTCTTTTGTAGAATCTGCTAAGGAATTTTTGATAGTTTCCAATTCTTTAGTTATCTTTGATAATTTTTCTTCTTCTTCTTTTAGTTTATTATTTAATCTTTCTGATAATTTCTTTTTTTCTTCCTGTAATTTTGTAACTTTTTCCTCAGCAGATTTGGCTTCCCTTGTGGCTATTCTCTTATCTAAATTAGCATCTGATAATTCTTTTTCTTTTTTCCAAAGCTTCAATTGAGCTTCTTTTGCTGCTTGTCTTTCACTTGCAGCATCCTCTTTGCAAGATTTTAATTCTTGCTGTAAATGTTCTATTTCTAGTTCTAATTCAGAAATTTTAGAAGAGTCTTCAAAAGTGGTTCCTGATCGGCGTGCAAAACTTACTCTTGAAGGTGATTTTGTTTTTAAATTTGCATTTTCAGTTTCTAATTTTGTCAAACTCTGTTTCAAACTTCTAACTAGTTCTTGTAATTCACTGATTTGACGAGTTTGATGATCTATTAAAATTAAAAAATTCTTTAGCATATTAAATTTTCAAAATTTTAATTAAGTATTTGGATAATTACCATCTTTTTTGAGAGTACTTTTTAATTGACCTTCTAAAGTTGCCTTGTCATTTGCCAATCTTTCCAAATTTATTGAACGAGTTTCATTTTTATGTTCCAAATTTGCAAGCGCTTCATTTAATTCAACTTTTGCTACCTGAATAAACTTAGAAATTAATAAAAATTAATTTATAAAAATATTTAATTGGTACTTACATCCACTTCTTGTCTTAACTGATTATTTTCAAGTTTTAATCTTTCAACTTGTTCTTGTAATGTAACTATCAATTGCTCCATAGATGTGGCACTTTCTAACTGTTTAGATTTATCTTGAAGTTGATTTTTTAACATTTCTATTTCAGCATCACGAGCTGGGATTGTTGCTTTTAAACTTCTTAGTTGTTCTTGAAGATCTTTAAGATTATTCTGCGCCATTTCTAAGGCCATATTCAGCCTTGATTGTCTGCAAAGATTTGTATCTTCTTCTTTTTGCAGTTTTGATTCTAGCTCAAGATTTTTTGCAGTTTCAAGTTCCAATTTTGATCGAAGTTCAGCAACCTGATTGTGGGATCTTGCTGCTATTTGTTCTAATTTGTTTTCTACTCCTTGTGCACTTTGACGATTAAGCTCTCTCATTTTTGAAAGAGACTCTTTGTGTTGAACCTAATAAAAAAAATTGATAGTTATATATATTTATTACAGTTTACACAAATTATAATATAATTGCTTAATAAGTAAACCTGAAAAACTCTTAATTTATGAAGTTCGGCATTTGCAGTTTGTAATTCACACTCCATCCTTTGTAATTTGGAACTCATTTCATTATTACTAGTACACAATTCTGTAATTCTAACAGTTTGTGAATCAATATGTTGATTGAGTTGATTAATTTTATCTTTTGCTTCACTTTCCCATTTCTTTTTAGCACCTTTGATTAAACTCAAAGCTTTTGTTTCTAAATCCTTTCTTTCTTGTCTTTCTATATCTAAATAATAAAAGAAAAAATTTGTTAACAATTTTTACTGAAAATAAAATAGGAATTTGTTGACAATATTTTTTAGCTATAAATTTTATTTTTTTTGAATAATGAATTAAAATGTATTTAAAAATAGATTTTTATGTTTCATTATCAGGAAAATTTGGTCAAATATAATGAATATTAAACATTAAATGTAATAAGAATTGATAAAAATAAATAGAAGAAAAAGGATTATATTAAAAATTAGTGGGCATGGAATATTTTAATTAACTACAGTTTTAGCTACCATGCTACCCCCTAAACTTCCATTATTTATTTATTTTTTAACATTTTAGTGATCATTACTAGCATCCGTTAATATTTCATTAAGTACTAGTACCTACTTAGTAATGTACTCATACTTCAAAAACTAGTAAATACTACTGGCTATATTATTTTTAGTCCCGAAGGAAATCCTGAAATAAAAATTATTCATAATCCCTGTAATTAAAAATTATTATTTTTTCTCTCTCTTACTATCCAACCCCCCTTTTTTATTTTAATATTGCAAAATTTGATTAAATTTCTCCATAAATTTACAAAATTAGGAAAGTTTAAAAAAATGTCAGAGTGCTGGACAATTGCCCTATAGTTCAATAGTATAAACAAAAATGGCTGATAGAACAATCAAGTAAAATTCTAGCTATCGGTTTTTCGTTTTGAATACCTTGAAAATAAAATTTCATAGTTGTGGGTTATTTAATTTTCTTTTTTTTTTACTTACCAAGTGTTTGTTTTAGCGTTGAAAGTTCTGCTTTTGAATTCAGAACTTCTTTTTCAAATTTATCTCTTTCTCTTCTAATTTTTTCCATTTCCTATAATACATAAAGAAATTAAAATTTTAAATACTCACCTGATGAATAAATTTATTCAATTGAAACTCAATTATGAAACAAAAATTAAAGCAGATTTTATATTTATCATTTTTAACAAAAAATTTTCAATCATCATATGAATATGGGTACCCAAAGTTAAATTTACCGCATATTATACAACAAGTAAGTTAAATAAAAAAATGTTAACAAGTTAAAATGTGGCTATCATTTTCATCAGACATGTTTGTCATTTTTAACTCTTTTGACAAAATACAAGAAAATTATTAAAATTAATTACCTTAGTCTTATCTTGCAGCTGGTCTTCTAAATCTGAAGTCATTTTAAAACTCGATGACAATATGTCCTGAATTCATTGGATTAATTTTAATACTTATTTATTGCTTTTATTTTTTTTTATTTGTAACAGTTTTTTTTACAAGTAATATAAATTTTTAGGTAGATATTAATTTATGTCATAATTGCAAAAAAAAATGTTACCCAAATTTCTTCTAACAATTTAAAATATACATACTTTTTTTCTTTTCTGCATTTTAATTTCCAGTTCAAGTTTATCCAAAAGTTTGTTACTCTGTAATTTAATAAAAACCAAAGAAAAACTTAATTAACTTAAAATTTAATTTACATTGATTTTACAGTTTACTTTAAAAAATATATAATAATGACTCCAAACAATGTTTCATTTTAAACTGTTGAAACTGCAAATTTTTTGTAGTTACCAATTTAAAATTTTACAATATTTAATTAAGAATCTATTTGAATTATTAGAGCTAATTAAAACTGCGCTCATCTTATAAAATAATACAATTATAATTTTTATATAGTACTATCAAATAAGTAATTGCAAAGGAACGAGTTTTACAAAAAAATTATGTCTGCAGATATTTTATAATTAGAGAATATAACTAGAATATTTATGTTTGTACTTATTTAATAATTTTAAAAAATTTTAAATGAAATTATTTCTGAATAAATATTTAGTTTTGCGAATAAAGCATCTTTATAATACTAACCTCCAACTCTCTTCGGCAAGACATTATTTTTAAATACAAATAAAATGTTTATGTTATTATACTATTTCATATTTTTTATAAATCTAAGTTCACTTAACGAATTTTAATTCACGAATAAAAAAAATTGATAAACACTTCCTTTAACATACTCTTTTATTTATAATAATTTTACTATGTACGAAAAGTATAAACAAAAAATGCAACTGACTGTTGTAAGTTATTGTAACGGTTATTCTCGTATATCTCTTTACTCTCTCTCCCTCATGCTCTTTTTTACTAGCGGCAGTTGTATTTTTAAATTCATTGGTACGTACTGCATAATTTGATTGGTCGTTGTCTCAAAAGCGCGAAAATAGAACCATGTGCGAAATTTAAAAACAATACATTTTTCTCCCATTTAGAGTAGGTTTTTTTACTGACTTGTATAAAGTATCATAATAAACGTGTATTTCGATATTTATCCTAGAAACTATGTATTCTTTGCTTATTTAGATCAAATTTTTATGTTCGATTTTTTTGCACATAAGCACGTTTTGTGACCCTGAGTTGTCAAAAAACAGATTTTTATGCCATGTTGCATTGCTATTTATGTGTATAAACATGTCAGAAATTGGTTCACAAAAAAAGTAAGAACCAATTTTTTATGTTTATTCTCATTTAAAATACTTAATTTTTCTCCATGGAAACTTAGAATTCGTTATTACTATACATTCCTCAGATATAATAGCTTATAGGTAAATTTTTTTAAATATCTATTTGTCGAAAAAAAAACATTTTTTTTCTTTTCAGACTTATTATAATTAATCTAAGTCTAATTTTGATTCATCAAAATGAGGAACCTTTGTACTAAGTGAAAATGGGATTTTTGATTTTTTTCATTATTAGTATTTTTTGTAACCTCCAGATGTTAAAAACTGATGTTTACATCACGCCTATACGTGTGCATGGATTTGTGTCTGGAATGTACTCAGAATTTCCTCCCATGCCATGCAAATGATTTTATTTCAAAAATTTTATCTTCGAAGAATACAAATTTATTTTTATTTTTTAATTTTGTTGTAATAATTAATTTTTTCTCATTAGAGGAACCATATTGTGATATGTAAAATTTTGATTTTTCAGTTTTTTCGCATATAATCACGTTTTGAAACCCACAATATGTATTTATGCGTAGATCTAACCGTTGATATAGATCTCCATTAGTCATATGACTATATGGTATTGAAACCTAATGTCATAAAAAAATCTCAAGGTACTTTTTTTTTATTTAGATGTAATACCCAAGTTTTTTATATGAAAGTACTAGTTTAAGGAAAATTTTTATAATTTGATTTTCCGAACTGTTCCTGAATCTGATGTCTAAATTTGTGAAAATTTTTGTCATCAAAAAATAAAAAAAAATCGTTGTTACTGAATTTCTCAGATCTGTTATATAAATTTGGGAAAATGTTTGTCACAAATCTGTTTGCATGAATTAAAGTTTAAAATCAAATAAAAATTAAATTGAATTTAAAATTTAAAAAAGTTCTCTGATTTGAACTCAAAATTTTGGGAAATTTTTGTTAAAACTTTTAAAATAAAAATAAAAATATTTATTCTAGTTTTAAAAATTTTGGTATCACTTTATTTCTGAGATATGATACATAAAATAATAATTTTTTTTTGTTTTTGAATGTAATATCCATTTTTTTTTCTATGAATGGGTGTTTGAAATGACAATTTTTAGTCGAAATTTTTTGCTGGTCAACTTTTGTGGCAAAATCTCTGGTAACGCAGTTTTTAGGTGACGTAAATCATATCTTTCATAAGCCCTTAAGGTCTTAAGAGCGTTAGGATTTTGCCTATCGGCATCCTTGTCTTACTCATGTAAAAAAATACGGATTGCAACTTTAAATAAATAAAAAAATTTTTCAATAATACTTAATTATTACTATTCAAAGCTTAAAAATGAATTTTATTAACTTAATTTTGGCATTAAATAAATTATTTATTATTTAAACAATATTATTTAATTATTTATAAAGAAAATAAATAAATAAAAAAATATCTAAGTTTTGTATTTTAAATGCTTTTTTTTCATTTTTTAAAATTCCCCATAAGAGCCTGTGTTAATTTATAATTTATTTATTTATTTTCTCAAAAACTATTCGGTCAATTATAAAAAAAAAAATATGTGTAAAATTAAATTATATTTACTTTACTTTCTCCAAGTTTTAGATTTTTTTTTGCATTTTAATTCTACTGCTCTTAAGACCTTAAGCCCGGATTACTCTAAGTCTTTAAACTCAGATTATTCCAAGTTGTATTTGACCCCATTCCCCTCAATTGTGACCATTTAATCCCTCCAGTGATTTTCAGACCTTCTGAGATATCCCTCCCTATAAAGATGCTCCATGTTAAAACACTATACCTTCAAGGACTTTACTTAATTTTATCGGAAAACCATGCCTTTAAGCATTATAACTTTCATACATTATTTCAACAGGAACTTTTTTTCTTGATAGTTACAAAAAGTTGCACTGAGTTGGTCAATTCAAAAATACTCTATGGGTTTATTTTGCATTTCCACTAACCTGTATTCTATGATGATTGAAGCTGAAAATTGTAAAATAGCTATAGGGAAAAATGCCAAGTATTCGGATTTTTAAGAAAAAAAAACTAGCCAATATTTTTTCTGTTAACCAATGAAAATTAAAATGGACAAATCAAACGAAAATGACTTGAAAATACATCTGAATCAGGGTAAAGTAATTCTGAGTGCAAATCAGTGTTTCAGATTACTGAAATAAATGTCTATACATAAAAAATTAAACCTTACAAGGTACCTAGAAATTTTTATAAATGAACAGAATTTTTTTAGCAGCAAAAAAGTCAAGGAAGAGAAAGTGATTAGAATAATACAACAATACAATGTCGTCGTGCAGTTTCTTCGATTAAATTGAAATTATACTGATGTTAAATTAAGAAAATATCTACATTGTTACGTGAGTAAAAATAAGTTAAAACCTATTTTTATGTCAAAAGTAACTATTAAAGATTATATGCTGCACAAATTCATAATAATATATTCTTTGTATTTAATTTTAAAAGCAAAAAATATAAATTCAAAATTTTTTTTAATAACAATTAATGTAAATGTACTTATCTATAATATATATATGTATATCTTTACATCAGATTTAAAATAGAAAAAAAAATCTTCTTGGATAACTTTTTGCAATATCATATTTATACAATATAAATTAAAATATAGGAGTTCATTTGTATTATTTTAAAATCGTGCTTTATTAATAGAATAATTCGTGATTTTTAATGCGGAAGTTTTGTGTATAAAATTTTCTATATTTATTTAAAAATAAAAAAAAAATAGCTTTTTATATTTTATACTAAAATTTAATAAAAATCTATATTTTAAAAGTTTAGCTTGTTTAGAAATTTTAATCGAGATTTATCAGTAATTTAAGAAAGTTTTTATAAAATTTTAATTATATTTCTTGTTTTAAATATGAGCGATTCTTTCTCGAGCAAGATACCCTTCCCTATCCAAAAATGGAGGCAACTTAAAAGAATTTTGATTTTCTGAAATTAATGGGGAACGGGTCTAGTTTTTTATTTTAATGGGCCTTTTCAACTCTTTAAATTTATTGAGCCTATTTTTGTCGTTGAGTGGTGTCAGGTCAAAATTTAAAAATCAGAAGAATCAAATAAAAGTAAGTTGGTAAATTTAAAAAAATTTTTTTTTTGTAAAGTTTTTTATTTATTAAAAAAAAGAAAACGAGACCATTCTGATGCTGATGTTTATTTTTAAAAAGTTTTGTGGGTGATATGTAGTTTTAAAAAAATGCCAACTTTGACTGTTGATATCTCTATACCCACAGGTCTAAAATAAGAAAGTGCTTTTGATGCATAAGTGTGCCAAATGGTAGGAGATTTCATCGAATAGTTTTGCATTTAGCAATTTAAGGGGTTATTTTGAAAAAAATTTTGATCGATCTATGTTTTTGGTCAACGATTTTGCGCTATAACTTTTTTATTATTCACTTATAGTTCCAGAGACACCAGAAGTCAAGTAACCGTTTTTTACCAATTTTCAATAAAACTTTTTAAAAAATTAACAAATTAGCATCTGGATGACCTTGCCTTCTTTTTTTTAATAAATTACAACTTTGAAGAAAAAAAAATTTCAAAAAACTTACCGTTAACCTATTTTTTTCAACTCTTCTGATCTTTAAATTTTAATCTGCCGCCAATCAGATCCTAAAATGGACACTTTTGATTTACAGAGTTGAAAAGGCCAATGAGGAAAAAACTAGACCCTTTACGCGTCAATTCAATCGTCAATTCAATTTCAGAAAACCCAAATTAAGCTACCTCTATTTTTGGACAGAAGGGGGTGGCTGGCTTGAGAAAGAATTGCCCATATAAACTTTTAAAGTTTATGTTTATCAGAAGAAGTTAAAGATTTTCTCATCTGGTTACATGGAAAAATATTTGTTTTTCCAATTGTACAATTTTTCATATTTTAAAAATTAAAAAATTATTTCAAAGATTGTATGAAAAATAACAAGTTTAAAAGTATGAATATTGTACAAGTAATTTGATATAGTTTCTTTGGATTCTCCATGTTACTCCAAAATTTAATCCTGGTGATATTCCAATTATAAAAAATCACAATCTACTATTACAGTAACTACTTATTACCAAATCAATGCTAAAAAGAAATAAATAAAAAAAAAAAGTAAAACAGAATTAGAGGTTCCATATAGTATTAACCCTTCGAGTACACACCTATTTTTTCGAACACGATGTACAAAATGAGTCGGCCAAGTTTGCGGTCATATAATTCAGTAACTATGGCATATTTAGCTTAACCAAAGTTCTAAGGCAATAATTTAAGTCTATAAATAAGATTCATGATATAAAGGTTTCCAAAAGGTATATATAGGGTCCACTAATAAGTTTCCTAAAATAATTGGTTAAAATTGATTAAAATGTCCAAAATTCACAAAATTTCTCGTCTACAACATGTCTACTAAGAAGAATTTGTGGAGTTTTCATGTCTTGAAGTAGAATAAATACAGTATCTTGATGAATTTCTATATGGAAAGTTCTCATGATTTACAGAGTTTTTTAAATACTGTAATTTTTCTATGAGCAATATAATACGAGTCTGCTAAACCCTGTGTTGAAACGTCACTTCCAACTCGATCTATTAGGCACCCTTCTTTCAATATATCTACTAATAATAGTGAATGAATCCATAAGCAAAAGGGGTCAAAGGAACAGCGATTAATAATTTTATCATTCCAAAGGTAAAAGGTTTATCATCTACTCCAGTCAAAATACGGGTTTGGTAGTATTTTCACTGGCAAACACGAGATTTGCTCTACTATAGGTTTTTTATGTCGCTGAACACAAAAATCGGGGTAATATCGTAAAGAAATGGGGGCTTCACCTTTAAATTTAAATTTTCAAAAACTACCTATATTTGGACTGGAGTATATTTTCAATAATATTTATACAGAAATTTGAAAATGATATCGTACACTAAAATGAAGATCTACTGCCTTTATATTCAAACTATTACAGATGATAAATTACTAAGAAAATTTTTATACTAAATACAAGAAATTTCATACATTCTTTGTCTTGACAACGATATTACGTAAAGTAAAAAAATTTTAAAACCTTTAAAGGTGAAGAATATACTTAATATTTATATAAAAAGTTTACATAAAATATTTATTAATGCATTTTATAGTTATAACAATGTAGCACTTGTGTGCGAAACTTGAATATTTCAGTTACATCATTAAGTCTATATATGTATGAGAATTGAATAAAGCGCATGCAATGAAAAAAAAACTTCCTAGCATCATTAATCTTTAAAAGAAATCTTCTTTAAGTATTTGTAATGCAGTAAGTACATTCTGGTATAAATTTATTAGTGAAAACATGACAAATTTATGTGTCAGAAAAGTTCAGAAAAATTCTACATTTAGGACTTCCTTAAGAAAATTTTAATTTCTTTTTTATATAATTTTAAAAGCTATCAGTTTTAAAAATCTTCATTCCTTAAAGTTTGTGAATTTTCTTTTTTTTTTAATTTAATTTATCACATTTAATAGAAAAAGTGTAATCTTTAATGCTTAATTTTTATGTTTATCTAATATTACGATGCATATTTAAATAAACTTATAGATGTTAAAATGCAAAGGAGTGATATTGTATGCATCTTAAATTCTTTTTATTTTATTTTTTTTTTAAATATAATAATTTTGCATGCTTTAAATAGAAATGTATACAGAGAAAGTATCAAGGAAGAAT
The DNA here is from genome assembly GCA_022575985.1 of Anagrus nilaparvatae. Classification (NCBI taxonomy): domain Eukaryota; kingdom Metazoa; phylum Arthropoda; class Insecta; order Hymenoptera; family Mymaridae; genus Anagrus; species Anagrus nilaparvatae. The sequence goes on along the minus strand of JAKSXM010000247.1, from coordinate 1,753,336 downwards.
TTTTAATGCATTTAATTTGAAATCATATTTTATTACAGTAATAAATTCTTTTATTTTTATCTTTTTGTCTTAAAATTACTTAAAATTAACCCCCTTCTAAATTCAGACATTTAGCTGACATTGAGTAAATAAAATAAAGAAATACTAAATAAAATAAAAGGGGCTCAATATAATAGCACGTGAACCTACTATTATAGGAATAAAGAAATTAGTAACGCTAGACATTTTTTTCGATAAATAATAATGATTAAGACGATTTTTGTAGCAACAATATTTACAAGAAAAGGCTGCAAAATTATTGGCACTACGGTTCCTCAAGCTATGACAAATATTCATATCAGTTGGAAATTTTCAGCGTTTTGTATTACACCTGAGAAATAAAAAGATAACAAATGTTTCAAAGTTAGAACTGCCAAGTATTTTATTTTTTGGTTGAAAAAAATTAAAAAAAAAAATTTTTTTTTAATTTTAAGATTAAATTAGAGAAATTATAATCGTTTTTATAACCGGAGTCAATAAAATTCATTAAATTTAATTTTTGATACGCTACAAAACAAAGAACATCGATTAACGTACAATGGTATTTGTAACATTATAAAAACTAATTTTAACAAAAAAGGCTTCCTGAAAGAAAGAATTATTTATTTCAAAAAATTTATATGCGGATAAGAAAAACTAGACACAGAGTTATTAACAGAGATGAAAAACCAACTATTGCAACGACTAGGAAGTGATAGATCAGTAGCAGCAATTAAAAAGAAATTCTTACTGTTAAGAACTACCAAGCAAACAAACGATCTAGTATATTTGAAAAAAAGGGGTTCAAAGGTGGTCTCTAGAGGAGGATTATTTAAATCATATAATTATTAAATTTGAAGAATCTATAGGACCTAGCATAGCACAATGGGTAGACAGAAGCTCTTCCGTCCAAATTAAAACTACCGTTAACCTTCGGATTATCCGAAATTGACTTTTTTACATTTTTGCTATATTTATCAAATGACAAAAATGATAAAAAAATTTTTTTGTAAAATATAGTTATTTGCGATTTTATGAATATTAAAAATACCGTAAGTGAGCCTAAATTTTGAGAATACAGCCAATAAGCAGGGTAAGAGAACATAAAACAAATTAAAAAACACCTTTCGTCGAACGTTACCGCTCAAAAAAAGATTATCAAGACGTGACAATACGATAATTTACCAACTAAAAAATTAAGACCGGCAACAAATCCAAGTATGTAAAGTTTTTTTCCTAGCTACATTCGGGTTTACTCCGAGAAATTTTTCTACGATTCAGCGGATCGCTGGAATATCATCCATAGCTGTTAATGCGTCAAATATTAAAAAAACGAAAACTTGACAGAGAAATCATGAGAAATCATGAGGAATCACATTGAATCATATCATCCAATAATTTCACATTACCGGCGTGAGTACGTTCTACTTCAGAAATCACCATCTTATCCGATATTATCCGATAAGTATAAAAATTTTTTGGAGAAATACGATATGGATTGTGACTATGAAACCTATCGTAAATTCGTAACTGTTGACATGAATATCGTTTGCAAAACTGGGACATGAAGATTTTTAAACTTGCGAAGAACACGAAACACACAAAGCAGAAAGTTATGAAAATGACTTGATGATTGCCAAATTTTCCAAAAGTGGAGAGATGATAAAGTGAGATAGAATAATGCCCGCCAAGAATACACCCAAGATAAAGAAAAAGATTGGGAAGCCAACTATGTTTAAGTTTTGATATGCAGAAAGTAATCATGTTTACCTCAAAATAGACACGTTTAAGCAAGTAGTATTTACCCGAAGACTTGATACATTTAATGACTGCTTTATGTTCCTGTTGGTAAAAAGTAGAAATGTCATCCATTTGCAGCAATATGGCATGAAGCTATAGCTGGAAGAAAAACAGTAGAACTTACGAGTACTTTCTACCAACTGTTAATGTATTATCGTGTTATTAAATACATGATATTATAGCTGAATAATTGGCTGGCCAAAACTAAAATTGGACTTTATTTTCAATTTTTGTGTATTTGATCAATTTATCAGAAATAGGCGTTGAAACAGTTGGTATATATAAGCTATGCTTTTGTTATAACATAGCAGAAGAAAACACAAATTTATCATTTAATGAGGACAATGATCACATAGAAATATCTGGTAGTATCAGAAATTAATTTAACACAATATATTTGTAGAAAAACTACTAGAGAAAAAAGTACTCCAGATCTCAAAGTTATGTTCCACGAATCAAAGAAGACACACAAACACAGCACTGCATGCAGCTAGGAGACTATGGTCACGTTTGACTAAAAAAGAGTTTACAAAAAGATTGGAAAAATGAAAGCTGACTGAAAAAAGATCTTAAATATATTGCACAAACAATTAGAAATTTAAAAATGACACCTACACAATTATTCAATTAAATCAAGAGAAAATTAAAACTCTCATTGACAAAAAGAAAAATCAAAAGGCAGTAGCCGAGTCAAGAGGCTTAAGAATAAAATAAGTAGAAACACTATCAACTAGAATACTAGAGAAAAATCCATAAAAGAGACATGTCCCTGCTCTAAATAAAACAGTGCAATATTTTGCCAACGTAATATTATAATGATAAAGATAAACCACAATAAGCAACTTCTAACACCAATGAGTGGCTACATAGAATCGGAAAAGATAAAGGAGAAGAACCACAAAGAATCACAATACAAAAGGTGAGAAACTTAGTGGATACAACGCTAAAATCATCTCCATCCTAGACAGCCCCAGGAGTACACAAATTTCCTCTTGCAGTCTAGAAAATACCATTCGTAAGAATTATCTTAACCAACTATATTTATAATATAATAACGAACAAAACAAGACTGCAGGAAATTGATTTTTTGGGGAAAACAACTTTAATAAACAACAAAGAAGACACATCTGAACCTAGAAATTATAGACCAATACGTTTGCTGAATACTGATTACGAAGTTTTAACTGCGATATTGGCAAACATCATCAAAGATTCCATCTCAAAATCGATGATACCTGAACAAAAATTTGCTAAAAATAATACGGGGTACCATGCATTGCATGCTATGAGAAAAGTCATGCTCGCAGTATGCCATATTCTTAAAAAGAGACAACTATTCTATCTGGTATGACTTTAATAAGGTATACTATTGTGTCTTTCACTTATAACTAAAAAGATACGCAAACCTCTTACCCGTACGTAAAGACATGAAAAGTACTATTATAGCTGTCATAAGTAAGTGGTCCACTATCTTAAGCATTGGAAAATAAGTCGCATCTCTCATTGAAAAAGCAGGGAGTGCTCCAAGGTGACTAGATAAGCTACCTACTCTTTATCCTAGTAACAGCTAGTATAGTCAATCACATCACCACTGACAACAATATATTACAATCATCAAAAGGAAAAAACGAAATAGTGGTGTACATGGATGACATAAAAATCCATACCACCAACAAACAGTCTGTGGACCTTATAACGACAGAATTAATAAGAGCAGCAGGAGAACTAAATCTTACAATTAAAACACAAAAATGTGGAATATACATTAAAAATCAAGATGACTAAAAATTTTGGTCATTTTGGTCGTTATTGAAAGAGGAACGCTTGTCTTTTTTTAAAATTTTGAAAATATGGATAAGGAAAAAACATTTCATGTAACTAATAATCATAAAGGTACAAAGGAACCTCCAATTTTCCAAAAATGCAGGTCAAGAAAACGAAAGTTTCTGGGAAATCAAAATACCACTGAGCACTCTACTGAATATACATGCACGTCAGCAAAAAAATTAAGAGACTCCAAATCTTTAATAGCTTCTTGCTTTCCAACAATTGATTATGTTTTTTTATGTTTTTTTATAATATTTTCACTCAGTTTTTTTTAACTTTGTCAAGTTTTGTGAAGTGTAATGCTTGCGACGGCGAAATAACATTTGCTAAAACTTGCGCCAAAGGACTTGAGTTTCAAGTTGTGTTAAGATGCAAATGTCGTCAAAACAAAGTGATCAATTCATGCAATCGTATAGGCACCGATTTCGAAATCAATCGCAAATTCGTGTTTGTAATGAGACTTATAGGTGTTGGTATAAATGGAGTTAAATTGTTTTGTTCCATGATGGACTTGAGTTATAGCTTAAAAATTTCAAGTATTATGAGTCTCTTAAAAATATAAAAATAGCAACAGAAACTGTGTATGATCTTGTATTGGAAAAGGCAGGTTTAGCTGAAAAAGAAATTTTAAAAACTCGCACAAAAAAAAACATAATGATTTAACATTATGTTTTATCATTATGGTAAATCATTATGGTTTATCATATGGTTTACCATAAGGTATATATTATTGACAAAATAATTTCTGTTATCTCCTGGACAACCTTCGGGATAAAAATGAACCCTCCTAGGAAAAGCTGATATCCTCGAGGTATAATTTTCATATTTTCACCCCAACTTATTTTCCGATTTTCCAAAATGGCGGACCAGAAAATATGAAAAAAAGAACTTTCTAACTTACCTGGGGGTTTTGGAGGTTGAGAAAAACGTTTTTATGACTGAAAATTTTCATTTTTTCACCCCAACGTATTTTCCGATTTTCCAAGATGGCGGACCAAAAAAATATGATAAAAACAACTTTCTACCTTACCTGGGGGTTTTCGAGGTTGAGAAAACCGTTTTTATGACTGAAAATTTTCATTTTTTCACCCCAACGTATTTTCCGATTTTCCAAGATGGCGGACCAAAAAAATATGAAAAAAACAACTTTCTACCTTACCTGAGGGTTTTCGAGGTTGAGAAAACCGTTTTTATGACTGAAAATTTAAATTTTTTCACCCCAACGTATTTTCCGATTTTCCAAGATGGCGGACCAAAAAAATATGAAAAAAACAACTTTCTACCTTACCTGGGGGTTTTCGAGGTTGAGAAAACCGTTTTTATGACTGAAAATTTTCATTTTTTCACTTCAACATATTTTCCGATTTTCCAAGATGGCGGACCAAAAAAATATGAAAAAAACAACTTTCTACATTATCTGGTGGTTTTTGAGGTTGAGAAATACGATTTTTTTATTGAAAATTTTCATTTTTTCACCCCAACATGTTTTCCGATTTTCCAAGATAGTGGACCAAAAAAAACAGGAAAAAACGACTTTCTACATTACCTGGGGGTTTTCGAGGTTGAGAAATACGATTTTTTTATTGAAAATTTTCATTTTTTCACCCCAACATGTTTTCCGATTTTCCAAGATGGCGGACCATAAAAACGGTTTTCTCAACCTCCAAAACCCCCAGGTAAAGTAGAAAGTTGTTTTTTTCATATTTTTTTGGTCCGCCATCTTGGAAAATCGGAAAATACGTTGTGGTGAAAAAATGAAAATTTTCAGTCATAAAAACGGTTTTCTCATCCTCCAAAACCCCCAGGTAAAGTAGAAAGTTGTTTTTTTCATATTTTTTTGGTCCGCCATCTTGGAAAATCGGAAAATATGTTGGGGTGAAAAAATGAAAATTTTCAGTCATAAGAACGGTTTTCTCAACCTCCAAAACCCCCCGGTAAGGTAGAAAGTTGTTTTTTTCATATTTTTTTGGTCCGCCATCTTGGAAAATCGGAAAATATGTTGAAGTGAAAAAATGAAAATTTTCAGTCATAAAAACGGTTTTCTCAACCTCGAAAACCCCCAGGTAAGGTAGAAAGTTGTTTTTTTCATATTTTTTTGGTCCGCCATCTTGGAAAATCGGAAAATACGTTGTGGTGAAAAAATGAAAATTTTCAGTCATAAAAACGGTTTTCTCAACCTCGAAAACCCCCAGGTAAGGTAGAAAGTTGTTTTTTTCATATTTTTTTGGTCCGCCATCTTGGAAAATCGGAAAATACGTTGGGGTGAAAAAATGAAAATTTTCAGTCATAAAAACCTTTTTGTCAACCTCCAAAACCCCCAGGTAAGGTAGAAAGTTCTTTTTTTCATATTTTCTGGTCCGCCATTTTGGAAAATCGGAAAATAAGTTGGGGTGAAAATATGAAAATTATACCTCCAGGATATCAGCTTTTCCTAGGAGGGTTCATTTTTATCCCGAAGGTTGTCCAGGAGATAACAGAAATTATTTTGTCAATAATATATACCTTATGGTAAACCATATGATAAACCATAATGATTTACCATAATGATAAAACATAATGATAAATCATTATGTTTTTTTTTGTGCGAGAAATAAAGGCCTACCAGAAGATAAAGTTTCAGTTTCTGGCGACGGAACTTGGGCAAAACGAGGTTTTACCTCACTTATCGGAGCTACCTCGTTAATCGGAAAGTTCTCGATTTATTTGTGTCGTGTAACCATTGCAGAGCCTGCGATTTTAAGAAGAAAACTCATACCCCCACTGATTTTCAAATCTGGTTTGAAAGTGAACATTCTGAAGAATGCCCTATCAACTACGAAGGCAGCGCAGGGGGCATGGAAGTACAGGGAGTCCTGGAAATGTTTAAAAGGTCTGAAAAGAAGCATCAATGTAAATATTCTGAGTATATTGGTGATGGGGATTTCAAGGCTTTCAAAAATTTGTTAGATAGTAATCCATATGCTGATGTTGTTGTTAACAAAATTAGAATGCGTTTTGCATGTGGATAAATGCATGTTTAAACATTTAAAAGATGCCAAAAAAACGTTAACAGAACGTAAGAAAATTAGAAATAATAAAAAAAATGAAGAAGAAGCTAAAGTTGAACCTAAGCCTAAAAAAACGTAGGTGAAGCAAAATCTGGAAAAAAAGGTAGACCTAAAAAAATAGAAATGGACAAAAAAGCTGGGGATACAGAAAAAAAGGCTACTAAGAATAAAAAAAGTGAACCTGTAATAAAAACGCAAGATCTCACAGAAAAACTAATGAAAAAAATCTCATTTTTTTATGGACTGGCCATCCAGAAAAATCCTGATAGTATACTTATAAGATATGAAAAAAGCTATTTGGGCTATATACTACCATCAAGTATCAACTGATGAAGTTCCGCGCCATGAAAACTGTAGTATTGAGTGGTGCGAATATTTAAAGGCTCAGCAAGCAAAAACTAGTTTTACTCATAAACCAGCTCTGAGTCGTGAAGTTCAGGAAGTTTTAGATCTTTCATAGTTTATCTGATGACAAATTATTAACTCGATGTTTAGGAAAAAACACGCAAAATAATAATGAGTACTTTAATAGCGTTATTTGGAGTATGGTGCCAAAAAACTATTATTCATCAGCTCAAATTGTGGAAATAGCAGCCTGGATTGCTGCCTGCTTATTTAATGAAGGTAGTTCAACATTAATTAAAATTTTGGAAACTATGGGGGTCCAACCTGGCGAACACGCATACAAATATACGCTTAAATGTGATGAAGAACGAATTCGTGAAGCCGAATTTGTAAATAAGCAGACTACTAAGGAAGCAAGAGTGGACAAAAAAACAGCTTTAGCTGAGCAGTGTTCAGCGATACAAAGCTGATTACCTACCCTATAATCCGCAAGTGGTAGTTGCTTCCCTCAACTACCAATTTTAGGATTCTCCCTGATAATAGCTGTACAAGCTTCTTTTAGTTAGTCTATTGAGCTACTAAATTAGTATCAGGTAAGAATTACAAATATATATAATATTAGTCCTAAACTTTTATAATTTTCGAAAAATGATCTTTTAACATATCGAACCGATTAACTTGAAAATTTAGGTGAATTTGTAAAAAATATGCCCGAATCGAATGAAACTCTTTTCGGCTGTAAAATTTTTCCTTACTTTTCTGTTTTTTATAATAATTAAAAATATATATAATATTAGTCCTAAACTTTTATAATTTTTGAAAAATTATTATTGTAACTTATGACAGATCTAACCGATTACCTTGAAAATTTAGGTGGATACGTAAAAAATATGTCCGAATCAAATGAAATTCTTTTTGTTAGTAAAGTATTTCCTCGGTTTTCAGTTGTTTTGGTTTTTTTTCAAAATTTGATAAAAAATTTTTTTTTGGAAATTCAGCTTTTTCAACATTAAAATTTTTGTCGTTATCAATCAAAACAAAACCTAGCCTATGTTTTGACCTGTAATTTTTGCCGTCTTTTGCAGTAAACCCGATGTTCTCGTTTATCGCGTTCGGACATACACACATACACACATAATAATTAAAGATTTATATATATATATTGGATTGGATTGTAAAAAAAGTTGTAAAAGTTGAAAAAAAGTCAAAAGTTACTGAGACTGAATAATTTAGCTATTTAAAATTTTTTGGTAATAATTTTTTGAAATAATTTTTTTATACTTTTTCCTTTTGCATCTGAAGTATAATAATTTTTTCCTGTAAGCAACCAGAAAATATGTATATAAAAAATGTAAGTGTTTTCTTTCTTCCTAATCAAATCAAAGCCATAAAAAAATTCTTCCCTAGATCACTGTTTACCTTTTATTATTTTTTTGGTCAAGGTTCGCAATATACTAGAGTCCTAAATGTCAGGTATTATAAAGCTCGTAGTTACGATAAAAATATTTGTTTGCTTAATTTATTTATAAGAATAGGCCTTTGGGTGCTTTGTAACATTTTATGCTCAAGTTTTATTTTTTGATTTTACAGTATTTCCAATGTAACTGAAGTATTACTAAAACTTAATGCTTTAAAATAGGAAGTTACTTAGTGTTCACAAGTCATGGGAAATTGGAGCATATATAAAATACCTTTTTTTTTTAAATTACTTGTGCAAGACATGTAGGACAAAAGTTTATTAATTATTTAAGAAGCAAGAGAAAAACATGAAAAATGATCAATATTTTATATCAAAATTGTTAATAAATAATTAATTTTTGTAAATTTTTTTCAGGAAAAATATGTCCTCTTAAAATTTGGTGTGGTTGGCAGACATTTCTCAAATAGGTAACTTGGCTTTTACTTTTCACTCATTTTTTACTACTTACAACTCAAACCGACATATCAAAAATACTTATCACAGGTGATTTAATTACCTCTTGGACCTTATTTTGAGCATTCAGCACGAAACATCCCCTATATAATCAGTGTTTGCTAACAGCTTAAGATCGTTAATATTATGTTTTGAAGGTAACGATCATACATTTTGTAGTTTTGCAATTAATTAGAATGTAATTCATTCAATTTGGGTGAATAATTAGCTTTAACTAACTCATTTTGTGATAAAGTAGGTTTGTAGTTATTAAATAAAGCATAATTCGTGTGGACAAGATAGGGCAAAAGATTTCTTCATCATTTAAGGAAAGGCCGCTTGGTTTTACTAGGTTTAGATATACATAGAAGAAAATTTTATTAATCCCATTTGTTATTCAAAAAATGTAAGCTTGTATATTATAAAAAATTATATCTGACACTATCGTCTAAGATATGAAACCTTCAGAAAGACCGGTAGAGCGTCCCTTTACCTTATACAAATAAATGCAGCCAGGGCTTTTGACTAATATTATTCCTCTATAACTGATAAATATAAACGAAGAAGGTGTGTCTTTGTACATGCAGAAAAGAGCTAGCAAGATTATTTGTGCTATCTTCCCTTTCTCTTTTGCTTACCTTGGTGAACATGTACTCCAGGTATAATAATAATACCCGACTCGACTTAACTCTTTCTCCAACATACCTACATTAAAAATATCTGGTGATCTCTTTCTGTCGTTTCTACATATGTATGTGTAGATATAATAGGTGTGTTGACTTAAATGTGTGCTGTCGTTTTTCTCTATAAGAAATCGAGGTAAGAAAGAAGTAGTAAAGGTGTGTATTGTACTGTGAGAGCAATGAGCTCCTCTCTCGTCGGTTACTGCGCTAATGTTAAAAAAAATACTCGACGTTCGCCAGTCGGTTTTTAAAACTTGCCGATCAACGATCGTTATTACTATCGACTCTTCATTTTCTTTTTTTACTCTTTTAATTCTTTTAATTTTAATCTGTTTGAGGAAATTTTGAGATACCTTTGTAAATTTTTACTGGTATCTTCTTACGCAAACTAAGTTTTTATTTTAAATGTGAAAAATTTCAAAACAAAAAATTAAATAAGTGTGATTTATAATAAAAAATTTAAGTGATGCATTATGAAAAATAAAAATGAATTAAAAAAGGTAGAAAAGAATTTATTTTTAAAATAAAATGCAATTGAAAAAGAAAATTAAGAGAAAAACGAAGAAATAAGAAGAATAAAAGTTTGTTGCGGTTTAATATGCGCGTTTAATGTGAATTTTTTTTTTTTTTTAAACTTGATAATACATAACAGTAATAATTACTTTTTACATAACAAAAAAAAAGTGGTCCCTTTTTATAAAAAAAATTTATTCGATAAAAAAAAGTAAGGTAAAAGAATTTATGTACTTAAACTTACTTATAAGGCAAAAGATTCTTTAAAACAAATAAGTGCGCGAGTGTTTTTTTTTTTGTGAAAACTGTAAATTTTTTTTTTTGTTCAAAAAAGATATGTACAATGACATATATTAAGTTAAAGATAAGAAATTAAACAAATATTTAAAATGATAAATCGATACAAGTGAGAATTGTTTGTACATGGTTAAATTTTTTATCAAAAGCGACAAAAAAAAAACATTAAAAAAAAACGTGTATGTAAATAAAATTAGTGTACCTAAAAAATAAAAGCTAAGATTAAAATATAGGTAAGTCAATAAAATAATTAATTTAAAAAAAAGGAGGCTAACGGTAAAATTGACTCTTTTGACTAAAAAAAAACAAGAAATATCATCCGTTTTAAATGACGATACACGTTATATTTTACCGGTTCAAAAAAAATTATTTTAAAAATAAATAAAAAATTTAACTCAGCTGTAAATAAATAGATTAATTTAATTTGAATAATGAAAGCAAAAAAAAAATTCTTTAAATTCTATGCACGTGTTTTAATAATTTATAATATCATAATAATAATAGGCTGCAAAAAAATTAGACAGGGAGAGAGAGATTAAAATAATTTAGCTTATATTATTTGCATTGTATTATTGCATGAGGTAATAATAATTTTATTTTAATCTTTTTTTATTCTATGTGCGTTTTGTAAATACACAAACATTCTGCATATTTATTATATAAATCTGTAATTGAAAAAAAAAAATCAGAGACAATTGGAAATTCTATGTTATTATGTTTGTTTATGCGGTTATTTTTTTATTCGAAAAAATAATAATTCTTTAATAATTACGAAAAATATATTATTATGAATAAATTGTTCAAAGATATACTAATTTTTTTCTATTATTATCTTTAAATAAATTATTATGTAAAATTTATTATAAAAGGTTGGTTAAATCTCATTTTTAATACGCATCTACTATAGATAATTTTAGTTGAAAATACCTGATGAAAATCATAATAAATAGAATTTTTCAAATTTTTTTTTCTTAACGTTTTTAGCTTTTTTCCTTAGAAATCTAATTTTAATGGATCCATTTTTCAGCCAAGAAACCAATTTCCTAGTAGATATATTTATTTATCGAGTTTATTTTTACCTCAAAAGTCTATGCATTCCAGAATGTGTTCTATCCTAAAAAATGATAAACAGAAAACCAAAGGAAATCCTCAAAAAAAAATTTTTTTATTTTCTAGAAGTTTATTTTTGCCTTTGAAAGTAAAAAGGGCTTAATTTCCTAAATCAAAATTATTCTACTGGACCCACCCCTCCCTAAAAACGCGAACTTTCGATCCTTCTCTTCTTCTTGTTACGGCTGCCTTTTACACATGATCATGGCCCATGAACATGGCCCATATTAAACATTAAAAAATCAAAGTATTGGCTTAATTTTTTATTTGCTCAAGTTTTTTAAAATAAGGAAATTACTAGGGGTGTGCGGTTGGTCTTCGGGTATACACGAAAAGCTTGAAAGAGCCAAAGGTACAGTTTTGAATCAGAAATTTCCCTGGTTTTACGATTACATGAAAATATTTTTCAAAATTATTCATTAATTTCAGGTAATAAGTCATTAAAAGTAATTACTTTTTTAATTGTATTAGCTGTTTTTACTATTTCGCGCATAAGCGAAAAATTTTCAAAATTAAAATATTCATGTATCGTAATGCCAAGGAAATTTCCGATTCAAAAATGTACCTGCGGGCTTCTGAAGCTTTTCGTGTATACCAGAAAACCGACCTGGCCTGACCCAAAAAAGACCGAACTTTTGCGTCAATTTCAAAAATTTGGGTAACACTCCCTTATAGAAATTACTAATAATTTTGAAACTTGATTAAAATTTTAAATTAATACTATTTCCAAAAATATCCATGTCCAAGTGTATTATGCATATGCTTATAACTCTTATAAGTAGTCTGGTTTCCCTTGAACGGCCCGAAATACGTACTAGATCCCTTAAAAATTGGGCAAAAGGTTATTTTTAATTTTTTGGATCAATTTTAGGGGGGGAGGGATTGAGGGTGTTCATGCCCCATTTTAAAATCAGGAATCTTTTTTACGAGACTTTTTTCCTTAGGTCTTCCTGAGAAGATTACACTAGGTTTTAGCTAAATTCATTCATTTTCGTAGAAATGTCAGCTTTGACCTTTTTTTACAGAGACTCCTTGACTATACACTAAAAACGTGAAAATATTTTTATTAGCTTAAAATTATAATGTTAAGTTGTTACTTTTTAAATTGCGTAAAGCAACAGGTGTTCTTAGAGTTATACCGAGTTATACAGGGCAACTGAAAACTTCGCTCGCTTAAAAATCGATTTTCTATTGAAAGTACTCTATTTATTTAAATATATAATGTAGCTTGATTGAAAATAAAGGTAAAAGAAAATTTTTTTCTAAGAATTAATATAAGGATTAAAATTTTGTAATATTCCTAATTCATGGTATTTAGGTATATTGATTTATATTAAATTAAAAAAGCGATTTAGCGACTTCTGAAAAATAGCAACTTTAGCAACTTGATTTCTTAGTACTTGAGTCAAAAAATGAACCTAGAGTGAAGATTTTTGCTTATTGAATTAACTCTTCTCTGTAAAAACGATAAGCATTCTTATAAATTTGAAACAGTGCGCGAAACCTTGTAAGTATGTGATGTGTTATTCGAGAATTTACACGAGGATATTGCATACAAGTTGTTAGTGTAATTTTTTACGATGCATAAAATATTAAAAATTTTTAAAAATATACAAATTATAAATATATAAATCAGATAAGGAGGATATCGAACAAAAAATTGTGCGATTAAAAAAAAATGAGCTTTTTTATATGGAAATAACATATATAAGCGTTCTTTTGAGTGCATTAACTTCTTTAGAGCTTTGTAAATTATCTCTTATTGCGGTTTTATCCAATGAATCCATCTTTTTTTGAAAATAAAATAACGACGTTTAATACTCTTTGAAAAACTGGTTTACTCTTTAACTCAACTTTGTACACACATATTGTATAAGACTGCTCACGTATAAACTATATTTATGTACATGAGTAATTTTCACAAATTTTCATTTTTATAGAGTGTTTAAAAGCTCGGGTAATGCCTTTAGTTCCAAGAATCAAAAAATTTTATACTCTTAACAAAACGCTTGAAAAAATAAATGTTTCAAGTAATTATTGTATGCATCGTGTATGTCGTATGCTCTTCTGGAGGATCCGGTGTTAAAAAAGTGGTTTATGGGGCCTCTGGCCTCCTTTGAGATAATCTCTTTGCGTTTATGACAACGCATCTAATAGATTTTAATAGATAGATCCTACAAAAAGTGCTTGCAAGCATTGATTTTCGTCTATTTTCAAACAAGCATTTATAAGAGTCCGGTCATTAAAAAAAAAAAAATATAGAAGTTTTTTGAAAATTGTTCGTATATTCTTACTTGTTGAACTTTTTTGCACATAAAACTTCATCGGAAGCTATTATATACATGCGTATGTAAGTGTAAAAGAAGAGCAAGTGAAGAAAATAGATGTATACGTATGTATATACAAGGTATGAAATCAAATAAGTGCACTTTACAACAACATTTAATGTTTCATACAGAAATATTTATACAATTTTTTATAATATACATTTTTTAAAAGTCTTTCATCAATTACTATTATATAAATATAATGACTGGAATTTTTATTTAAAAAATAAAATATTTTTACTTTTTGAAAAATTCAAATATTTATCAATTTCCGCAAATGAAATATTTAGTTAAAAATTTTTTTAATACAATTCTGAAATTATTAAAATCTTATGCGACAAATAGTTCTTTCAAGGAGATCAAAAATGCTTCTAAATATTAATATGAAAATAAATTTTATTTTTAAAGATAATTTATATTAGCTACACTATAGAGCTTGCTATAGAACCCAAAGGAAAATTTCGGTTAATAATTTAAATTAAATTTTTAGAGCCAAAATTGATAAAAAAACATATTTATTTTCTAAAAGATAGCCTTTTTTTTAGGAAGAAAATAACCTCTCTTCGCTACTTTCCGTGAGGAACAACCACCTAAAGCGCGACGTGAGCACCTGCATACAAGTACTTACCAGTATGCAGATGCATTACGAAATAATCTTGACTAGGAGGTATTGAGTGCGTCACATTTTTATGCGTATATACACTCTATCATGAAGTTTGAAGAAAAATGCCGGGTGATAGTTAACATGAATAATCAGGCAATGACCCCACGCGGGGAGAAAACTGAATTTAATTTAATTTGATTTTAGGATATGAAAGATATAAAAAAGGGTAGGAAGTTTGGCCAAGAGTGGCATGAGTCCTAAAAAAATAATAATTATTATTTCCTCGTACGTTGAAAAGACCTTGTAATTTATTGCAAAATTGGCCAAAAATCTAAATGCTAAATATCCTATGGCTAAAATAATTCAAAATTTTGATAAGTCCCTGATTTTATTATACATATTTTAATTAACTGAATCCAAATTTCTAATTTATAAGGTCGTATGATTAATTATTTAAGCAATATTTAATTATTAATAAATTGTTTAAACAAAATTTTTTCGAAAATTACGTGTGACCTTTGATTATGTTTTTTTTGACCCTCTGATCACGTTTTTCAGGTTTTTTTTAAAAATCAACCCTAGTAATTGCTTAAGCAATTTTAATTTGTTTATAAGCCAGAAAAACTATGTTTTTAGGTAAAATTCGACAAAAACATTAATTCCGCGGCTTACATTTATCGTGATTTCGAAAAGTTATCGACAAATTTTTTTAATTTTTACTTACTGAATCTGAATTTTTAATTCTCATGTTCATAGATTTAATTGTTAAAACAACATTTAATTATTTATAAATTTTTTAAACAAAATTTTTTTGACACCTTTGTTTATGTATTTTTTAACCCTCTGATAACGATTTTCAGGTTCTTTTTTGCAAAAATCAACCCCATTATTTGCTTAAACAATGATACAGCAAGTAAAAATTATAAAAAATTGGCGATCGTTTTTCGAAATCACGAAAACTGTAAGCTGCGGAATTCATGTTTTTTTCGAATTTTATCTAATAACATACTTATTTTGGCTTATAAACAAATTAAAATTGTTTCAACAATTACTGGGGTTGATTTGTTGCAAAAAAGAACTTGAAAATTGTGATCAGAGGGTCAAAAAATACATAAACAAAGTTGTCACACGTAATTTTCGAAAAAATTTTGTTTAAACAATTTATTAACAATTAAATATTGTTTAAACAATTCATCATATGACCTTATATAAAATACCACCCATTTTTTTCCATGGAGTTCTTATAAGCATGGCTGGCGACAGGACTATAGGCATTTTATATTTATTTGAATTCTGATAACCATAACTACCAATATTACTGATAATTTGATATTAGGAATGCTTGCATTTCTCGTAAAATTTTTTGAGATAGCCTATGGACGCAACGTCCCTACATATCTCTAGAGCCTGTAAAACACATTTCACTTTGAGAAATAATTTTAAGAATCAAATCATTTTGAAAATGCGCTTCCACAAAAAATAGCTGTTTTTATTTTAAAAATTTTAACTGTTTTACGGATACAGATTCTTTTCATCAAAAATTTGTGAAAAAATTTATCTCGCAAGTAAAATAATTTTTAAAGATTATATATATAAGGAGCCCATCATAAATTAATACACATTGAACTTTTATCTTTCAAAATTCAAAATAAAAATAAATATAAAAAATTGTAAACGAGTTTAAATTAAAATAATTTAGTGACTTTTTTTATCAAAACATTTACGTTTTTCAAATTTAAACTAAATTAAATTAAAATAACAATTTCAGTTAGCTTTGTTTAAACAATACTTAATTCGCTTGAGTTTTTAAGCTTTTAAGTACCTAGCAGAAAATTTTTTTCCTTCAAAATTAAAAATTCTGCTTTTTGAAAAACGTCTCGGGAAAAATGGATTTCTAATGTAAAAATTGACCATAGATTTTTTGGGTAGCTGATCAAGAATTTTTGTGATTTTTTTAGGTAAAACTAATACCCTAAAATTAGAAAAAACTCTAAAGTATCAATCTCTTAAAGGGATATTTTAAGCTACTTGAAGGATGAAATATTTAAAATTTCACCTATTAAATCACCAAAATTTTTGATCAGCGAGCCAAAAAACCCATGTAGACCAAATCTGGCCACTCAAAATTTGAACACATTAAAAGTAACCCTTTTTAGGGGTAGTTTTTGCAAATTTAATGGCGAATCCCTAATTTTTCATGGAAAAAACCACGAAATTCTTGACAAAATTCGTGATACAAAAAACCTATAGTAGACCAAATCTGGTTGTGGCAGGAAACAGAACAGGAAAAACCGTATCTTGACTGGAGTAAATACTGTTCTTCGAGCTGTTCTTGGAATAAACATGGTCAGCATAAAATAAAAATAAATCTAATTGAATCAAATGCTATTTCTGAAGGTTAAATATGGGTAAAATTAAAAATCAAAGATCTATAATAAGTCGAAAACTATGAGTTTTATTGTTTCTTCAAATAACTGCTTCCCATTTGAAAAATTTATTTCCAAAATAAATAGATTTTAGTTTATTTAAGTATTTAATATTTATTGTTTTTATAAAAACTTTTGTGCTATATGAAAATTTCTTCCTAATCAGTCATACTTTATTATTAAAGCCCTTTCTAGACCTAATAAATTTTTTTTAAATTTAATGTGCTTTTACTATACCAAAGAGATTAAAAAAGATTTAAAAAAATTAATTAGATCTAGAAAGGGCTGAACTGTTTATTCTACTGTATTATCAGTATAAATTTTTTACGACAAAGTAAGATCTTCTACACATCCTTACGAATATTTTTCATTATTAAAAATAAAAATCGTCTTTATTAGACGTTTGCAATGGGTTTTCAAAAATAGAGGTTTGAGATGCCACGCTGATTCCAAAGTATTTTTATCATCAGAATATAATCAATAATGTTAATTTAAGTAGTTTTTAAATATTTGAATATAGTAATAATAAGTGGTATAGAAATAATTTTAGATAACATATATGAAGTTCTTTGGTCCTTATAAAGGATATAAAACGCATTTCACTTTCGCGAAATATTTAATGAATTATCGGGTTAAACTTAAGGTGGGACGAATTTTTTTAAACATCATTATTAAAAAATATAATTATTAAATAATGAATTTACAAAGGAAACGATGACATAATTATTAATATTCTACATAATTAAAAAATAACACGGATTAATACCCTCGACAAAAAAAAAGTATCCTATTTATTGTGAGAAACAACAGATAATAAAATTTCAATTTTTTTACAAATAAAAGATAAAAAAAATCTATATTTCATGACTTTTTTTTTAAAATCTTAATAACAGTATTTTAAATTTAAATAATAAATTTTAAGTAGCTCATTATATTATGATAAACTATAAAAATTTTCTTTTAACTATTGTTACACTTTTGTATTTTTATGACAATTTTTTTTTTCTTCTTCCCTCGAATGAATAATTGTTTAGAAAAAAAAGAAAAAAAGTAAGAGAATAATAAAGATACCGTAATTTTAAAATCGTTAAAATATAATTTACTAAAGAGTTTCTTTTTTTGTTGAAAATATTTTGAAAAATAAGTATTTTTTGACACGTTTTACATATTCTAAGAAAGTTTCGTTGTTTATTTATTTCAACCTAGATAAAAAATAATATTTTCTTTTCTCATTTTTTGTTTCAGAAAAAAGTTATGGCATTACGTAGTAGAAATAGCAAAGATGTTAAAAAAAGTTCGTATTACGTTTGGTATTTGGGTGCCAAGGATGCTAAAGGGGTTGATGCGATGCCAAGTGCCATAGATTATCTTTTAGAAAGAGAAAGATTGCAAGAACCATTCAAGGTTACGTTACAGGTGAGTTAACATCAAAACGACAATTTACTGTTATCTTACCTTTTTTTTCTTCCTTCCGGGTTATATATTAGCAAAAAGTTATTATTTAATTTTACAATTTTATTTCGTTTTATAAATTAAAACACAAATTTAGCCATTACATACGAGTGGTTCAATTACCTACTTATTCGCTTGACGTTTAGTATTACAAGACAGGATATTATCTTATTTTTAGAACTTTTTTCAAACTTTCTACCTATAATATGCTTTAGATTTATTTATATTTAACTTGTTTTTTAAACAAGTGTTTTACATGTTTTTTTAAATTACAAGATTTTTATCAATTTATGACTAAATTAAAAAATAAATATTTTTATTTTCATTTATTTAATTTGTTAGATTAGAATTTAAAATATATTTTTGAAACACAAATTTTTTACAAGCGAGTTTGTCAGGTATAGATTTTTCAAAATATTTATTTTCTATCCATGATAAGAAATATTAATACTACTAATAAAAAAGAATAAAATTAATACGTAAAAAAAGCTGAGAAAATTCTTAAGAATGATAAAACAAGTTTTCTTATCTCTTAATGCTGGCAGTAGCATTTTGAATATGGAAATTGAACTTTGTAATAACAAGAAATAGTTTTTTTAAATGTCAATTTTTTAAAAATAAGATAAGAGTAGAATTTTATATATTTTTATTTATAATAAACTTTTATTAAATAAATAGTCCACTTTTTGCAAATATCATTCAAGCTGTTGTCATAATACAGTAATTACAATAACTAATAATGCTGCGAGTGAAATATTTTTAATAAAAGTAAAAAAGTATAAATTATAAAATATTTGAACGTAATTTCATTTTCATGAGAACCGGATGCTTGGGAAAATATCAGTTTTTGCCACAAAAATACGGCGGTTTTCGCCTTCAGATGTCATAGTCCCCCCTGTCCCTCATAAAGTTCCCCTTTGTAAAATTTCATCTCAGAAAAAAATTTCCCCTCACAATTAATATGTAAAAATAAAGAAAAAGATAAAAAATATTTATAAATTTTAACCAATGTAATACATGCACAGAATCAACACTGTAAAAAGTAACTTTCTTATATTAACAAAAAAATTAAAACATTTTCAAAAAATTAGTAAATTTTCGAAAAAAATCGTATAATTACTAAATCTAGTATATTAACAAAAAATTCGAGATTTCTCGATATTTTTTTGTGAATTTATGAAAAAAGTTGTAAAATTCACATTTTTTTTAAATTTACAAGTATTTTTTGAAAATTTTCGAAAAAAAATTGTAAATTATCAATTTTTCTTGCGAATTCACATAAAAAAAATCGAGAATACTCGAATTTTTTGTTAATATACTAAATTTAGCAATTATATGATTTTTTTCGAAAATTTACTAATTTTTTGAAAATTTATACTTTTTACAGTGAATATTTAAGGATTCTGAACCAGCTTATCCTAGAATTGTAAAATTATTTATAATTAGCGGGTTTTTATTATTATTCTTGTTTATTTTATTATTAAAACGTTACAATTTTTACAAGGAAATTTCACAAAAATATTATTTTACCCCCCAGTGAGGGGTTTGAGGAGAAAAGCTCCCGCAATAAATAAATAAAAAATTCACATGCCTCCAAATGACAAATTTGAAAATTGTTGCTAAAGTATACTTTTTGATTAAAAAAGGTGCTAAGTATCTAAAAAATTTAGCGCTTTAAATTTTCAAATATTCCTTTTCGTCTTTTACATTAATTGCTTCCTAGATACAGCAAATAGATTCATAGACATAAATTTAAATCTGATTTTTTATTTTTTTCTAGCAGCCTGAATATTTCAGTGTTCATATTTCACCCATTACTTTTTTTTAATCTAAATCCGTTCTCAAAAATTGTATTAGGCCAAAAATTATACATATTTTTAACATAGCCCGTTTTCCTTGAAGATATTATTTAATTACACTCAACTCAAATTTATAATATTCAACCGATTAAAAACAAATAAAAAAAGAAATTTTATTTATTATAATAAAAAAAAAAACTTTCACGTTTAATTCATTTTTTATTTTGAAAAATTTTTTTGAGAAAGTTTATATAATTTAATAAAAGAAATTAAAAAAAAAACGGTTTTGTATATAAACTAATAAAAAATAAATAATATTACATGTCTAAAAGTAATAGCCAGTTGTAAAAAAATTAGATGTTTTATACTTTTAAGGTAAAAACTTGAGAAAAAATGCGTTTTTCTTTTATCTCAGCGAAGATTCTCTATTCTACTTTCCCTTGAATTCCTTGTTCCCTTATTCGCTAATCAAATAATCACTTCTTGTTTTGTATAATTGCTGGACTAACGCAGTGAAAGTTATTTTTTATATTTTAAATTAAGATAAACTTTTATATATTTATTTTTTTGGAATTTAACTCAAAAAATGCTCAAGTCATAATTTGCATTTTAATTTCACTTTCCTTGTTTTTTATTTTTAATTATTAAAATCATAATAAACCTACATTTTCAAAAATTTCTATAGATAACCATAAAAGTAAAAAGCAATAAATAAGTTTAGGATACACTAAAACGTCGAAATTTAATCGAAGGAATTTATGTCAAAATTGTAAAACTTTTTTTATGATTCTATAATAACTACATAAATTAATTATGGCTATCTGGTGCTTTAAAGTAGTAAGTTGTAACTATTTTACAATAAATGAGCAATAAATAAAATAAATAATTTAATGAACTACAGAGTGCAATATTTCTGCCTAGTCAGCTACCATGCTGATTCTTACTAACATGCTTTCTCTCCATAGCTTCTAAGATGCTGCTGATCAATTACTTTGCGATAATAATTTATTTATTTGTTTGATGCACGGGCAAGTGTATTGTAAAAATATAATTTTCATAGCTTCGAATCTATTCATTTTACAAAGTTAAAAATCATAATTTAACATTTAATAAATGAAAATTTATTTTTCAATTTTATTATAAAAACTTATAAATTATAACTTCTCAAAATGTCGCTATTTTTACATGGACTTTTCAACAGATAATGAAATTTCTTAAGCTGTGTTAAATTTACCGAGAAAACCGAATCTAATCTTGAATCTAATATTAGTTTTTCATTTGGTCACATGATTCATCAGGAAACTTAAAAGCATAAATATTCTTTTAAGAAAAATTTTATTAATCAAATTTTTTAAATTTAAAAAATGTTTAAAAGTTGTATTTTGAAAATCATCATTTTTTTATTTGTAGCATTTAAATTAACTTATATGATTTATTAATTGAAGTATACTTCAAGATTTTTTTTTCATTAGGGTGTTTTTTATTTCCCAAACTGCCCGCAGAGAAAAATACTGGCTCGAATATGATACTTCAGGTCATAAAACTATTATCAGTAAAAAATTTGTTTATAAACAACTTGATGTAGTGTGCCGATTTGCAAATGAAAATCGATAAAAATCAGGAAAAAGGTTTTAAAAATCGTTTTAGAAAGCTTTTAGAAAGTTTTTAGAAAACTTCACAAAAATTTTTTACTACTAAAATGTTCCAAAAGCTTGTTAGTACTAAAATATTTTAAAAAAACTGTAATTTATAACATATTTTATAATATTTGAACTTTATTTAAAATTTACAGTCGTATAAAATGATCTAAAAAGCAAATATCCACGGCACTTGCAATTTGACTGTTTTATTCATTGATTTTTTGTAAAAATGCCTATTTCTTATTTTAGTGACGAGGCAATAAAAAAGGCTTCTTTGAATGGTCAAAATATCTAAAAATAACCTCTTGTGTCATAATTTACAGTTTTTTCTAGATATTTTCTTACTAATAAGCTTTTAGAACATTTTAGTAGTAAAAAGTTTTTGGGAAGGTTTCTAAAAGCTATCTAAAACGTTTTTAAAACCTTTTCCCTGTTTTTTACCGATTTTCATTTGCAAATCGGCACACTACATCAAGTTGTTTATAAACAAATTTTTTTCTGATAATAGTTTTATGACCTGAAGTATCATATTCGAGCCAGTATTTTTCTCTGCGGGCAGTTTGGGAAATAAGAAACACCCTAGTAAATATATTATTGGGAGTATTAATAATTTTTAAATATTGAGTTCAAAGAACAAAACGAGAATGATAATTTTCTCGCAAATACAGCATCATCCAAATAAATTTTTAGGTACCAAAATTAAATTTTTATAGGTGAATATTTCTTAATTATATATGAGTTGCATGCATGGGTCGACAAATCCGTTTCAAAATATTTTGGGTCTATATAAAAAAAAATAATTTCGCTAATTATTAAATTTTTAATACATATACATACTATAACAATAAAGCGATTTTGGCCATGTAGGGGAAAATTCTTTTTAACTACTGTCAAATTTAGCTGGAAATTTGACTATGGATTATGTCCAAAAATTATTTTTAATTATTTTGTCTATAGATTTCTAAAAAATTTCATTATAATTTTCAAATCAGGGGACTCCATCTGCCAATGACTTTTTATTGTAACTTCTCAGCCATCCACAGCTTACTGAAATTATACACGTATAAAATTACTTTAATTTAGATAAAATTTGGTTATATCTAATTAAATCTAAATAGATATTTTTAGATCTAATTATACTCTAGTAAAAATACGATATTACAAAAACTACCCCCAAAAATGGGTTTTTTTTACATATTCGCACTTTGAGCGCTCAGAGTTGCACCATGCGGGTTTTTTGGGGCACTGATCAAGACTTTTGGCTTCTTTTTTATAAAAATAATTAAAATTTGATTTTTAATTGACTAAAACTACCCCCGAAAAACGGGTGTTTTTGTTATTTTCGCACCTTGAGCATCCAGTATATGTCCATTTGGTTTTTTAGGTCGCAAACCAAGAATTTTAGGGGTAGTTTTAGTTATTTTAAGGGTGAAATATTGAATATTTATGAAAAAGGAGTCGAACGTAGGTTATTGACAAAGTTAAAGAATTTAAAGCAACGTTAATATAAATTTTAATAACACAGCAATAAAAATTAACAATATCTAAACTTACGGCTATAATAATAAAAAAGACACGTGTGTGTAAAATATCCTAGGTAAGAAACTTTTCTCTCGCACACATATTATTATCATTGTAACATAATAAAACGGTCGAAGGTTAATATCTTTCTCTTATAAACTTTTATAACGGTCTTTTTATATCGTAAATATGTAATTGACTGTTATTTTATTGCGTACTTAAACAACAAAAATTATTTTATCAAATAAATCTTAGACTTTCAATTTATATATCCATCGCGTGAATTTAACTGATCAATTTTTTTTTCTCAAATAAAGTGTTGAAATAAAAATATTTAAATATAAAACTACACACAAATAAAAAGATTTTCATAATGCAATGGATGTTTCATATATAAGTATAATAGCCGTGTAATTGAAATTCGTAATTTTTCATTAACGTCTTTTATATATGTAGAAAAAAATAATAATATGGTAGCAGCGCATTTTTTAAAATTACTAGTTTACGAAATCGCAAAATATAAAATTGTTTATTTTTTTTTTCTTCTATATGTTGATATGTCATTACATTCTCTTAAATAAAAAATTTATTCTTTATTTTTTTAACTGTTAAGTTTTTTTATTTTTATAAACAACATTTATTATGTAAGTAATATTCATGAAAAATATACAGTCTATTGTTGTTTTTCTATTTGCTGTTTAATATTTTTTTTTAATTATCATTATTTATTTGCACGCATCAATAGTTCTTCTTCTTTATTATTGAAAAAATATTGGAAAGTCGGACACAAGGTATAGTTTTTTTTTCTTTTGGTGCGCTTTTTTTATGAATTTCAATTTATTCTTAATAGAAAAAAAAATATTATTCTTTTATCTGGGTTAAATTGAGACTGATATTTTTAGCCTAGGTAGAGATTTTTCTTGCTGCTAAAGAGTGCTATTTTGGAGTTTTAGGGATACTCTCAGTATAGCATATAAAATATGCTAGGATTTAAGTTAGATCTGATATTTTATTAGTATTTGGACAAAAGATTGTGAGAAACATAGATTAATAATATTGTTACAAAGAAGCTTTCTCAGGTTTTGTTGATATTGAAGTATTCAAAAATTTCAAGTTATTCGTATTTTTTTTATCGATCCAAGATCACCGTTAGGGGTGTCACACTCCTCCAAAGTTAGGGGGGATAAAAATCATATTGGAACATGCTTATCGGAAAAGATATGTCAGAAGATCTGGAAAACCTGAGTTTGGGGGTAAATGGGACTAAAAATCAAATTAGAATAATCCAAGTTGAAATAATTCGATTTTTGGAACTAATTAGCTTTTTATAAGGTATTTTACACTGAACAAAAATTCCGCTTGTCGCTAGCGGAATTTTTTTTTCTTCGCAAACAATTGTAAATGACTTGAAATGTAAAGAAAGTTTTAAAAAACATTTTTTCTTTTCTTTAAGTTTCAAGTCATTTGCAATGGTTTGACGAGATAAAAAATTTGGCTCGCTACAAGCGGATTTTTTTTAGTGTAGGATGCTTTAGAATTTTTGTAATAAATAAGTAGTCAGTAATTTTTGTACGTATACAAATCCGTTTTCTGCATAGTAATTCAACGATATTTTGTTTTCATTGGCTAAATAAAGAAAACATATGATTTTCAGCCTTAAATTTTGAAAGCTTTTTCAGTCCCTTCCCAGGCAACCAACGACGTTTTGGATACGTCTCCAACCCGTTTCTGAAGAAACGAATTAAACCAATTTGCACCGTTTAAGATACGTTTCTGGAACCGTTTCAGAAACGTAAAAATGCGCCTTAGAATTTTAAAATCCTAATTTTAGAATTAATTCCATAGCGAATATTCTTATGTTTATTCATACTAGAAGTTATTTGCTAATGTTTTTAATTTTACATATAAATTTTTTAGTTTACTCACAATTATAAGTATAATTTAATTAAAAATTTATAAATAATTTTTAATTATTTTGATTTTCAATGTAAATCATAGCAAAAATACAAAACCGAAAAAGTCGATTTTGTAACATAAGAAATATTTAACCAGGTCTTATATACAGTTGGAAGATCATTTTATATATGACTTGAGAAAAGCAGTAATCGCCACCTATTAATCATCTTAATTAGTTCATTTCTTCTAAAATAGATGGCTTTTTTGAAAGTCATAAATAAAATGACTTTTCAACTGCATATAGGACCTCGTTAAATATTTATTATGTTACAAAATCGACTTGTTCGTTTTTGTATTTTTGCTATGATTTTCATTGAAAATCAAAATAATTAAAAATTATTTATAAATTTTTAATTAAATTATACTTATAATTGTAAGTAAACTAAAAAATTTATATGTAAAATTAAAAACATTAGCAAATAACTTCTAGTATGAATAAACATAAGAATATTCGCTAAGGAATTAATTCTAAAATTAGGATTTTAAAATTCTAAGGCGCATTTTTACGTTTCTGAAACGGTTCCAGAAACGTTTCTTAAACGGTGCAAATTGGTTTAATTCGTTTCTTCAGAAACGGGTTGGAGACGTTTCCGAAACGTCGTTGGTTGCCTGGGTTTCAATGATTTTTCGCGGATAAAAAAATATATGTCACTTAATTTTTTGAATACAACAATATAGTAGACTTTTTCTCAAGTCAGTAAGCAATTCCAGCTCCCACCCCCATTTTAACTATAGTAAAAATATAAATCGGCGATTGACTCAGTAATTGCGACCTAGGGTAAGATGCCAAAGCTTATAAGCCATTATAAGGACCAATAGGTTGTCCATAGGATCAACTAATAAATTTTTTTAACTTTAGTTTTAACTTAAAAATCATAAATTTTCGATAAATTTTTGTTATTGTTCCTCGTATTATTTGATAATAATTTAACTTTTAGATATTTATTTACAAAAAAAATGTTTTATAATTAAGGTAAGTTTCTACTTGGTGAAAAATTTTTCCATCAGAATTTTTTTAATTTTTTTTTCTGTAGTAAAAGTATTGAAGAATATATAAAAAAAAATTTTATACAGATCTAAATATTTTGTATATGATTTTAATCCCCTTTTATAAAGCGCCCCGCACTTCAATTTATATATTTTTAAAACTTTAAACGCGTTTTTCTCGAAACTACTTTATAGCACCTGGTACCAGTGATAACTCAAAATCACCTGGTCCGATCGACTCCAAATTTGGTTCGCATACTTACCAAATTTATAGATTTCGTGTGAACTAAAAGATTGCAAAATTTTTGATTTTTTCTATATTTTTTTGCACAAAATATAAAAAAAAAAATCACTTTTTTCGAAATTTTTTTTAAAATCTTTATAACTTTTTTTATTTTTTGCCAAAATTAAAAATTTTAGTTCACACGAAAAGTACACATTTGGTAAGTATATGTAGACCAAACTTGGAGTCAATCGGACCAGGTGATTTTAAGTTACTACTGGTACCAGCAGCTCTTTCCGGCAAAAATACGTGGACTTTACATTAAATTTTACTGCATAAAAAATTATAAAAATTAATTTAAAAAAATTTTTTCATCTACTTTATTAGTTCCTTTATTTTACCCCAAAAAAATTTTCCATTATCTCTTCCCGTTTTCCCGTAAACTAATTTTCCAATTTTGCTTAAAAACCGAGCGCGCCAAGTAGAAACTTACCTTAAAAGAAATAAAAAGATATTAATTTTTGATAACGTCTGTTAGTTCTGATAATGATAAGCAGCTATAAGTGCACTCATGAGCTTTCGGAATTTATAAGTAGTTCAGTATTAGAAGTCATTTGAACTGTCTAATAACTTTGAGATAGAAAAATTCATTTTAACGCATAAATTTAAAGTACGATGTATATCCTCAACTAAACAATTTATTGAATCTTATTATATACTTGGTCTAAAGTTATTAAAAGTAACATAAAAATAAGTAAAATATAAAGTAAGAAAATAAAACATATTTATAATCATCTTGCTTTGAAAATGATCATAAAGAGTCGAAAGTATAAGGTTAATTATAATATACGCAGATAATATTTATTATATTATAATGAAAATAATTGAACGTAATTGCGGTAATGCTCACACTTACAAAAAAAAAAAAAATAGAGAGACTTTCATCCTTTAAAATGCTCGAGGGTATATTTTATATATAATAATATAAAATATTTATATGTACATAGGATAAATTTCATAATGACGTTTAATGAAGGGAGTAAATGAAGAAAAAAAAATTGTAATTTCCAAACGCCAGTACAGAAATTAACTTTTATCCTTCATGAAATATTTGTATATAAGTATAATTATATGATTTTTATTTCTTTTTAACGTACATATTAGTCTGGGTTTTATTTTTAAAAAATGCTTCTATCCTCAATTTTCGGCTGGAATTAGTGCTATTCTATTTTAATGAAAAAAAGAAAACCATGGATTTTGGGAGCTCTAGATCCAAAAATAAAATAAAGCTTTTATAAATGCATTTTTGCGTGACCAATTAAAAATTTTTAAAAAAATTTCGATTCCGCGGGAAATTTTACACGAGGATATAATTTTGTATGCTTTGGAAAGTGTTGGTGCTGAAACAGTGAAATTTTAAATCAGAATGAGTTATTGTCGATGAGCGGTTTTTGATGACACTTCAGTTATTTATAAGGAGATAAAAAAATCCTATAAAAAAATAAGATATTTTAATCTATTAATTTAAAACTTTGCTGTTCCATCACTAAAATTTTCCCGCGGAATCAAAACTTTTGGTCAGATTTTTAATTGGTCACGTGGCTAGATGGAAAATTTGAAATTTGTAAAGAACGAAGTTTTAAAAGCTGCAATTTTCGGATTGAGAGCTCTCAAAACGCTATTACTCAAGATTTTCTTTTTTTCAACAAAAAATTTGAAGTGCCAGAAGTAATTTGAGTACTAGTAATAGATGTTTTTTCGTTCGTATACTTTTGAAAAAAAAAACGATGAATTTTTGTTAATTTTTCGCACATACACAATTCAAGTTTTGTTACATTTTCAAATTAAATTTTGAAAACCAGAATCGAAGTCTGGATCTGAATAGGAAAAAATGTTCACGTTAATGTGAAAATTTTAGAAAAATAAGAAAAATTATGAAATGACCAAAAAATGGCCGCCAAAACTCGAGGACTGAACCTTATAAGCTAAAAAATAACATCGAGGCTTATTTAAAATGCCTTGAAATCTTTTCTGTGTGCAAAGTATCAATTTAAATAACTTATGAAAATGATACAAAATTTACCCCATATTTAAGGGATGATATCACATTTTTTTAGGGATTGGACATAAAACAGACTTTGGAAATGAAAATAATAGCCCCAATAACTTAGTAGGTGACATTTTTAGTCCAGTATATTGATTTTTTCATAAAAAAATATTTACATAGCTTGGATGTATTGATCGGTAGTAAATGGTTTAATACTCGTATTGTTAAAAAATAACAACATTTTCCAAAAAAATGTAATATAATATTTAATTCGTGAATTACTAAAATATCTAAACTATAGAATGCAACGTTGCAACAATGTATTTTTATCTCATGATACTAAGGTATTATTACAATAAGTTAAATATTATTATTTAAAGGCAACAAAACTTTATTATTATTTAATAAAATCCAATGATCTGTTGAAGATAATAAAATGAATTTATTGACTTTTTTATCGTTTATATAATTATAGATTAGCTTTATAAATATTTACAATCAAATATTATTTATTCATTGAATTAAGTAATTACGTAAAATAATAATTTATGATTAAAGTAAAACTTAAATATTTAAAAAATTATAAAAATTACTTTTCTCTTTTTATTTTTTAGAGATAAAAAGATAATTTTATTTACAATTAAGTAAATTCTGTAGATTTACAAAGAAAATACTTAATTTTTTAATAAAAAACGTTATTCTGAATAGTGCATTTCATAAATTTGAATTTATATTTATTTTCATGAGCATCATTTACAATTAATTAATCAAATTTTCGCAAATATAAAAAATCCATACACCAACCTGTTAAATAATAAAAAAATAAATAAGAAAAAGATTGAATAATAATAAATATAATTGAAAATTAAATATTCATTGCAACGTAAGAAAAAAACTTTCACTTTTTGACAAAACCTTTTACCTTCTCTTTTAATTTAAACTTTTTAAAAATGATAATTTATTCATAAAACGAGTGGTAAGCTTAAAAAAATGATTCTCATATCGTTGCATAATTTGATATGTATCTTTATTAATATGTCCATGTAATTCCCTTTTTTTAAATATTTTTTAATCTTAATTAATATTTTCAATGTGATAATATTATACTTTACAAAGCATGTAATTATAACGTTCACATGTAACCTAGAATCCTAAAAAAATATTTTTTTAACTTTCGCATAATTATAATTTTTCTCACGTGAAAAAATTTTTTATTTTTAAATCCTTTTTTTTTGCTATAGATTTGTTTTTTGCTACATTTTAATAACAAGTGAAATGATAAATTAAAAGGTTCGATATATATTTCCTTTATGATATTCTCAGGTTTATTAATATTGATTGGGATCGTATGAGAAAGTTAAATTTCTGGTGCACATAAAATACTGCCTAAGGCTTCGATGACAAGAAGAAAGTATATTATATTTGTTAATATTTTTTTCTTTCTTGTTATTGCAAGTAATATAGTTATTATACACTTTTTTTTACAAGATACAAAAAAGTTTTCTTTATTGGTATCCACGAGCTAGTTTATACAATTTTTTTTCACCTAACATATTTTTTTGTTTAAAAACTCGTAAAATAATTTTTAATAATTATTTTTTTTAGGTTAGCAGTAAAGGATTAAAAATAATACAAACAGTCCATCCTGGTGGCTCAACTAGATCAGCAGTCAAACAATTAGTTCCAGGTCATGCTGTTTTAGCTGCAGTACAACGTGAAGATATTGTTGCTGCTACTTTACTTTTAACGAATCCTGCATCGAGTAATCCAGTTCATGTGCATGCATACAGGTAACAAATATATTTTATTTTAGCAATTTAAAATAATAGATTCTTGTTTCTTATAAGATGTAACGAAATACTTATTAAAAGAAAATACTAAATTTGTCTAAAATTTGTACTTTGGTATACTATCTGACAGTACCGGATTTTGGCTTGAGGGGGCTTAAAAGCACCCAATGTTAAACAAATTTTATCGTTCCTACTATGTCTACAATTGATCTATAAAGTAAATCTGGCACTGCTACTGTTAAAAAATCATATTTACAATTTTTAGTTTTGTCAATTATTTATTTAATTATTTTTTTACGTTGGGAGAGGGAAAATTCTATTACGCTTACCTTCAGTCCTTGCCAAACGGTTATATGAGACTTAACCTTAGCTTTTTGAACCCACTCTAACTCCGTTCTCTTTACGCAAAAGAAAAGAATATTAAAATTAATCTCAACGATATTAGTAAATGCAAATTAAAAAATATTGGTAAAAATATAACAAAAAAATTAATATATTTTACTAAAAAAATTGAGGTTTTATTTTTTTATACAAATTTTATTAGTAAATTTTACTAAAATTTTATATTGACTTTTACTTAATTTAGTAAACAAAATTGCAATTTTTGTTATATTTACTAATTTTATGCATGCGTTTTAACATCGAAATGAAATCAACTTGAAACCGCTTATCACGTTATTAAGTCCCTATTTTTATCTTTTCGGTTCACAGGATGTCTTTTACGTCTTTTATGTTTTCCGATAGCGTTCTAGTAATAGATTGATGAACATCACAATCTTTGCCTTAGATTAAGCTAGACCTAAATAGGTCTGAAACTCACCATCCAATCTTTTGTATGCTACATGCAAATATCTAAATTAAGCTGTGCTAGAAACTATAAGCATTGATAAAACATATTTTATAATAAGCATATCATGAAGTAGCCATTTGAGAGCTGTAAGTGCAGGATTCCATCATTGGCCATATTCCAGGTATGAACCCTAAATAGGAGAAAAATTATATTTATGTAACTATCCCTGTGTAGCAGTTATGGCTTTTCTCATTTTGCCTTAAAGAGTCTCATAGAAATACACCCTGATACTTAAAAAATTGAAAAAATTAAAAAATAAATACGAATTTTCATTATTTTTGAAAACGGTTAAAAGTCCATTCTCAATTTTGTGAAACGAATAATTGAAAACGGCAAGATTTAAAATTTTTGCCGTTTTAGAAAAAGTTGAAGACAGATCAGTTTCCAAAGAATCCGTGCCACGGAATATTTGAAAACGATTCATTGTAGAATGATCTATTCACGGACGATTTTAGAAACGAGCAAAGTCACGAAACTGAAACGTTTCTAAATTATCCGTTTGCAACTGAAACGAGAACTGCGTATCAAAATCGCTGTTTTCACCCACCTCACAATATATTGAAAATATATTCTTTTTTTTACTTGGACATTATTATGTGTTGAGCTGAGTTTTCGTGTTCTAAGATTTATTGAATACTTTCAGCTGGTATTCAGACCAATCCGGGTAGTTTCTTATTCCAAGAGACTCTACATTAGTAAACAGTTTCTCCTCCGTAAAGTCTATAATGTTGTAATAATTTAGATTTTGGGATCCAGTCACAGATCCAGTCTTGTCAACTGAATTGGGATTAGCGCATTTAAGATTTATCTCACCTCTATCTTGTTCACAGTAAGACCACTGGAAGCCCCTCCTCCAGCTCTTTTATGACAATTACATACTTGGAGGTACGTTTACATAAGGCAATATATTTCCGTCATATTTTTTTGGCTCACCTTATTTACCCTCTTTAATTACTTTTATTTTTATAATTTGAGTAACCGCTATTTAAAAAAGATAATATCTACTTTATATGTTTGGATTTTATTATAAATAATAAAATCGATCTATTTGGAACAGATTTTTTTACTTTAATTATCTACGTTTCTTTTGCACACAATAATAAAAATATTGCATAATTTTTCTACATAGGTATTTCAGTAGATTTTTTAATTTTCAAATTTTTTAAGTGTTTAAAAAAATCTTTATTACAGTAAAACTAATTAAAATGTAAAAAAATTTTGTTGTAAAAAATATTATTAATTTTTTCAGATCTTAAAAAGGGAGGTTAAGACCATTCTAAACATAAATAATTGAATTAAAAAGTCTTTGTTCCATTAATAGATCGTTTTTATCATTCATAATAAAACCCATAAAAATATCTATTTTATAAATTTGTAACGAAAGCAATATTTTTACTGTATATTTCATTATGCTATTTAAAATATAATTTACGCTAATAATTAGTATTTATGATAGAAATAAGTTCGTGCTCTAATTTCCCTCTACTCTATAATTAGATAAATCACTATTTTATCATTTTAAAAAAAATATACAACCGTAATAAATTATAATAGAAAAATAATTTGTCATAAAATTATATTTATATTACGAAATTGATTACATAAAAAATTAGATTCTTTTACAATGATATTAAATACATGCATAGTTGATGTACGCAACGTAGAAAATTTATTGTTTAAAAAAAAATAATAAAAATAGAATCTATTATATTTTAAAAACTTGCCTCATTTTCATTGTTAAAAAAGATAAATTGACATTATGTGTTTATAAATTAGGTACCTACTATATTGTTTAAGAAAATATAGTCATTCTTTGTAACACTTGACAACTATTATGTTATTTATACCAGGAGATGAGATTGGTTTCGTAAAAAAAGGAGAATTTTTGCATACGTAAAAAGTGATTTTTAATGTTGTGTACCCCTTAAATTAAATAAGTATTGTTAAGAATAATGAAAAAAAAATTTTTTCTCAGATTTTGTTCTATTTCGCACACTAATTATTTTTTTATTCTTCAATTTCTTTATTATATTCTATTTTTTTGGAATATAATGTATGTCATTACGTAAAAATTTTTTGTATGCACGTGAGATAATATTTTTCATGTGTTTAGACTTTGACTATTTCTCCATGCATTAAGTTATTATTATTTTATTAAAATCTCGTATTTTTAATTTAAAACGTAATAAAATTTATATTGCATTATGTATGCTGTGTTTTAATTATTTAATAATTTTATAGGGTTACACACTTTTGATTACTAATTTTTTTATAGTCATGGAAAATTTCTTATATCTTATTGTGCTTCTGAGAAAAGATAGTAAGGAATGAGGTGGTGAATTTGAATAACGAAGCGATTTTTTATCAAGTCAAGTATCAAATATTAAAACTAATAATAAAACTTAATTCCGGTTATTTTCAGTTTGAATTTATTTCATTATGATTCATTAACAGAAAAAAGTCTGTTTAGTAGTAAACTTTTGAAACTAAGATATTTCAAATGTAATTTTGTAAATGCCTATCCGAAGTCACAGTTTATAGATCTGGGCAATTTTGACAAAAATTCTGTTTGTTTTAAATTGAAACTCATTTTAATTTAGGAGGTAGAATGATTGAAAATTTGCTGATAAACTCTTTCAATAATAATTAATTACTGAAAATATTCATTTAAAAATTTTCCACACCAGCCCCCACAATAAAATTCTCGATAAAATCTAATGCTCTTCAACGTAAGACAAATATAATTTTAATCCCAACTGCCCAAATTTAAAAAGACATTTTTTTTTTAAATTCTGTCAAAAATTATTCAAAAGCAAAAACTTATTTTATACAAAATTAACTTAAATCGTACATTTTAGGACTGTTAAAGGAATAGAAATAATAATAATAATATTAAGTATCCTGCGGTTAAGGACTAAAAGACAAGTTTTTTGATTACTCAAGATCCTAAGTTGTAAACTCGTAACATGATTTACAACCATTTGAAACTAGAAATGTCTTCTGAACTTTCAATACTTATTTAATGTCAATTAATATTTCAAAACCTCTGACCCTATCGGTTCTTTCAATAATTATGTCACTTATTTGTAATTTGAAATGAATAGAATTTTGCTTGAATGAAGAATTAGTACTTTCTTGTAAATAGTGAATGATTAATGGGCTTGTATTTTCATTTACTGATGCTATAATGAATAACGTCAATTGCAAGTTTAAAAAAGTTTTAAAGATGAAAAGCTCTGTTTTATTTATTTTGCTTTCTTTTATATACTACTTATATTCAATTAACACGTGTAAGTATGCTGGTGATAAAATAAATAAAAATTTAAGTTCAATTAAAGTAAAAAGATGTAGAAAGCTTTTACTTCAAGTTTTTGGAGTAGGTACTAATATTTTTCTTAGATATTGCTAAATTTAAAGGGTGAACTAATAGTTCTGACCTTATTTTTTTTTTTTACATTTGTACTTTTTCTTCTCGTGTATATATATAAAGCTTCTCGTAAAAAATAATAATAGGGGAAGATAAGATTTTTATTGAATAGTGTTTTAATTAATTTGTTTGATTATATTATTGAAGTTAATTTTTAATAATTCTTTGATTATTTATGTCAAGTATCTCTAAAAAATAGCTAAAAAGTTAAAAAATATACTCTTGGTAACTACACTGTAAAAATTCTTGTCCGGGTATTTACACTTCTGAATGTAAATTTATTTTAAGCATTACAGTATACTATTATAAAATCACTCAAAAACAATATATTTGATGGTAAATTTATTTGGCAGCTTTTCAGGCTACAGATAATTTATATTTTTTAATAATATTATAATAATTTTGTGTTCAAGATGGTAAATATCCAGACAAGAATTTTTACAGTGTATATTTAGATTATTTTTTTGACGTTTTTTAAATATCTTTGGGGCCTTTTGCTTTTTTGTAAATTTAAAAGTTTTAATTTTAATAGTAATGATCGTAAAGCAAAATTAGTATTGCATATAAAAACTAATTAAAAGATCTTCAAAAAAATAATACTTTTTATTGTTTTGATTTTTCAAAATGACTCTTTTGGTCATCCTTATCAAAAATTCTTTTTTTCTTCTTTGAATCACTTTAGGCACTCATCAAAAAGAAATCCAAACTACTAGAGTTTCTATTTGAATACCAAAATCTTAAATAAATTATTGAGGAGCTATAAAAAATAAAATTTTATTTGTTGATTAAAAAGTCACGAAAAAAGTTTTATTTACAATAAAATCTCACAAGTGAATGGAGCAACGTTATAAAATCCAAATGATTAAAATGCAATACAAACTCAAAGAAACTAATTCTTTAAAATAAAAAATAAACAACATTTAATTTTAATTTATAACAATTTAACTTAATTACTGCATTAATATTAAAAAAGAAAAGTAAAAAAAGTATTATCAAGATTCATAAAGCAAAAAAAATGTATGTCAAATGGTCACGTCACGTTACATTATAAATATTTTATTCATATAAACTTTATAATTTTATAATAAAAAAAAAAAAACGATACACTTTCATTGTGTAATTATATGTGAATCTTATTTTTTTTCTTTCATGTAACATAAGAAAAACTATTTTAAATTCTTAAAAAAAAACGGATATTTATAACTGACTTTCTAATTTGTTAAACATTTAGTTCAGTGTATACATTAGATCTCTTTATTTTTTATAATTACATTAATTTTTTTTTTTATTCTTGTATAATTTTGTTTTTTCTTTAAAACAAATTAAAATATTATTTTACTTACTTACATACCTACTAATACAATTTTTTTTCCTTTAAAAAATTTTGCATTAAAAAAAATTATACAACTGAAGAAATACTTGACCTACGTTTATATAAGTGCATAGGATAAATAAAAGTCAATTTAAAAAAAAAATGCATGCATGCATACTCATAAAGTGTACTTCCGTCCATTTAAAAGTTCAAGGCCGTTATTGTGGTATATCTTGCGTGCCCAAGACAAAAAAATTTACTTATCTCTAATTATATTAATAAACCATAACAGAATCTATTATTTTATTTCCTTTTCCAAACAAACACTGTATATAATTTACTTTTTTTTTCTAGGTGTGATTCAGTCGAAACTGCTGAAATATTAGGTGGTCAATTGAAAATATTAGCATCACATTCAGACAGTTTGGCAAGACTAGCTATTGTTGATAATCGTTTAAGAAGTAATTTAGGCAGTGATGGAAGAAGTACTAGAGAATCTGAATCCTCTGAAGGTAGTGGTGAAATGAGGCACATACCAATTCAGGCTACAACTATTTACGAATCGCTTGCTGCTGAACTTAGGGCTAAATTAGGTACAATTATTTTGAATTAAATGCTTTGTACATATTAAATGCAATATAAACTGTTAGCCTAAAATCCAACTCTATAATTGATGATCTGTGAAGAGTTGCAATAAAGGTGCACACAGCTTTATTAAAACAAAGAGTTGTAAAGAGCCACAGGAGAATTATGAGGAATGTAAGAAGATGTAAACTTTTCTGTGCCTCTTTGCAACTCTTGCACCTACTTAAACCTCTTTGTTACAACTCCACAGATTGGTTACATAGAGTTTTAGGCTAGCAACTTATAATACAATGCATGTTGATGCATGTAATACAATTTTTCTTGGCATTTTCTACAACAGTTTTTTTTTTACTAATTGCCTTACCACTACGATGGTGTGTTTTTAGTGACACGATTCCTTCATTATTTTAAAATTATCTATCTTATAATTTTGAAAACAATTTATTTCACAAGTGAGTTTCTGCGACTAAAATTATAAAAACTTCACTGACATTGAAATATTTAATCAGCATATTCCGCTACCAAATTTAAGAAAAAAGTTGTGTATTTACAATTTTCAATCGGAAATTTCCAAAAAACAGTTGTAAAGTTACGAAAAATAGCTGCAAATTCAAAAAAAAATTGGGATTTTTCGATTTTTTCAAAATTTTAACATTCAGAAATTTTTTCAAAGCTTTATTAATTTTTTTCAAATAAACTGTTTTTTTTTGCAGGCATCATTTTTAATGATTGAATTTTAGCCTTTTTAATAATAACCATAATACCAATTTTACAGCTAGTTTAATTAGTTTGAATAAATTTCAACTTTGAAAATATCCACTTTTGAAAAGTACTTCTTAGCTCTGCAATTTTTTTTTAAGTAGCTGCTAAGACAGGTCGTCCCTAAATCGAAATTATTCAAAGTTTATTTGACCTCCCCCCCCCCCATAATATGGTAGATTTTACTTCCACAAATATGGCATATTTGACTCCCACAATGACATACTTAAAGCACCCCCCCCCCTGCCTATAAACATGTTGCATGTTAAAAACCCGAGGAACAATCTTGACCAAAACGTGTCTATTCTTCGTGCAGTAAAGGGTTTTTAAAATAATTTTATTGTTGTAGTTAAATTTGTTTATAAAATTTTAGAACCCCTTCTAAGCTCCCTATGACGTATTCTGCTATTAATTTGATAACCCTTTTCCCCTTACTTTAATACCACGAGAATCGTAAAAGCTGATAATTAAATCATTGTATTTAATAAAATATAATTTTAAGTAAATTTTTGAAATAAAAATACAAAATGTTAAGTAAAACGTTACTTTAACAGACTTAAAGTCTTAATTATTATTTTTAAAACAATTACGTAAATGAATAAAAGATAAATTATGAGTTTAATTCTACAGCGTAACAAATAATCATAGACTAAAAAAAAATAAATTAAACAAAACGATTACCCAATAGGTCGTGGCAATTCCTCAGAAAATGATACCGGTCCAATACTTCTTCCTCCGAGAGATTACGACACAGTTCACAGAAATCGTGGAAATTTAACGGGTATTGAATTAAGACGCTGTCTTAATCAAACAATTGTCGGGGCTTCAACGCCAGTTGTCGACAGAAATGGAGGTACAAGAAGTGCAGGAAGTAGCGGGATTGGTTCTGACAGTGCTGCAACACCTCCACCATACCAAGGACACCATCCTTTAGGGCCCAGACCATCGAGGCCAACGAGAGATTCTTCTTCCGGTAAGTTTTCTATATCTTAGACTAAATCTTTAAAATTACACGTTACGTAAGCGCAGTAGCATTGTATTTACTTCGAAACAAAGTAATAATAATTTTTTATTTCTTCCTCTTCTGATAATATAAGGGTGATTTTCATAAAATAAAAATAATGCATATTTAAATATTAAAAATAAAAGAAAAAAATTTGCATCTATAGCTTTTATAGTTGGCCGGAACTTAAGTGATAAATATCAACTAACATCAGCGTGACTTCGATCCTCTATTGTAAAATTAAAAAAATCATCACATAAATAAATATTTTTTAGTTAAGAAAGAGAAAATAGAAATTTAAAATTTCTATTTTGCTTTTCTTTGTGTTAATTTTATTGGTTTCTACATTTTTCATTAATTATGAATCTTTATAAACAAAGGTTTTTTCATTTCGTGAATGCTGATGAAGTAAGAAAACTTTTTTTAATGTTTTAATCTCGAATGGTAAATTATGTAAAGATTTAATGCTAGCTGAAGGGACGTCAGTACCTTTTTTTAAAATTATTTATGAAAATGATGAGAACCCATAGAAAATTCGGTATAATTTTTGATAAAATTTTAATACAGAAAGCAAACGAAATAGAAAAGAATCCTTGTAAAAAGCGAAGGGGTTAAAATTTCTCTATTATGAACATAAAATAAAATGCAAAAACTGTCCATTGTAAATAATCTCTTGAAAATTTTCATAATTTAATTAAAAATTTTTGATATTGAAGGTATAATTAGTTAAAATTTAATACTCGTGCTTATGAGATTTTAAAGAAAATTTTAAAAGTTTATTTGACTTAAAAATGTATTATGGGAAAGTTAGTACGTAATTTATAAGATTTTAGTAAATAGAAGTGAGTTTGTGTTACATAAAAATGGAAATAAAACCTTTTTTACTTACCTGCATATAAATAATTTATTAATGGAGAGTTTGGGGCAAATTATTTTAACGTTTCATTCTTTTAATTAATAATTTTATTTTTTTAAGGATTTTAAGTATTTAATTTTGAACAAATTATTAGAATTAAGTTAAAGAATTTTTTATTAAATTTCCATAAGTATATATGAAACTGGTTATAAAGTTATCTTTTGCGTTTCCTAATTTAAAAAAATTGACGTTTACAAAAATTCAGCTTATTAAAATATCAAAATTACACCGCTCTTATACGATCAGATAATTTTTTTTAAGAGTATTAAAATACCCTAATCAATCCAAAACCCAAACCTCTAAATTTTTTCAAAAATAATTTTGGACTTATTTCGAATTTTGTAATTTTTTGACACTCTTTAATAAATAATAAAAATTCTGGTTCAATTAAGAATTTTCTCATAATAAAACAATCTAAAATAACTTGCAGGCTAACGTACTCATATGCAACAAAAAAATTCATATCGTAATTAAGTATGTCAATTCGATTATATTACATTAAAATATTCTGTTAGTATAAAACTGCCTTAGGTGATTTGTCATTATGAGTAATGCAATTTTTTATTTTAGTTTGACAGATTATTATAAAGTCAGTATAGTTTTTTTTAAATTTAAAAACATGAAAGTTTGACCCGAAACTTGTGTTTGCGTCGTACTGTTTACAAAATAATTAAATTATTAAACTGACGTACAATGGCTTGTAAGCGAACATAAATTTTGCAATTCCGTTCTTTCAATATGTTAATTAATCAAATAAATTTATTAGTTCATTGAATTTAATGTCAATGAACCCAATAATACTTTATTTAAAAAAAAAAATATCAAAAATTGCCCCAATATCTCCTTTTTTAAGTACACTATAGAGAAAGTGCACGTGATACAGTTAAAATTTTGTATAGAAAAAAAGAGACATTGATAAGTTCTCACTTACTTCAGTGTCTATAAAACCATATCAATTATTTATTTTTTCTTAATTGCATAAGAAAATCCATAACGTATAATTTTATTTTTTTTGTTGAAAATAAAATAAATACAAGGAAGAAAAAGTATAAATTAAAAGCTTGAGAAATCTTAGCCGATCTCTATATAATCATTCGAAAAATAAAAAATGATGATTTTTGTGATCACTTTCTATTACACGTGTAATGTATAAATATCGGAAAAACGGGAATTTATTGCTATATAAATACTTTTAATGAAGTTTCTTATACTTATGGTTTAATAATAAAGCCGGTAAAATTTATATGTGTATTGTAACGTGTGTTCCGTTAACCTACTTACTTTTTTTACTTATTTATTTATATTAATCGACGTTTAAAATATATTTTTAAAAATTAATCTCCTTTGGTTTTAAGTTTGATGAGCATGAAGAAAAATAAGAAGAATTTCGGTAAATTGGATTTGTCCAATTTAATTTTTTTGAGATTTTTTATTTTTTGACTAAAAACTGCCTGTAATTAAAAATAATATTGGACAATTAGTTATAATTATTTTGTACACGAGATTCTTGTTCTGCTATTTAATTAGACTAAAATAAAGACCCTTCAAACTAACCAAATCAATATGACAAAATCAATTCTCAAGCTTACGTATAATAAAATACAGTCCTTAATTATGCTCTCTCAGTTATAAAACTTAAAATAAAGCTATTGTCAATAAAAGAGGATGAGAGAGAGAAATTTGAATTATAATTTCATAATTAAACTTCATCAAATTTTACATTATTTGTTTTTCTTTCATAACGTCATTTAAATTACAAATAACATTTTTATTCTGAATTCTTAATTTTAAAAAATTCTGGATAAATTCTTCATAAAATTTTATTATCACCCAATAAGCATTTTTAATAAATTTTTATATTTTAAAAAAAATCCAAGAAATCCTGATTTCTATAAATAAAAATGTACTTGAAAAAAAAAATAAATAAAAATTTCTTATAGTGCGCGCGATTTCGAAATCGAGAAAAAAGATTTATCGTTTTTTCTTTTATAATAAAAGGATTTAAAAAAAAGCACAAAGAGAGAAGGAAAAAAACACGCATTTCGTTCCGCATTGATTTTAGTTATTATAAGAAAGGGGTAAAAAAAAAGAGAATAATAATAATAATGATAATAAAATGAAATTTAAAATATTCAACACGCAATCTTTAAAAATAAAAGAAGACTAAAAAACCTATGGTTTTATAAAATATACCGCCACTGTAAAACGTTTTTTTTATATTTTTAATCCAGGATATATAGAAATAAAAAAAAGGAAAATGCTCTGT
Source organism: Anagrus nilaparvatae (assembly GCA_022575985.1). Lineage (NCBI taxonomy): Eukaryota > Metazoa > Arthropoda > Insecta > Hymenoptera > Mymaridae > Anagrus > Anagrus nilaparvatae. The sequence continues at coordinate 1,711,894 of JAKSXM010000247.1, read as the reverse complement.
TTATCTTAGTCGCGATATCAGACAAAACGAGAGCCACTTGGTGAAAGTCATCACGTTTACTTATAAATAAAAGCATGTTTACCTTGAGATCACGGAATCGTCTGTACAGTGTATATACCATGTATTTATTATATTATATATTTATTTATTTTTATTTTTTTATATAATAAACAAGAATTTGATCTATAATGCCCCTTTTTTTAGTATAATGTCGAGATGTCAAAAAAAACCGTGGGAGTAAAATATAACTCAGATTATAGATTCTAAAATATTGTATATAATGATTAGATCTTTTTGAATTTCGATCAATTGACTCATAAAAAGCTCAGATTTATAAATTTATGAGACAGTGCAACCAATTTTAAATTAAAACTTCAAAACCCACAAAAAATTAGAAACTGTTAAAAATATACTGTCATTACAAAACGTTTTTGAAGGTTTTATCAATTTTCCACTGGCTTCTTTACAGTGATTAACGATTTTGATTTCAAATTTCTAAAATCCAAATTTGTGGAGTCAAAATGGTGGGTATCTAATATTAAAATCACTAATTATTTCTATAAACATTTAACTTTTTTAGAACACGAAATTACATCAAATGGTTATGGATCAGTCAACTATTTAAAAAAAATACCCTCCATTTTTTTCAATGGGCCCTTTGAACCTAGGAAACTAGGACGTAACCTCACAAATTAATCAAAACACTTCTGATTGGTCTCATTTTTGTGCGTAAATATCAACTGTAACGAATACAGCGATTTTTCAAGGAATTTCTCGTAATCGACTCTCTGTTATAGTCAATTTTTAGCCAAAAGGCCATTTTTGGTCAAAAATGGCCATTTTTTAAATTGCTGCGAAAATTGTAATTTTTAAACCAAATAATTGAAACAAATATGGCAAATAAATAATTAAAAAGGGACGAGTAAAGAATTTTTGAAAATTTGTAACTCGTAGAAATTTTTTAAGACTTATAAATCTCATTTTAATTGAAAATTACAATTTTAGCAGCAATTTAAAAATTAATCATTTTAGGCCAAAAATGACTATTTGGTTTATTAACTATGATGGTAAGAGAATTAGTGATAAAAAATTGCAGTTTACAGAAATGTTTTGTTTAACTTGCTAGGTTGCAGTGTTATGTTGAAAATTTCCAAAAAAACCCTATTTAATATCATTGATCCCCACTTTTCATAATCATTTGTTGTAATTTGGTGTTCCAAATGTAGTGAACTCCTCTTGAGAGTAAAAATTATTTAAAGCCCCTTAAATCAAATTAGCCTATTTGATACCCATAGACATATTCCGTGTTAAACTCTAAAAATTTAGTGTGAGATTAGTAAATTTAAGAAAAAGGTTAAGGAAGCTAAGCTCTTACAGTCAGAGGCTTAGTAGACTTTGGTTTAAAGTTTGGGAGTAAACTACGAAGTGCAAGAGAATACATGATACAGTATATCGAAGTAAAGCCAAAAACAAAGCTTTTTCATGAATTAGGGGGACTTTATAATATTATAATTTTATTTTGTTATTGTGGTTAACAACTGTGAAAACCATAAAGGTTAACATGTTTTTGTACCAATATTAATAATTTTTAACAACTTTTTAATAATGAAAATTGAAACTTTGAAAAATTAATAAACTACCTTTTGTTTTAAAAACCTATAACTATAAATTTTTAGTAATTAATGGCATTTTTAATTGATGTAATAATAAAGATTTATATCGTGGTAACTTTTAGCTTTATTGACAAAAAATTAAAAACTAAAATTTTCTTAACTGTTTCTAATTAGGGTGAAATTTTTAAAACTGCTATTTTATTAATTCAAATTCTTTGATTAAAAGCATTAAAATTCAGTAAAAGTTAAAACAAACCAAGGTCTAGTAACGATATAATTTATTATTTATAATAAAAGTGTTTAATTAATAAAATAATTTTTAATTTATTATAGGAAATCTAAATGTATTTTTTTATTAAAAACTATAAAATTTTACCAATTATATAATTCTTAACAAGGAAAAGAAACTATAATTAAAATTTTAATTTATTTGAAAGAAAAAAAATTGTATAAGAAAGTTTTTTTCTCGTAATTTTAAAATGAGAAATATTATTTTTTATGCATTGTTTTATAATTACAAAATCTAGTGTCAAATGTTAAAAAATTTTATTTCTTGAGGAAAACAACACGCAAATAAAAGAATAGTAAAATTAACCTCTCAAAATTTAGTAAATACATATTAATAAATATTGGTAAATATAACCAAAAAATTAGTAAATTTTACTAAAAAAATTGAGGTTTCAGTTTTATAAACAAATTTTATTAGTAAATTTTACTAAAAATTTATAGTGACTTTTAACCACACTGAACTTAGTAAACAACATCGTTATTTTGGTTATATTTACTAATTTTTTGTATGCGTGAATGTTTTTCTTTTCTATGATTTGCTTTAAAAATTTATTTTGTGGTTTCTCAAAGTGGAGTATTTTTTTGTCGTTTTGCTTTTTATGTCAGTTTTTCAATTAATGCATCTACTAAAAATCGATTTTTATTTAAGATTATTCTTGAATTTTCAAGCAATTTTCTTTTACTACCTGATGTGATAAATCCCGTCTGGCGACATTTTTCCCGATTTTTTTTTCTTAATGACTTTTTTTCAAGGATTTTTCCCCAAAATATTTTTTCCTAACAAAAAATTATACCTATGGATTCTAAATATTCAAGGACTTTTCAACTCTCTACTGATAAAAAATCATTTGGAATTTCAACTAATAATAACTCAGAAGTATGAATTACATCTTTTTTTGGAACAAATGCTAACAAGCACAGTTTTTGAGCAGAATATTTACTAGTATTTATATGCCAAATGCAACCCTTCACTTTGGATTTTTTTAAACTCATTTTGCCGAAAGAAGAAAAAATAGGCTCTTACTTGAATATTCATAATTCTGCTTGCAGAATTAATAATAGGCACTTCAAAATCTGTCATTATCATTTCTGGTGGTTCAAAACATGGAAAATTTTGAAAACTTTTTTTTTGGAAAAATTTTTATTTTCTTGGGAACTTTTTATTTTGGGAATTTTCACTTTGGAACTTATTTTTTTTGGAGAAAAATAATACGTTGGAAAAAAGGTTTTGGGAAAAATAATAGTTTGGGGAAAAATCCCTTTGGAAAAAATGTGTCCAGATCGATAAATCCTCTTAAATTTCTGTTTGAATTTTTAAACCTTTAAGCAAAATTTAAGTAGTGCAACTTTACAGTGCAATCCAGAAAAGTAAAAAATAGTGAATTTAAAGGGTCATATTTTATAATTTTATTACTGGACATTTTCAAAAGACATTGTTTTGACAGTATTAATATTTGTTCAAGCATGAATTTAAAGGTACACGTAGTTCATGAAAATTCAGAGCGATAACTTTCTAAAAGCCAAATTCAGCGTTTTGTAAATAAATACTCTTTTGCCTATAAAAAAATACAATTTTTTTCATGAAAAAGATTTAAAAAAAGAAATTATAGGTAGTTTGAATAGAGCAATTTTTTTTTCCAAAGCTTACACTAAATTGAAAATGTTTGAATTGGCAAAAAAAAAAAAAAAAAAAACTTTTGTATTACTTTGAGTGGTATTCCAACTTCATTATTATATTGAAAAACAATGGATCGAACAAGGGGTAGGGTCACTCTCCTCTCATAACGTTGTGTGAGGGTTGAAAAGATAAAAAGTATTATATGCAGTGGATGTTTTTTTTAAATAACCTTTACTAAAAATGTGAATCGTATGAAAAAAAGAGTGCTTTAAAAATCGAATTTCCATAATGAAAGTCACCTGTTTGAAAAAAAAAATTGGGGTGGCTAAAAAATAAAAGCTATGAGCTTATACATCATCCTCCCCTAAAAAAAGCTTTTCATAAAAATATATATTCCTCTATAAAAATTGCAAAATGCAATATGCATTAATTTATCTGGCGTATATGCAATTGATAAATGACGTATTCAAATATAAAAAAAAAAAAAATTTTTTTTTTCCTCCATAAAAAAAACAGTAAATCGTACTACACGTTAATGAAATTTAGCCCCCATGCATTCGTTGCAATTTTGTGCATATAGGAAAAAAAAGCATAAATTCTGTTAAAAAAAAATTCGTATATAAAAATAAAAAAAAATTTATACATTTCGGTGCATACCATCATAGATCTATTGTGTCAGACACAACAATAAAAAAAAAGGAGAAAAAGAGATATATTATGCAGCTTCGTTATTTTGCTGAGTTAAAAAAAAAAGTATTTATAATATTTAAGTTGAATAATAATTATGAATTACCCTTTAAAATCCTTGATATAAAGTTTTTAGTTGTGTGTTGAGTGAGTTGAGTCCCTTATAATTATAATCTTGGTACATTGGTAAAAATATTATTATTATGAATATATGAATAATAATATTAAAGAAATTAAAATACATAGAAATGAGAGGAAGAAGGAGAGATCTTTCTTTATCATATTTACATAAAATATAGGAAAATTTTTTTTTTTCTCTATATTTTAATTTTCTTAATTACATTTCTTCTTTGTATAATGTAATTACTATATATTTTTATTATAATTTATTTTTTTTTAATATAACAATGGTATAATTCAAACTAATTAGATTTTAGACTGTTTTTTTTCGTCAGTTGTGGATGGTTATAGGTTTTTACTTGACTCAGAATTTTTTTAGACAAATTTTTTTTTAAAATTAAATAATTGTTTGGGTTAAAATTTTTATGGCTTTTGAAAAAAGTTACGCAAATAGGGAGCACGCTGTACTAACCTAGTTTTTTAGACTATTTGAACCCTTCAAGATTGCTTTTACCCTTGCTCGAAGCGATTTTCGGATTAGATAACTTTTTTGTCATATTAGGCCATGATAAAATAAAAAAATTAGCTTTTTTTCCAAATTTTTAATATTTTTGTTAATTTATAAGATTTATGCTTTTCAAGAAAATTGATTGCAATAAATTGAGTTTGATGATACTTCAATAATAACTTGTAATATTTTCGAACTTTTTTTTAAATTCAATATAAATTGCAGGGAAAAATATTATATCTTAAAATTTTTATTTTATAGAATTAAAAAAAAAATGGAGTATATATATTTTGATAGAAAACCCGTCAACTTTGGTTTGACATATGTAAAAAAAAAATTTATTTGCAATTCCAAAATTTTACAGTGCAAAGCTAGTTTATCATTACTAATTCGAACAGATAAGATTGCAAATCCAAATTTTTTTCCATAAATGACTTCTGCTTACTCCAAAAGCTTAAAAAGTTATTTTCCACAAAAATTTCTTTAGCAATGTTACCACCAATTACATGCGGTCTCACAGAACAAAAATACCAATTCCATAATGTGCTTACCGTAATTCTTGCAAGCTGTAAATTCCAGGATCTTATGTATAAAATATGCCAATTTTCAAAATAACTTCCATAACTGAATGAATAAAAAATAATAGAATATAATGACGTAAATGTACAATAGGCCAAAAGAAAAAAAAAATTATGAAAAAGATTTGAAAAACCGTTATGTTTAGAAAAATTCACATGTACATAATATACTTATGATTGTTGTTTATTACAGTTGTCACGATTTTAAAATTCTTCTTCGTAATAATAATATAAAAAAATTTAAGAATAATAATAATAATTGAAAAATATGGATATATGTGTGTGTAATTAGTAATGAAGTATATAAATAAAATAAAAACGGTAGTTAATTAAGTAATAAAAAACGTTACATTAACTGTAAAAATAAAAATGATGTAAAAAAAGTCAAAGTCGAATAAAAAATGCAAAGTCTAATACTTTTAAGAAAAAGGGTTAGATAATAATAAGGGTCAATTCCTCCTTCTTCTGTAATTACGCTGTCAAATTCTAATAAATTTAAAGAGCAAAAGAGGGTTGAAGATTTAAAATTTTCTTTATTCAACAATTTTTACACAATAATATACGATGTTCATCACAAACTGGTGAATAACATTTCATACATGAATATCTCGTTTTTTTATGTGATTTATAATGACAAAATTTACATCTTTTGCGTATTTTTAATTTACCATTATTTTGTGTATCTTCGTCGTTATCCATGCGATTGTTATAAACATTTTTATTTATTTTTAATATATCGGTTATTATAAATTTTAAATAAATACGTAAATTTTTTTGTTCCAATCTTTCGTACAATTGTGGCTTTATTAAATCGAATATTAAATATTTTAAAAATTTACGCCTTTTCATACTATTATTATTATCATCGTAACGTAAATTAAACAATACTACTGAATTCAATTCAGCAGCATCCAATATTTCGTAAAATAATTTTAACGTCCATCTTTTTGTCCTTCTTAAACACGTATAACTGTCGTATGTTTTTTTATCTATTTTTAAATAATTATCGCTAGTGTTGTTGTACCATATTTTACAATTTTCGATAAACTGATCCCAGATATCCCGAATTGCCATCGAGTCGTGGATTTTTAAACATATATTTTTTAATAAATAGTAAAAACGATGCTGAGACATCACTACTTTGTATAAATTGGTACCAAATTTCGAACACCATAGTTCGTTCAAGTGTAAATTATTGTGTCTCTTTAAACCGGACAAATACAGTAAACCAATGAACGATTTTAATTCAACGATATTTGTCTTTTGGTAATATACTTGTTTCGAGTACTCTGATGATTTTCTATCGATTTCTTCGTTCGTGTGTTCAACTATTAGTTCTAATATTTCATCGTCAACGAAATAAGACCAGGATTCAATCGGTAACGTTATGTTTTTCGATTCTTCTTTTCTTAAGGGTAAATAAATTTTTAAATATTCGTCTTGGTCTTGAAGCTTTTTGTTTTTATTTAGCTTTAGTGCATACAAACGTGGTTTTGGCGAGGATCCTGGTATTGATTCTAAAAAAATTCGTTTTACATTTTCATGAATATCATTAAAGTTATCCTCTTCATTATCAACTTTTTTCTTTCCCTTTTCATTATCATTATCCTCCTCGTCCTCGTATTCTTCTTCTGATGAGGTTGCTTCGTCGCTAACTTGCGAGTCACGTGCTTGCAAGAAGTAACGTAATTTTTCTTCCGGTGATCTATTTCTTATGTTTCGTTTCATCTTAAAACTACAGTAATAAAGTAACTATCACTCACTTAATAAATAAATAAATAGATAAATAAATAATGGACACAGGATAAATAAATAAAATAAATATGACTATCTGGTACGATTTTGATTTCGTTTCTGCCGTTTCTAAGAGCTCGATCTCCCCTTATATAACACTGTATTACGGACTATATATATTATTTTTGGAAGGGATAGTTTGGAGAGTTGACTATATTATAATGAATATACGCCTGATTCCGAGCTAGTAGAAGATTTTTGGTATTCATGAATAAAGGGGGGAGATGTTATTTTGCATAGAGAGAAAAAGGGTTTACGTATTATTACTAATACTTAGAAAATTTTAAGTGTAAATTTTAACACTTTAAAGTATGCGAAAGTAATTAAGTGTTTAATTTTTGGACTCTATTTTTATTTTTTCCTTAAACATTTCTTTCTTTACAGTCAACAATTTCAATAAATAATTTTTGTTTTTTTTGTTTTTTTGGAAAATTTAATTGCAAATATGTACAGAGTAACAGAAAATTTTATTAGTTTTGACATTAAATCCAGATATTACAGTAATAAAGTTTATACGACTTTCGACAGAGGATCCTTGTATATATTAAAATCCTATCTTGTTAAATGCAAATTTTAATATATATATATAAAGATTTCTTTTTTATTTTTAATTCTATAAATTTTAATCTAAATATATTATATAGACATTTGCAAATAATAAGGGGAAGGTTGCTCTCGGTCAAAACTTGGTCCTTTTTAAAAGGGGTGAGTTAGTTAGTTAGTTTTCAACTGGTCAACTCTCTCTGCTGCTATATATATTATGTTTAGTTATATACTTAGATAGCAGTATACAAAGTTTAATATTATATATATTAAGACAGACGCGACGACCATCACATTTTGGTTTTAGAACCCCTTTTATACTTATATATATATAAGATCTATCAATATAGAAAACTTTTACTTGACAATTAAAGGACTCTTTCTCTTGTTTATAATTAACTTTTAATTGTTGTTGTTAAATAAATTTCTAATTTAATCTTTCTAATTTAAAAATATTCTATCACGTAAATTATAAATACGAGACCAAGACTAAATTTTAATCATCCAGCAATTAAAATCTTACCCTTATATATTAAATAAAAAACTGGTTCGCTACTGTGGCAATGAAAAATTACAGATGCGCTCAAGGGTACGGAAGTACTCATTTGTGAAATATCCGTCCTAATATAATAAAAATTTCATTTTCTTCTTCTACTTATATTATCGAATTTTACTCAAAATCGATAAATTATTTATTAATTTATCAAAATTTTTCTAAAAAACATTTAAATCATAATTATAATTTAAATGTTATTTTAACGGTTTTACTCTATTTACGTAATCCCCCATATCAAGTTATTTTAAAACAGCATAGGATATATATATATATATATATATCCTTAAAACTCGATTAAAACTACAAAGTATTACGCAAAATGGCTTGAGAAGGGTTATTCCATAATATTGCAACTAGCTAATTTTCAAACTTTCCAACAAAATTCATGACCCAAATGTTATTGACTGTTATATAATTACTTTAATTTTTTATAAATTATTAGGATTTATTTTAGTCCTGTGGTATTTTCTATAAAAGCATTTATGTATCTAAAGACCAAGCGACATCAACATAATACATTTTTAAGTTTTAATATCGAGTTTTTAATTATTTCTCAATTATATAAAGTATTCAAGCAACAGTTATAATCTTTGCATATAATTTCTATACCTCGTGAAATTTTATTACTATCGATTAAATTTCAGCATTTCAAATATGTCCTTTTTTCTGTCAACTAAACTAATCGCAGCAAAGAAAATTGCGATTTAGATATATTTTTTGGTTTGAACTGCTTTCAAAGATTATCAATAAGTATTAACGTAGATCTGAACCCCATGTAGTATTTAATTTTTTTTTTTGCAATAAAATTTTCCAACGAGTTCCAATGATTTTAAGCCTATAAACCTAAGTTATTTACAAAGCAAACCAAAATAAGCTCCAAACCTAGGATTATTATAATCACTTATTTGAAATCATTCTAAGTTTAATTTGACTACCCCCCTTAAATTGGACAAATTAAACCCAACCTCGATTTTCAAATTCACCAAATATGCTTGTCTATCAATATGTTCTATGTTAAAAACAATAAAATTTTTATTGTAAACATTAAATGCAGGGTACTATGATGAAATAAACGCCTCAGAGAAAGATGTGAATAATTTTAAGAATTTAATCTATTCATTAAAAAAATTTGAAATTATTATTGGTGATAGCGGGATTTGAACCTGGGACTCTTAAGACGCCAGGCGAAAACGCTGCCCCAAAGTCATTCACGCTCTTGTTTAGATCCAAGAAATATTTATTATAAAAGAATTGCTGCAACCGGATTATTTTTTTTGCAGTGTATACTGTCGATTTATAAATATGTATTCAGGTCCCTTATAAGGATTTTAATCTTGGCATATCTTTTTTACGAAATGATATGAAAGAGATCGAAGCCTGGACCGCATTAAACAACTTTCTGATTAATAAAGATAAGACTTAGTTATTATTTTTAGCAAATATTCTTATACTATATGCTACTACTTAAAATTAATATAGTATCATAGATCTGAATATGAAAATTTAAAATATATCACGTCGATTAACTGTTAAAAAGTATAATATTTATTATAGTTTGAATTCTATCATTGATATGACGAAAAATACTTAATTATAGTAAAAATTTACAAATTCTGCAAAACTGATCAGTTCTTTCTTTATTCAATATTTTACCAATATAATATACATTCATCATAATTCATAATTATAAACAAATTCACAAGATACATTTACCTAATAACTAAGATTTCATTTTTCTTAGAGATAATTTAAAATTGGATTGGTGTAAAAAATATAATATATAATATAGAAAATTAAAAATTAAGATTATTATTATTATTACAATCCTTGATTTGTCATCACACAAAATTGTACACTCTTTTACAAAGTCAACTTAATTTAATTTTAAAATAAATAAATTCTCCAACAATGGGAACACAATCATCATTAATATTAACAATGACCTCGGGGATGTTAAGTACCTTGAATGTTTTTAGGGTATTAGAGGAAACAAAAACAATGTACTGAGTCTTTTTTTGTGTTTAGTCGAAGAGAGTTCACTTCAGCCCATAATGCGACTTTTTTTGCTAAGTCAAAAAGTTGATTGATGTCCTGGTCAATCTGTAGGTCATCAGAATATAATAACTGAAAAGTATTATCATCAGCTATATGATCTCTTAGATCATTCGTACATATACACAAAAGGAGTGGTCCAAGGATACCTGGGATACTTCTATTTTTATATCATAGCCTTTGAAAAGTCGAGTTGCAATAGAACTGTAGGCCGAACTATCATATAGGCACATTAGGCCAGTGCCAGCAGGCCCCCACAAAGTTCAATAATTAAAGAAAAAATTATTTAAGAGTACTAATCTGGAAAATTGAGAAAGTATATTATAAAAGAAGAAGAAATATTGCTAAATTAAAATAAAAATTAAATTATTTATAAAAAAACTGAATAAGAAAAATTCTTACTCGCGCTTAAAATTTCATGAACCATCAACTGATCATACTGAATCTTTGATTTTATCTGAAAAGCTTTCAACAAAGTTGGGCATAATTGATCATGCAATGACTACAGAGGTAGAGACAGAAAAAAATATTGGCGAGAGCTTCTTAATATATTGCTAGAAGTGATTAAACATTTATGTGAACGTGGTATATCTTTGCGTGGAAAAAACCAAACTATTAGTTGAACCCGCAATGGAAATTACTTTGGATTACTAGAACTAATTTCAAAGTTCAAACAATTTTAAAAAAAATGCGCAGAAAAACATGCTAATAAAGGAACAGATCACGTAAATTATTTGTCAGCTAAAATTTGCGATGAATTAAGAAACGTATTAGCAGCAAGAATATTTAATGAGATTATACATTGTATAAAAAGAGCCAAGTATATTTCCGTTAGCATAGATTCTACGAAAGATGAAGGTAAAATAGATACATTAGTTATAAACGTTAGATACATTGAAGAAAATGGAGATCCTGTAGAAATATTTTTGAAATGTATTCCAAACGCTGGACATAAATCTAGAGACTTTTTTTTATTGAAACTGATTTAGACATGTAATACATTCGCAGTCAGTCGTAGGACAATGCACCAAGCATGTCTGGGAGATTTGAAGATCTTCAGACTCTTATCCGTAAGGAAAATCCCTTAACAATTTAAGTTCCTTGCATGAATTATTCATTGAATTTAGTTGAAGTAGATTCGATGAATTGTTGCCAAAGAGCTAAATTATTTTTTAGTTTTTTAAAAAACACATGTTTTTTTCACCCGTTCGCCTAGTAGATTTGATGATCTTGTAAGTACCTTAAAAAAGCATCATTTCCTAATAATAGATTGACAATCCCAACACGAATTAGCACAAAACGTTGGTCAACTTGAGCTAATGCAACAAAAGCATTAGTGAAATTAGAACTTTTGATGATATGTTATTTGAAAAAAGTGAAGCGCTGGAATTGTATTTGCAAATGAGCAATCTGAAAACAAGCTTATACGCCAAATTGTGCAATGAAATTTTACAAAGGATTGATTCCACAAATAAATCCTTACAAGATCCATCTAAAGATATGAGTACGGTGATGGCCGAATTACTTTCTCTAAAAGAATTCATTCAGTTTAAAAGGGATTCGTTTGAGTACTATGAATCCGAGGCACTCAAAATTTTTATATAAAGAGACGATCGTCGAGCGTAGACGCAATCCTCGATACGATGATGGAGGTGCTCCATATACTGTGATAGATGAAAGAAATGAATTTAAAATAAATTTACTTCTTCCTATAATAGATCAGTTCTTAGTTTCAGTTCAAAAAAAAAATAACGGCTTATGAAGAATCCCATTGTTGCTTTGCATTTTTTAAAAAAGTTAGATACTTTAACTGTAGAAGAAATTACTAATAATGCAAATAATTTATGTGAGATTTATCCAGATGATACTGATGCGAATTCGAGGGATGAACTAATTCAATTTAGGCTAATTTTTATAAGATTTATACAAAAAAGATGAAGAAATGAGACCAGAATTGAAAAAATGAATATTCTTAGCTAAAAATCTCACTTAGTAGGTATTTTTAGTCGCTCTTTCCATTTCCAAAGTCTGTTTTCACCTACGACCCTTGGGTAATGAAATATCAACCCCTAAAGTAGAGTAAAATCACTAAAATTGTAAAATTAAAAAAAAAAAGTTACTGCACGCAAAAGAAAAGTTTCTTTATGTTGGAAATTATATTTTTTACTTTCCAAAAGGTAAAACATGCAAATTTATGTATTCTCAGTACATTTACCCTCTCGAGGGGGTAAATATTTGGGGTAAGGGGGTGGATTTTACAGATGTATAAAAAATGAATATTTTTAGCTAAAAACGTCACCTAGTAGGTATTTTTAGTCGCTCTTTCCATTTTCAAAGTCTGTTTTCATCTACAACCATTTGGTAATGAAATATCAACCCCTAAAGTAGGGTAAAATCACTAAAATAAATTTTTTTAATAAAGTTACGCTTTTTTATAATTTTATAAAATAGTATATTACAAGCCAGTGTCCAGAAAAGTAAAAAATGGCCTAAATTGCACGTAAATTACCATCCGAGGCGAAGCCGAAACAAATAAATAAATTAACCGATAACTTTCTCAACATTTGATGTTACATAACGATATAAATAAAAGAAAAGCTAAAATAATGGTTTAATTGAAAAATATTGAAAAAATGTTAATAAATTATTGAATAAAATCTAAGATTACATAAGTATGTTTAAAAGTATCCAAAGTATCCTATTTAAAATAGTAAAAATATAAAGTACACCTGATAATACTCCGTTAGATTTTATGTCACCATATCTTTTTACATATAATAAGTAAAAAAAAATTCAAATACCTATTAAATAGATAAAAAAAAAGTTTGTTACTTATTGGCATATGTCTCTCTTTTTACTAAAAACCTTATAATAACATTCAAAAGATATCACACGTTATAAGTAACTATTTCTCCCTCTCACTCTTGCTCTTACATACACCAAGTTAATGTATTTATGTTGTTGTTGTATATTATTTAAAAAGATATCTAGTATTCTTGTATCAACGGACACTTTTTTTTAAACAAATGCCGGAAGAAGTGTGTGAATACTAATAGATTTTCTGTAACGATCGATGAATTTTAAAAGCGCATAATGTTTTCTCTCTATGTTTTTTTCGCTATTAAAAGTTAACTTATATGGTATTAGAAAATATTACATTGTTTTATTATTGGATGTAAAAAATGATCGATGATAAAATTTAATTTTAATTTATATCAGTCTAAGAAGCTATACCTAGAAAGAGTAAAACATTGGTATACATAATATTGTCAAGTTAATATTTGAAGAGTAAAACATTATTATTCAAATCCTAAAATAACATAGAATCTTAATTTATAGTGAACGTGTAGTTAATTTGTAATTTTACGATTTAATTTTATTAAACTAGAATATTATTGATTTTTCAATAAAATAATCTTTTGTTTTGGAAAATCTTTCTTTATCTAATTAAATTTTAGCACTTTAATATACTTAAAGTTATAAAGGTGTGTATTACCGCATAAACTCATAATGTATATTTTCTCCCTATAGATTATCCCTGTGGACATGAAAGAAGGGATTTACTACTATTAAACCAAAGCAACAAACTTGTGTGTATACTTGATCCCAAAACTTGCTTTTCGATAGTTATGCATTAAAAACTCCTAGAGTAAGCATTGTGTTTACTTGCAGGGGGTGGTAAGAAGCTCGGTTTACGTAAGCATAATCATTCCTCCGAAATACAATTATAGTTATGAGCTAATTGTTAATTACATTTATCTTGTATTTCAAGGAGAAAGTGATATATTACCTTTTCTTCTTAAGCGACGTTCGGACAAAAGACTTTTAACAATATTTAAGACTAATTACTATTCATTTCAAAGAAGGTTCGCTTCTTGAAAATTTTTAAAACTACAATTTCATTATGTATAATTAAAATAAACTCGAATGTTTCGACAGGTCAAGTGAATTGAAAACTAGCATAAATTTTAATGAAAGGGTAGATTTTAAGCTGGTTTATATGGAGATGTATTTTCGAATTAGAATATTTAATTTTACAGTAAGTCAAACTGAATTTCGCCCTAGTATTTTGACTTTTTGAAAAATATAGTAATTTTTTTAAGAATTATTTTAATTATTTTAAATAAGATTTAAAACCAGAATCCGTTGCACAAATTAAAATTATAAACAAGAGGTTAAGAAATATATTATTGAAGTATAAATCTACTTAATTTTGTAAGATAAGAAACTTGGACCCGATTTGAAAACCCTATATTGGCTGCAGACGTGGTTTATCGCAAAACGAAAATTTCTCCGGATATAAAAAATAACTTCAATAAAAAAAGTAATAACTTATAACATTTAATTAACGAATATTTTAAAAAATATTTATAGAATCGTAAAGCTAGGGAAATTTAGATTAATTATTGATTCAAAACTATACCACAGTGCGCCGATTCAATAAAAAATCTACTGACCTCGTAGAATTTTTTATTTTCATTTATTTTGTTTTTAAATCCTTGGTATATACATTGTAAAAAGTAATTTTCTTAGATTCACAAATAATATAGAATTTTTTTGAAAAATTAGTGAATTTTCAAAAAATTTTGTAAATATTCGATAAAAATCGTAAATTTACTAAATTTAGTATATTATCGAAAAATTCGAGAATTCTCGTTTTTTTTTTGTTAATTTACAAAAAAAGTTGTAAATTCACAACTATTTTTCGGAAATTCACAACTATTTTTTGAAAATTTTTGAAAAAAAATTTGTGAATTATCAATTTTTCTTTCGAATTCACAAAAAAAAAACTAGAATTCTCCAATTTTTCGATAATATACTAAATTTAGTAAATTTACGATTTTTTTCGAATAATTACAAATTTTTTCGAAAATTTACTAATTTTTCGAAAATGTTCTAATTTTTTTGTTAATATAAGAAAGTTACTTTTTACAGTGTACTCTAATCTTACCTTACTTCAAATTTGTACTATTTATACTTGTTCCTATTACATTGATATGCATAAGAAAATTGAATTAAATAGGGAATTAATATTATTACCTGTTATATTATATGCAAGTTTCTATAAGAGTAGACTGGTATACAAAAGATTTAAAAAAAATAAATGGGTGAAAATATATACATAAATATAAATTTTAGTAGGTCAGAAGATTTTTATTGAATCGGTGCATTATGCTTCCCTACGAACCTCTTAAACAACCCACGTTTACCCTAAATCAGACCTAATTCGAAGCAAAAAATCAGAGAACCATACACCTCTAGTTGATACCATCCTTTTTGGTGTCATGATCGATATCTCTCATTCCTTCTAAACATGTTTCAATTTAAAAATAAGATTTAAAAAATGTTGGCTTAAATAATGCATTGATAATAAATTATATTGTTATAGTTGACATGAGTAATAAAGCAAAAAAGGTTACGAAATTTTTAGCATCTCATCATTTCTTGAATAGAATAATTCTTTGTGATTCGAAAATCACTATAACATAAAAAGTAATATGAAATCTGCTAGAAATACAGAAAATGATACATATTTATACCAAAGATTAAATTTCCGATAGCAACAACACAAGTCAGCCTACTTTTTCTTTCTTAAATTTTCTTATTTATATTTATAGGAAAAAAAAGAAAAATCCATATGTATTAAAGTAAAAAATGCATACTTTTTTTTGAAAACTGACATTCATACATTTAAATTATTTAAGTAGGCAGTAAAACATACAAATTTTCATGTATTTTATCTATAATTTATTTATGTTTGGTTATTTTTGAGTAGAAATTTTTTCAATAATATATTATCGAAATGCAGTAAATCAAGTTAAAAAAATAAAAAATTTATAAAAACAAAATATATATATGACTTTCTAAATAAAAAGTAATAAAGAAAATTTTAATTAATAATACAATAGAGAATTATTTTTACATAATTTTATTATTATTGTTACATGAGATATATAATTTTATAATATAATCTGAAACACGCCCCACATAAAACAAAAAATATTTCGAAATACAATATTTAAGCTTTAAAAAACAATTTGGAATGCATGGTTATATATATAACCGCATAACCGCATAATATGTATATAATGACAATTATATACACAGAAAAAATGAGAAAGTTTTAACTGAGATGTTATAATAGAAGGAGTTACATATTATTTTTTATTCTTTTTTAAATACTATTTTAATTTTTTAACAAATTATTTGCTTTTTTTTGTTTTTTCTAAAATAAGAGATTTTAGTTTCTGTAATAATGATTTTCTCATAATTTATTTCTATTGTCTTAAGAAATATAGTGATTATAATTTGGCTTAAATTTTAATTTGGCACTTTGAATTTTAATGTTCCCAACCCAAAAAATGAATGCGAATTCATGAATAAATAATATTCTGAAAATTTTTTTACAACTGATCCACGAAACTTGTACCATAAAGCTAAAGTATTTCGTTTACACATGACCTTAAACAAAAATTTATATTTCGATAAATACACTGTAAAAAATAACTTTCTTATATTAACAAAAAAATTAGAACATTTTCGAAAAATTAGTAAATTTTCGAAAAAAATCGAGAATATTTACGATTTTTATCGAATATTTACAAATTTTTTTGAAAATTCACTAATTTTTCGAAAAAATTCTATTTTTTTTGTAAATCTAAGAAAGTTACTTTTTACAGTGTAGTACAAAAGTGAACTTCTAAAAAAGATACTTTCATAATAAAAGTTGAAAAAAATTTAATAAAAAATTATAAATAATAAAAAAAATTTCGGTATGTATAAGCCTACTTAAACATCATTGGTTTATCTGTTATAGGCGAAAAATGGTCATTACACTAATGATGGCTCAAATCATTTTCTACTGAAGCCGAAATAAACCATTCATATTTTTTATTATTTTTTTTCCATTATGGGCGTAAATTTTCTTTTCTTAATATTAACTTTAAAAAACGTAAATTTTAATTGTGTAATAAATGTATTTATAATTTTATGATTTTGATATTTTAATAAATTTGAAAGAACATTTTTATACTAGCATTGTTGAGTATTGGTCTCAAAGTTAGACCACTGTTTAATTAATGTGTTAAAACAGTTAACTTGAAGCTAAATTTTTTTTTTAGAACAAGTGATCAACCAAGATATATAGCATTTAAGCACGTATAATAATGCTAATAAATGATTTCTCAGGGAAGTAGATATAAAAATTTATGATATTAAATAAAATAAATAATTTTTTATATTTGAACAATCATAAAAAAAAATTTATGTGTATATATATAACCTTAAAAAGTAAAAAGTTAATACTCTCTCCAAATAAAAAATTTCATTAAATTTAAAAGATCGTAACTTATATTTTTTCGTTAAAACATACAAAAAGAAACAAATTTTTGTTTTCTTTTTTAAAGAAATACAGACATAATATAATTCGAGAGGACTTCTTTTTTTACTTTATTTTAAGTTCCGCATTCATGGCCCATAGCCTCGAGCTTAATATTTTAAAAATCTTCGAATCTTATACTCATAAATACACATGACACCTGTTGATTCACCTTACATTCGTTTTTTATTTTGACAAGAATTTAAAATTTTTTATCATTCTGAGAGCATCTTTAAATATTGACCTTATGAAAGTTTATGTTGGAGAAATTTTTCAGTTTGACACATAAAATAAAATGCATTTTATGTAGGTGTAAAAATGATATAGACATTGATACTTAAAAAAATGACCAGTATGAATTACTTATGTAAATAATCTTGAAATCTCTTTTTACTTTATTTTAAACATGACCCAAAGTAAACTCCTTTTCTTGTAATTTATTAAAACTTTCTTCAATTTTTTAAAGAAGGTACACAAAGAAATTTAATATTTTTTAACTTGAAAATTCAATTTGTCCTTTTTAATTTAAATAAATCAGTTATTCAAAAAAAAATGCTTAAGTAAATAATGGCTGTAACAAAAAAATCAATGAAGATAGATAAGCAGAGGTTTGGAGTATAGCTTGATTCGTATTAAATATGCTAGATGTCGCTAAACTTCTAAACGAAAAGTTTTTCATATGATATAAAAGATGCTACATTTAGGTATAAATACTATATTATACCTCTTATATTACATATTTATATTATTATCTTTTTTATTTCTATTAACCATTTTAGAGTGAAAGGCCCTTTCAAAGGGCCCCTTTTTGTAATTGGAAGTATTTCTATTTAATTGAAACTTTGGTTTCCTTTTTACTATTATTTTTTTTTCTCGCTATTTTCATGTCATCTGTGTTTAATAGAATTTTTATAAATGTCATAAAATTTAACACCCAAGAAGGATTTTAATTCGTTTTTATTTAAATCGAAGCTTGCTACTAAAACTTTGTTCTGAAAAAGATTTTAGTGCACAGTTTAAATTTTTGTTAAATTTCAAATAATCATCAACTAAAATCACATTAAAAAAATTATCGTGCTAGAGTATATTAGAAGCAGTTAATTTCTCTATTTACTACTGATCTGATTCAGTATTTGTATTTTAAATCATGAGAGTCAATCGAATATTTTTATTCAAAAAGTAAAATATTTAAAGTATTAAGACATCATTGCCTACTTTCGTAACAATCACTGGTTCAATGAGCTACCTCAATAACACAGAGATTTTTACAACGTAATTATATTTAGAAATTTACATAATTTTAGTAAAAAAATTTATTTTTACCAAAAATATAATAATTCATTGCTATTATAAAATCAAATTATTACGTAATTATAATTAATTAAATATCCTTTTATACCTACCTAAAAAATAAATTAATTATAATTTTTATATATTAGCATAAATTATTTTTTATGTGAAAAAATTTTATTAAAATTTTTTATTGATGAGCTGAAAATAATTAACAAACACTAAATTTTTTTATTAATTTAAAAAAAAAACGTTATTTCTGCGAGTTACAGTTTTAAATTCCCATAATGAATTATTAAAAGGAAAAAAAAATTTTTAATTAAAATACAAATATTTTAGAATTTCAAATGATTACAAAAATTTAGGTCGATACGAACCTTCTTTCATTGTTAAAAAAAATGATAAAGTAGGTCATTATGTCAAAATAATAAAAAATAAATTTAATCTGATGATTATAAAAAAGATCTATTATTTTGATGGTCAATCTTGTCATCAATAGTGGGTACTTATAATAAACTCCCAATGAAGGTTAAAAATCCTACAACATCTTTTGGCCTCATTCATATCCTTTCTTTAACCTCTCTACCTCATTCAAGTCGTATTAGTAAGTCGAGAGGGCTGGAACTTTACTCTCTCACGCTTGTGTATTTTTATTTATTTATATGACCTCAACTGTTACTACAGGTGTGACATCAACTATTTTTAATTATAACTCCTACTCGTGGACATTGGTTTTATTTATGTTATGATAATGTTATTCAAAAAATAAAATGATATGCAAGATTTTGAAATTTTTTCCTTTACTTTTTTTATGTTTACAATTGTTGTTATTTACTAAATATAATAAAGTTATAAATAAAAAATTGCTTATACATCTGATTTATGTGCTTGTTTAAAAAAGCAAAGAAAAAATTATAAATTCAGCAATTATATTGTTTGTTATTTAAATATATTTTGCAATCTGGTGTTAGTAAATATTATGAATTTTTTGCTTACTTTTTTACCTTGTTTTTAATAATGAAGAAGGCTAATAATTTCATTATTGTTTAAGTAAATATTTTTTTCAATTAACAATGCTACTTTTCAATAGTTGCAATTGAGTAGTTGAAAAATAATCTGAGATACATAGAATGGACTATTCAAACAGACTTATAAAAATAAATATATAGATTTTGGACACATCTGGATAGATTTCAATATAATTCTAAAGTAAATAAATCTTTTATTTTATTAGAATATTTGTTCCTACAAGATTTTAAGGTTCATTTTAGAATTCAATTTAACTTTATCGTATATTAAAATGAATTCCCAATTGATTAAAAATCAAATAACACCTTATTTTTTAAAAAAATTAGTAGTATCAATTGAAAAATCAAGTAATTTGACAGTCCTAAAATTTATATAAACTTTTATAAAACATATAGTGAATTCAATTATAATTTACAAAAACCAAAAAACTTTCAATGATGGCTCTGCCAATAATCAAAAGATTATTCAATAAAAAATATTATTGGTAATTTATCATATTATATTTTGCAAATCATCTTAGGTGTCCAGAACTAAAGGAGTTGTCCCGAAACTCACTTTCTATCTTTATACTACAAAGTATTCAATTAAAATTAATAGAAATTTTAATTTCATTCTCTTGTTCATACCAAATACGTAAAAACATATAAAAATCGAAGAAATTGATTTATGATTAAAAATCTTTACACACGTCATACACAGAAAAGAAAATATTTTTAAAAAATATTATTTTTATAAATAATGGCCTCTAAAAAATTTATTGATAAATTTTTATACGTATTTATAACTCTATATATAATAAGAAACATCAATTGAGTTAGATCATCAAAACTTTAAAGAAAAATATGATTACAAGAAATATAATATGTGAAAAAGAATGCAATTATATTTCGAATTATTATTGTTTCTAATAATAATAATAATAATAAATAATGATGAGTGAGTGAATACTTTGTGAGATTCGTGATGAAACTTCAATTCAATCTATTAAATATTATAAAAAAAAATATTTTCAATTTATTGTATATTTATTATAGGAGTTGTTTATTACATTCATTCTAAATAATCTTTTTGAATGTAAGCTAAATTAGAAAATTTCTAACGTATTTAAAATATATTGCTTATTTTTAAAATGTCAAATAAATAAAAAAATTTCTATTTTTTCACTTTATGGATATAATATTTTAAGATAATTATATGTTTTTTATATTTATTTAATAGGTGATTTTTTTAATGCGAAAATATTTTAATTAGTTTTGCATATTTAAAATCCACATACTTGGTAAATAAATACTATTAAAGAATCAGAGTAGTCTTATTAATCCTGCGAGGTATTTTTGGGGTCAACAACTAAATTTCAATTAAAAGTATTTGCTCCTGTCAGACCTGGCTCCTGAACAGATGAAAAATAGGACTAAAAAATTTTTTGAGGGTAAATGTTTATTTGTACTAAATATGTACACTTTTAAGTTGCTTTGCTTAAATTTTCAAACAGAGTATTTCAGTTTCAGAAATTTCAAGCAGAATATTTAAGTTTTAGGATACACTTCCGATTTTTATCGAATAACTTAAAAAAAATAACGCATATTACTCAAACAAAAAAAAAAAATTTAATTTTAAGCAAATTTTTGATCTTGATTGAAATTTGTAGCAAAGCAACCTAACCCTGTAAAGTAAGACCCAAAAAAATTAAATTTTTATGTGAAGCTCATTATCCACAAAATGGTTAAAATTTAATCTGGTCAGATAGTTTATAAGTCTATATCAAAATAGTATAAACTTAAGCTTGACCGAAATCAAGAGAACTATTCAATCGCATGCACCATATTTTACGTTAAAATTTATGTTATTGGCATATTATTGAATAATATTTATTCATCAAGAATACTCGAACCGTTTAATGAGATACAAAATTGAAGTACCATAATAAAAAAGATCTAGAAATGAAATGAGATCAAGTATTATAAATATAAAGTAGGTTTATTTACATTTACATATAATTATGTTTAAGTCAACACATTAATTTAATATTTCAAATTAATCTTCTTATAAATTTCTCTGTCTTTATATAACGGATTGTATTTATTACAACAAAATTAAATTAAATTGATACAAATTAATATGTAAAAAGATGATACGTAATGTTAATCTCATTTATTGGCTTAATTGCTAATAATTTTGTTTGCATTTTTAATATATTATTCTTAATTTTGCGTGTATACTCTTGAAAAACAAGCATTGTAATTATTTATTTGTGATTTCTTGGGGGTAAAGCAAAAATTATTTATTTTTTATGCAATGACCTTTTTTACATAAGAAGTTGGAATTCCTCTATTCCATTGAGGAAATAATTTTTACCTTAAAAGCAATTTTCGCAACAGAAAATTCTCTGCAAATAAATATTTTTCAGTAAATAAAGAAATATGCCTATAATTACAATTCACATGTTAATGATTTTTAAAATCTCTAAAATAAAATTCAATATTTATAAAAAGCAACGAACCAAATAATGGGTAAGAGAGCATGTTTTACTTAATTTAAAATAATATACGCTTTTATTTTCCACGTAAAACTTGCATCGAGTATAATTATCGTTCATGTAAAACGGCTGATAAATATAATCGATGTATATGCATAAAAATAAAGTTGGAAACGGATGCATGCATGATTTTGATAAATATACGGAAACGTAGAAATAGATACCTGTACTTCAATTTCCAACTATTTAGATATTGAAAAAACCAAAATAATAATAGATTGAGCTTGATAAAAACATAATATTTAAACATTATAATTATACATGATATTATTTTCATTATAGATAATTTTTCTCGCAAGTGAAATGCGTTTTAGAGTATATATAAATAGTTCTTCTTATGAACTTGTATGCTATTAAAAAATGTTTTTTAATAAAATTAATTATAATTGTTAAATTTTTA
Organism: Anagrus nilaparvatae; assembly: GCA_022575985.1. NCBI lineage: Eukaryota > Metazoa > Arthropoda > Insecta > Hymenoptera > Mymaridae > Anagrus > Anagrus nilaparvatae. Next base: position 1,688,904 of record JAKSXM010000247.1, on the reverse strand, counting down.
AATTGTAATTAATGGTTAACTCGATGACATAAATAAGTAATTTTAACCCTTGCGTATACCCGTGGGATCAAAAATTTGAGCCTCCCCGTTGACATATTATATTCATAAATTTTGTTGTATGGAAATAATATATTTAGGAATATATTAGAAATGTTTGAGTATTCATTCTGTATAGTTTCGACTGCGTTATTTGCGAGTTTTAAATCAATATGCGCAAAGAAGTATTTATTATTTAATTTTTTCTATCACTTTTCACATTTTTTGGTTTCATCGTTGTTTACGATGTTGTGTGTAAGTTTCATGTATATAGACTAATAGTAAGGGAAATAATTAACAAACTCTATAAATATTTTTCACGGTCTGAGTGAAACCACTTGAAACTTCTGTAATCGCTTCATTTTGGCCCTAATCAAAAATGTTACATATCTAACTTGAAAAGAAATACGAGAAGAAATATTTAAAAAATTTAAGTTAAAAATTTGTTGATGATGTATGTCTAAGAACATGAAAAAAGTAAACTTAAATAAAAGTTATATAAATAGATGCATAGGATGATCGTAGTTAATAATAATGATATAAAAACAAGAAATCTCAAAAAATATCCTTATCGTTCATACTGAAAAAGGATGAAAGTTATAAATTTGAAAATCTATATTGAACATATAAGTTCACCAGTATTGAAATTTCAAATTCATTTTTGGAAATTCCCCAAACAAAACTTATAATGTAATATAAAATAATTTTTTTGTGTGTAGATGATTAAATCATAAAATTTTATTGGGGTTGAGATATTTTTTATTTTAATTGTTTTTTAATAAATTTTTACCTGTGAACTGTTGATGCCCATAATATTGTAATAAAAAGTTAAGCTTAAAAAAAATTTTACGAAAAAATAAAATAAATAAATGTATAAATTAATCATAAAATTAATGTTGAATATGCTTTGTAATTACAGATGACGATTGGGGCGTAGTAGCAAATGACGATCCAGATTATTTAAGTATAGATCGTGAACCAAATAGTAATATGACATTACCTCGAATAATAAGAAACAATAGTTGTAGTCCAGAACGTTCAATACCAGCACCATTATTAACAAAACGTGGATTATCAAATATGATAAACGGAACAAATAACAATAATAAATTAGCAGCAAGACGCAGTGCAGAGCTACGACAAAGATCACCGAGTCCGCAATATCAACCAAGAATATCACCAACAGAAGTAACGAGTCCAAAAGAAAGATTTCAAGATGCTAAAGAAATGTTTCGAGCTATGGAAAGAGAATCAATTGCTAGACCTGTTGTTATTAGGCCCAAGTTACAACAAGATAATAGACCAGTACATAGGTAAAAAAAATTTTTCTTTTATTTATAACGGTTTTTCATAAGTAGCTTAATACATAAATCTGATAGAATATCATTTTATGATTTTTTTTTGTTGCTATTAATCGCAGTCACGATTATTATTAACTTTTCTTAAAATTACAAAAGGTGTAATTTTTTTGATGCATTGTTCTATAATAACAAAAAAAAGCGTCAATTTTATTACAAGAAAACTTTCTATATATATTAATATATCGATGATAAAAAAGAAAATTATTATTGTTATTATTAAATAAATACATCTGTCAGTTTACAAGATATAATTAAAAAAAAAAAAGTATCTATATAAAGGTGTAAAATGAAAGCTTGACGCGTAAGAAGTTTAATAAATGCTTTTTTTATAGACTCTCGTAGTAAAATAATAATAGCATAATGCTGTCATTTATCTTACGTATGAGAGGTTTGTATTATAGCCAATAAATATGCATATATTTACAAGATGACATTTTAGAGAGTTTAATTTTTTATTATTTTTTTTTCTTGCATTAAGTCAAGTAATGACCCTAAGTATATTCGTTAAATAATAAAGGAATTAACTAGAGTATATGAATGTGTGAGTGTTTTTAGTATTTAGAAAGTGTGTTAATATACTTGAATGGAATGTTCTTTTTTTTTCATCAATTATAATTATTATTTTAAACAAATCATGGCTTTTTATTTAAATGTAGGTTAAATATATATGTATATATTGTTAATAATAAAAAAAAATTATTATTTACATGTGTTTAGTATGTGTAATACTTTGGTAAAAAATTTTTATTACTGATATTAAATATTTTTATTTTCTTTTGTTGCTCTTAATAAATTTATGGCTTGGTTTTTAAAAGTAAAGAGCGTTCCTTTTTAGATTTTTTTAGTATAAAACTCAGTTTTTTCTTCGATATTTAAACTTCCATTCTCTAAATTTTATAGTTATCAGGACCAACTACTTATGGTCATGTTATATATAAGATTCATTATCTACATCTTAGCTATATATTCTCGCAAATGAAATGCGTTTGCAAGAATATATAAAGAATCAAAGTGATTTAAAGCTGATTTTTATATATGAGAAAAATAAATCGAGTTTACTACTGACGATCTTGCTCAATAGAGTGAAATCAAATATATTTGGAATACACTATTTGGAATGCATGAATTATATATTTTATTTCTAAATTTCATATACAATCGAACCTCTCAATAGCGACCCCAATTTAGACTGGCCATAAATGGTCGCTATGAGGAGGTGGTCTCTATACATAGAGGCTTGGGGTGGGGGTATAAAAAAAATTTTCACCACATTTTTTGCATACTTGGAATTTTCTTGTAATATTGGACCTGTTACTGGAAACAGCTGTTGTATAACAACACAGAATCACTCGTAAAGGATTGCATCTAATTCGTTAGTTTCACTTTTGAACTTTTTTTTAGAGTTTTGGCTTAAACCATTTAGATTCCATTCATCAGTAAGTTCTTTTTCTTTTTTCAAAATTGTTTGAACTTTGGTCTTGCTAATGTTAAATTGTTCGGCAAGTTGCCTTTGACTTTTGGAATTTTTAGACTTCTTAATGATGGAAACTAAAATTAACCATTTTCTTTTAGCAGCCATTTCAATTATTTTTGATTTTGAAGAAAAATTGCCCAATACACGATTCTCCCTTCTACACTATACACCAATTCTATGTAAAATATACAAAAGAAAATATATAATACGGGAAATGCAGAAAAAAAGTAAAAAAACAAATATTTCATCTATTTTCGTTTCTTTAACGTATCAGAGAAGCGTTTTAAAAATTTCTTGACAGCAGCATAATTCTTAGTCTTATGCCAACGAAAATTTTAGTTCAAAATTTAATTTTGAATACCCTTTTCCAACATTTTTTTCTTTTGATGCTAAATATAAATTTGAAATTTACCATGTATTACGCTTCGAATCTCTCTTCAGTACCTGAATAAAAAAATTCAAAATAAATGTTTCATTTTAAATTTTTTGACATGCTAAAATCAAATCTAGCAATAAAAAAAATGGTCGAATTTTCGTATTTTCATTGTTTATTAAATGTGAAATATTTGATAAATAATTTTATTTATGGTAAAAGTTTTGTTTTTAATGGTTACTTTGAAGCCTAACTAAAACGATAACACAAAAATTTTGGGCAGAACAGTTTTTTATTTCATAAAATTAACCGATATTTACGATATATTTTATGCTCCTGTACATGACCGATTAAATTTTAAATGGTTATCCCGTGTATAAGAAAATGCTTGAGTACCTAAACGGCTTGAAATTTTCAATTCTTTGTTTCTCAATTCTTTGTGACTTCAAAAGATAATTTTTTTTTATATTAAACTGTGATCTTTAGCTTGAATATTTATCAATTTCTTTTGCTCAAATTCTAAAAAAGTATGAAAAAAATCAAATTCTGAACAATCATTCAGATACTGATACGATTACTAATTATTAATTATTTACTAATTATTTTTGTTAACTATTTATATCGTAAATTTAAAAATATTTTTCTAAAATCTAAGCACTAATTTTTTGAACGTAAAATATTTTTTTTATAAATTTACAGAAGTTGAAGATTAAAGATAGTAGAGTAAGATATTTATTTTGAATTTTTGAATTCAGTGAAATTTTAAACTTACGGAAGGACGGACTTAAATGGGGTAAAGGAGATTAGTTTGTGGAAAATAGGAAAATTTATTGCTGGATTTTTTATTATTATACCATACATAGAGTGAAACGTTTATTTTGAGTTTTCATGTAGACTAAAATGATGATTTTGTGGAGGGGTACAAAAGGGAGTTCTGTGACGAAAATTATGAGTGATGGATGGATTCTGAACTCGGATTTGATTTTGAGTTCGGTTTAAGTACAGCAAAAAATGTAATATCATATAATACTTTTTAAAGGTCATAATTTTTTGGATAAAGTAAAATTTAAAATTATTCGGTCATAAAATTGATGTCAGAACCCCAAAATATAGCTTAAAGTATTAATGAAAAATTCTATTAAACCCCAAATTCCCCTTCTAAAGTAATGATTAAAAATTATATAGTAGCTATTATAAACATTAAAATAAAAAATTAATAGTTACAGCTTTAATATTTATAGCATTTAATTAAAAAATTAATGATCCAAGTAATCTAAGTAGTAATTACTTATTAAGAAAATTTAATCTAATTATATACATTTATTATTTCTCTCACTTATATGATCTAATTAAATAGATCTAGAAAAAAAAATTAGGTTAATAAATAAATTATTATAATTACATAATAACAAAGCATTCGTAAAAGTTAATAAGAAAAAAAAATCATCTGTCACGTCGTCCAATAAAAAGTTCATGAGAAAATTTTCACAAGAAGAAAATTATGGAATTGAACACGTGTTTTTTTTTTCTTCATAGTAGTGTAATGGAAATTTAATCGCGACATAAATAATCGAACAAAATCTAAAATATGAAAGTCAAGGTATAATTAAATGTGTGTTCTGTAGTAGTAACATACAAAGAATTTGTTATTGGGTGTGTTTTATATATTATGTACAAATACGTGTATATAATTTCTTATTTAAGATCCGTTTTTATTATCGTAGAAATGCCTAAGTAGGAGGTTATTTCATTTTTTCACTAATTGGAAAGTCGCTAAGATATCAACTGTTCTCTTATACAACAAATTTTTTTTTTATCAATACAATTTATGTGGGTTAACATTCCTAAAAAGTACAAGGCTTGTATTTAATATTGATCAAATCCGTTTTGAAAATTTTTTTTTCTGATCTTTATCTAAATAGCAGTATTTTCTAAAATTTTTTACTCCGCCCTTGTAAAAAAATATAACATAAGAGCTAAAGAATTTCTAAAATCTGAGATATACTGAAGTATTATGTTTGAGTACGAATTATGGACTTTGCTACATTTTTTAAATTTTATTATGATTTTTAATTTTATGAAATTTGTTTTTTTGTACTGCGTTTCATATATTTGTAAAATTTGTCTGAAAAAAAGAGAAGTAAGTAAAATATCCCGAGATAATCCAAAAATTGAGCCAAAATTTTTACTCGATCTCAGAAAAAATTCGTTCCAGGAATTATGCTTAAAATCAGCCCAAAAAAACCCCCAATCTTACAGATTCTTTTTCTTTTATCTATTTTTTTTATTTGTATCCAGAAAACACAGATATTTGCATTAATAAAAAAAAAATAGTATATGGCCCATGACCAAACATATTCCTTGAAAATCCAAGCAATTACTAGAATATTCAAGCAAATTCTTGAATTTTCTATTAAATTTTGTATATCATTATAAAATTAAATTTGTGTGTGTGGATGGTTAAGTCATGAAATTTGAAGATAATTTGCATACTTTTTTAAAAGTTTTGAATTTTGGATATTCAAGCAAATGCTTTAAAATTTTAGCAATATTCTTTAATAGTGTAAATAAAGAATGCCCTGTCACAAATTACAATTTAATTTACGTGTGATCTAGGGCATTCTTCATTTTTTTGAAGATAGCTCATAATATACTTTAAATTTATTATCTTCTTGAGATTTTTAAGTAAAATTTTTCATTACTAAACGTCGTTTTATGTAAAAGTTTGTTAAGAGTAAGCCAAATTGCAAGAATATCAATTTTCTTAATGTATTTTACAAAATATCTACCGATCAAATAAGAATTTCCAAATCATTTCACGGATTATTTTTAAGAAAATAAAAACGCATTCTTGGATTATTTTCATATAGCTTGAGAAAAATGATTTTAAAAAAATTAAGCTGGATGTAAAAAACAAAATCTTGGGAAAATATTGATATTTTATGCCATAAAATTAAAACTATTCCTAGGACTATATATTTATTTAAAGCCATTTACACTTCAATAACATCAAACCATATTGATTTTGCACATTGTTTAATCGTTAAAAATAATTTTTTAAACAAAAAGTTTATTATTTTATTTTTAAAAAAAAAAGTTAAAAGATTCTCACGAGAATTCTAAGAATAAAAAAAAATATCTTTGCAAAACCAATAATAATAAATGTACATGTTTTTTTCTTTCTATGTTTCTGTTAAAAAAAAAATATCCCTTCACGAATATAATAATAGCTTAAGGATACAATATAATAAAATAATAAAACTTTACTAAAACATTTTCTTTTTTCTTTTTTTCTGTAAACTCTTGTAAGATATGTTTTTTTTTTACAAAAATAATAATTACATATTTTTTATATAGATCAGAGCCAGTATCAAGACAAGTATCACAAGAAGAGCGTATAAATCGTCATCACCATCAACAACAACAGCAACAGCAACATCAATCAAATTTAAAAGCATCGTCACACGAGAGATTATACAGACGTTCATATCCAACGGATAATGATAATTTAAATTTATTAAATTCAACTTCTTCAAAAGTTATACCAGAAAATGATATTATTTATAGATCAAGATCAAAGCCACACAATAATTATTCACCATGTGATAATAAAATTAATAATAACAATAATATTAATAACAAAAATCAAGATATTATTGAAAATAGTAGAATTAGACCTAGAAGTTTTTACGAAGTACCACTTGCTGCTAGAGAATTAAGAGGACCGAGAAATCATGATATTGATCCTAGACAGGTATACATGCTTTTCTATAAAACTTATTTCATAATGTCATTAGTAAAATAAACAAGGATATTCTAAAAATCTTCTCCAAAAAAATTTTTTGCTTCATTTTTGTAAAATTATTTAATTCCTAAATTGAAATTTATTTCTTAAAGTCTTTTATCGTATTTTCAGCAACAAAAATTTTCATTCTTTAAGTAAAAAAGTCTGAGTTCTATCTATATTTACATAGTTCAATAAACATTTCAAGTGATTTAAATGTTTAAAATAATAATTTTTAAAATAACGCTACTTAATTGTATTTTAACTGGATCTTCTTCATTAACCTTTCCTTCCAATGCTGCATTTCTTCTATATTCTTCTTTTATGCACTGGAAAAGTACTAATTTTATTCACTTTGTAAATAACAAATTCTTAGATATTTTTAGACCCTTCATAAAATTTCTCGACGTTTATTAAATACTATATTATCTAATCACATTTTTGTTAAAGTTGTATTATTTAATTTTTTGAAAAATCAATACAATATCTAATTGTAGAGCGAAGCTCTGTACCTTAACCAAGAAAATTTTCGGTTCTTGAGGGTATAAAATTTAGTTAAAACTATCGTTCAGATAACTTTCATACATATTTGAAACTTGAGCTTTTTTTATCGAGTAAAACTGTATAAATTTTTGTTTATTTGTAGATATTTCTTAAATCATGCTTATGTTCATATCAGACAATTTGTTTAGCTCTACCGATTTTTAACAATAATTAGTATTGTTTTCTTCTTTGATACCATTTAAAAATACTCAGTAATCCAAAAAAAAATTTTCGAGCTTATTGTACGATATAAAATTGAATCGTTAAAAATACTTTTTTCTGAAAAGTTTTGAATATTTTAATACTTTTAAAAAGGGACATTAATTTACAAACTATTACAGAATAAGATCATGATAAATATAAAGGTGGTTTTCGAGGTTTAGAACAAATAACAAGATGAAGAAAACGAAACCAACTGAAAGTAATTTGGTTGAAATTGAAGAAAGTTTTACCTGTATCAACTAAAAACTTTCTTTACTTTTAAAATACATTGCCAGTAACCTTTTGTAGTAAATTTCTGGATTGTTAATAAGGGTCACTAAAATATCTTCCTTTTGTAAATATAACTGGAAAATAACTGTTTCGTGAAATTTAAATTATTACCCTAAGCTCAATTGTCAAAAAAGTTATCTTACTCCAATGATGAACACTGGTTTAGCTTATAAAAAGGCAAAATAAATACGAGGACAGTGAAAATTAAATTTTGTACGCTATTAAAAAAAAAAAAAAATTAAATTAAACGTCTAATAAATAATAAAATTTGTTAACAGTAGTTATATAAATTACAATTTATAAATTTATACCTTTATATTAAATAATAAAATATAATGAAAAATAATTGACATGCAGTAGTATTACAGGTAGTATTAAAATTTCCGTTATATTTTACCTCTCTGGATGTAGTATAACTTCCTTCTTTTTAAAATTAGCTGCACGTAGATATAAACAGTCCTTGCTATGCATTATTGGAGAAGAAGAAAAAAAAAACTATAAAATTGTATATTATTTAGAAAAATAATGACGTTGATCATTTTGAATAAAATTACCTTTCATGCGTAGGAAATTTAAAATTGATTTTAGTGTTAATTTTTTTTTCAATTCTTTTTTTCAGGCTAGAGCCGAGTATTTACGAGGTCTCCAAGCTCGTGATTTACGAGAAAAGCAACAACAAAGACCAAGGCCTTTTCTTTACCAGGAGCTCTCAGAAAAAGAAAGATATCCCGGTCTTGATCGTGATAATGCAAGACCTGCATTCGAGATTACCCCAACACCAGCAAGATACCGACACAGTTACGCCGAACCTCCAAGGCTGGGAATCGCTGCTCTTCATCCTTATTAAAAAGGGATACATTATATTTTAAATAAATTCATTTTAAAATTATGTCGCCGGACGATTTTTTATTTTATTATTTTATTGCTTGCTTTTTTTATTTTATATTGTTTTATTTTATTAACTACTATTTTATGAGATTATCTAAAATGTCTAAGTTAATTGTAAATATATTTAATTTTGCAATTTGAATAATTATTTAGTTGTATATTTTGTAGTAAAAAAATTTTTAAAAGTGTCATAATACTTGTAATTCTAATCTGTAAAATTGACACAATTTCACAGTGTAATGCCACTTATTTATAGAATATTTATAATTATATGGTTAAACATGCTCTTTTTCAATAAATTTTATTTCTGTACTTTTACTAAAAATGACCTTGAACGCTTTATTGTATTCATTGCTGCCAATTAGTGAAACTGAGCATTTAAAGCTGTACTTTTGAAGTTTTTTTTTTTAGAAACTATTTACTAGCAATGACGATGCTTTAGAATTTTTGAAGGAAATAACAATTTATTTAAAATGATTATCAATTTTAATTTAATTTCTGAAAAAAAATGTAAATTTTTTTTGGTACCAATGATACAATATATTGATATTTATACAATATGCAATATTTTAATACTTGTGTATTTTAAGAAAAAATTCTTAATTTTTATATTGGAAAAACGTAATTTTAAGCCTTTAAGACAATTTTTTTAAAATCTTAGATTTTGGATATATTCAAAAAACTTTCAGTACTTTAATGACAACATATAAAGTTGAAAATCTAAAATTTTCAACCAGTTAGTCTTAATTTTGTAAAACTAATGTAAAATACAAAGATTGGTACAGATAATTCGCTAATTGGTAGTAAAGAGTCTTTGTAATGGTTTTTTGGAACTAAATATATGCATAAAATTCACTGAAAGATTATGAGAGAACATTGGGTTGAATAAAGTAATTTTTAAGGCCAATTCTATAACAAGCATTAAAAGTCTGTTAGGATCCACAATAATTTTAAAATTTCAAATATTCTATGTACTCAGTAGTAAAAACATGAATTTTAAAAAGTTGAAAAATGTGAATGTTTTGTGTAATAAATAATTTAGATTCTAACTGTTGACTAAAAATAAGAGAAGTAATATTAATAGAATAAAATATTAATTAATTATTTTCTGTTTGTTGAAATAATATTGTATAAATAAAAAATAAATGTATAATATTGTGCAATAATTATTATTTTATAGAATGTAAAAATTAATTTTATATGTGTGTACTTCTTTTTCAAATAAAATGTTAATTTATATAAATAAAAATTTTTTTTTCAATGACATTCTTACTGTAATTAAAAAATTTTGAATAATTAAATTATTTTTATTAAGTACTTATGAAATTTTTAAAATTTTATAGATTTATTCAAATAGTATTGTAATTTACAAGATAAATTTTTTTTTTAAATATACTTAAGCAAACGGAATTCTTTGGACACCCAGAAATTTTAGTTTCCTTTAATAAGTTTATAGTTTAATCTTATTGATTCTATAACTAGTCTTCTTTATTTTGTTAATCATATTGTAAATATTTTAAAGTATCACAGTTTCAAGAGCAATGTAAATAAAATCATATCGCTTTTATAGTGACCCATAGGGGATTACAAATACAGAATACAATATATCATTTGGAAATCGAAGCAAAATTTAAAATAAACCATTTAGAAGCCTCTAATTTTTTGTATTTAACATTGAAGCATTGATTTTTATTTATTATATATTTTTCTGCTAATTTTGCTCAAATAAAATTTGTTCTTTTTTTTGGGAAATTCTGGTAAAAGTACAAACTGATGAATATTTTTTCGGTCAAAAATAACGAGAAAAGAAAATGTAGTGTAAATGTAAATTAAAATAATAAATGTAAATTGTAAATGCAAAATATTGGCAACCTAATTTTAAAAGTGAAAATTTACATGTTTACTAACAGTTTTTAATTTAAAAATTATATATTTATAAATTCTGCATTCTTTTTTTTTCTCAATAAATATTCAATCTAATTAGAATGTTTAAAAGAAAATAACTTTTATGCAATTAAAAAATATTTTATTCAACATTTTATGGTTTTAGTCAAATTGGTTAATATTACTTGTAAATAAAGTTTTATAAAAATATTTTATCATCAAAGAGGCAAAATATTTAAATATTTTGATCGACCTTTCATAAACATGAAAAATTTATCACTATTTTTTATAAATTTAACTCGGTAATAAGGTGTTTCATGTTAAATTATCATATCTACAAAGGCTATCTATACTATTTATAACAAAAATTCATAAGTATTTATAGTTTATTTGATTATATTTTTATGTCTAAGAAACAGCTCATTGAGAATTTCAGTAGTATTGTTATATCAATTTCCAATTTTTTTTCTTCAATTTTTTATGTGTTATTATAAAGGATATGCTAATAACTTCAGGATTTGCTGATATTATTGATTTTATAGCTGCTTGTACAGTGTAAAAAATGCTGGTTAAGTACATTTTTTGATCCCAAATTGAAAATGGAACCCTGATCTATTTCGCAAAATATTTGTAATTTTTAACAGTTTTTTGCGAAATTGGCCAAAAATAAAAACGCAAAATATTTTGAAATTTTCATTAATAGCATAAAAATAAACTTTGTATTCTCGTTAAGTTAATTAAAAAGCTTATAATTCTCATCAATTTTTATCTATGTAAACTTATGTATTTAAGAAAATTTTTTATATTTGAAATATGTTTGCGTTTAATAAATATATTTTATAATTAATTTACAATTAGCATAAAAAAATCCACTAAATAGATTCAGTTTATAAAGTTAATATACTTTTCATTTTATTTGAAGGCCCAGTACTTGAACCCAAATTTTCCAAAAATTTGTACTACTGTTGAAAAAGGAGAGTATCCAAACAAAGAATTGATCCAAAATTGGTATTAAATTTTTTTTTGAAATTTAGAAGCTAAATTACTGTATTCATGCAAATTTTTCTCTGTGAAAAGTATTGTTCAATTTTTGTATTTTTATAAGCTTAATTTTAAATTGACGTAGTTTTGATTATGAACCTATATTACTCAAATGACAATGCTAATTTTAGCAAATAAAATTGACATTTTTTCGTCAATTACAACCATTCAGATTTTAATAATTTATTTTTATACAATAATTGTACAATAATAGGTATATTTTTATGATAAATGTATTTCTCAAACACTAAATTAGTTAAATGTCATATATGAATCTCTATAATACGTGTATCAGTCAAATAATTTGTTTTTATACTTTTTTTTTTTTTTTTTTTTTTTTTTTTTTTATAAGGGAAATATGTGAATCTTACATCAGCCATGGAGTGTTTGCGGGCCTTAAAGACCCGCAAATTTCCATGACCGCCCAGTTGTACAAAGTGTACAACTGGGAGACCACCGGCGAACGCGGTCGCCGGCTACGCCCCAGATTCTTACTGGATAAACACACTTTAAACCCCCTGCGCTTGTTTGTCCCAAACCGGAACTCCCTTTTCAGGTATAACTTCAGTTTGGGACGCGCAGCCTAGGCAGCTGGCCGCTGCCTTCCCCCCTGCCTAGGGGCAGGAGAGCTCTCTACGATAGAAAGCCCTCCTCCTTCTTCTGCAACAAGGTGGTCCTTACGTACTCTGCTACTTTGTTCCAGTTTTTGGAACTCCGTAGCATTTCCGGGACCACCGTCTGCGGCCTCCAAATCGGGAAGGGCGGGCGCCCCCCCCGAGTAGCGAACACATTCGAAGAATGTGTGCTCCACTGTATCATCCACGCCCGGACAGTGCAAGCACTCCTTTGTTGCCACCTTATGCCAGTGTTTTAACATGACACGGAAATACCCGCGCCCGGTCAAGAATTGGGTAAGGTAGAAATCCACCTCCCCATGCTGTCGTCCCATCCATGCCTGCACATCTGGAATCAGTGTGCGTGTCCATCGAGCATTATCCTTTTCGTTGTTTTCCCATCGTTCCTGCCAGGCTTCCGTAGATCTGGAGCGGGCGCGAATCGTAGATGAATTTCCGCTCCAGCGCTAGCAGGTCGATGGGTATGACCGAAGCCACGACCTGGATCGCCTCTAGGGATACCGTCTGGTATGCGCAGGCGATCCTCAGTGCCGCTTGCCTCTGTACAGACGATATTTTATGTCTGTACTTGGCAGTTTCCGTGGTCTTCGCCCAGACTTCTGATCCGTAGAGCAGGACAGAGTTGACGACTGACATCAGGAGCCTTCGCTTCCCTGGTTTGGGTCCCCCGATGTTGGCCATGAGCCTTGACAGGGAGAATGCGACCGACATTGCCCTTTCACACGACCTCTGAAATTGCTCCCAGAAGGTCAGCTTGTTATCAAGCTGAACTCCCAGGTATTTCACCGATGTTCTGGTTCGGATCGTGTGAGGGTTTCCGCCGTCGTCGATAATTACTTCGAAATCGGTGGGAACCCTTCGACGGGTCAGCAATACGATCTCCGTTTTTGGGATCGCAAGCTGGAGCCCGTGCTCGCCCATTGTTTTTATACTTATTTTTAGTAAATTTTAAATTTATTATTACTTTTCGAAATAAAAAAAAACAAAATAAAAACATGTCCTTTAGCTTCGAATTAATAATGTCCTATTATATATAGATTATTGTACACTGTAAAAAGTAACTTTCTTATATTAACAAAAAAATTAGAAAATTTTCGAAAAAATTTGTAAATATTCGAAAAAATTGTAAATATTCGAAAAAAATGGTATATTTACTAAATTTAGTATATTAACAAAAAATTCGAGAATTCTCGATTTTTTTTTGTGATTTTACGAAAAAAGTTGTAAATTATCAATTTTTCTTGCAAATTCGCAAAAAAAGATCGAAAATACTCGAATTTTTTGTTAATATACCAAATTTAGTAAATTTACAATTTTTTTCGAATATTTACAAATTTTTTTCGAAAATTTACTAATTTTTCGAAAATGTTCTAATTTTTATGTTAATATAAGAAACTTACTTTTTACAGTGTAGGAATAACATAAAATTTAAAATTTTTTTTTCCTTTGCTTGAAATTTTAAACAGTCATTTTGGCTAACACTTAGGGGTAGGTACAATCATACTTTGAAAAAATATATTAAAATATTGAGAAACTTTCCAAGTTTATTAACTTTTTCATAGAAAATTAAATGCAATAAGCTATAAAGTCAGAACAAAAATAAAAAATCATTGAAAAAAACGTTTATAAAAACGATTTCCAATCAATATTTTTTTCTATTATACTTATCGAAAATATTTTGTCTATAAAAAATAATAGCTCTATTAAATCAGATAAAATGTGCTTATATAGATTTGCATATTATTGTTATTCCAGTTAAAACTTTCATTTATTAACAAAACATCATTAAAATTTTTTTCAAGCTAAGTATTTAAAATAGATTAACAAAATGAAGAAAAAAAAATTATTAAAAAAAAAATTCTTATTTTTTTTTGTTATAAACCTCACGTATAGAAAATGTATTCATGTAATAACGTACTTAAATTACAAAAACTTTCACAATTCGATATCGTCTTTTAGGCTATAAATAAACTATAAGTTATATAGTATTAAAAAAAAAAAAAATTAATTGCACTTTAAAGTTGAATAGAATTACAGATAAAAAAAAATACAATAATAGCTGGTTAAATGACATTTTTTTTTATTTAAAAGATATAATAAAGCAGTTTCTCAATTTCTTTTTCTTTTCTAATACACAAAGGACTCTAATAAATGTTTATTATACGTGGATCATCTGTTATTATTCTATGTACGTAATAACAAGTCTTTAGAATGAAATTATGTGTGACTATATAAATATATATAATCGTCTATAATTATTTGTTATATATTAAAGTATGAATTTAGAAAGACGAAATTATGGAAAAGTCAATTTTTTCAATTTTTTATTTTACCTATGTGCAATAATAATTTTAAGACAATTGCTGATTGTATTTTATAAGGTAAAAATTATGTGTTTTTTAGATAATTTCGAGAAATTCCATTCTATTATTTTTATTTATTATACGCTGTTATTAATCTTTTAGCATACAGATGGCGCAATACTTTCTCGAAAAAGAAAATTTTTTTAATGTATATTTAACTAAGATGTTTATGTTGTTATCAAGTTTAAAAAAATTAATAATGTTTAAAATTAAAATGAAATTCAAATATTTTGTATAAATTATGGGTTGTTACCAAGTTCTTTAATCTACTGATTTGATCATCCTTTAAAAATTAATTGTTCTTTAAGGTTTGTTTAGCAAAGTATTTGAAAGTCTGACTGAATTTCGCAGAATCTGAATCTTTATGTTGAACTATATTTAACGAAATAAACCGGCTCGGTAGCGCAGAGGTAACGTTCTTGCTTTGTAATATATAGTATTATATTATGAAGTGGGTTCACCGCTGATGCAAAGCAATGATACCTTTATTTTCTAAATAAATATTTAATAAAAATTAAATATTTATTATAAGAAGGGAGAGTAGAGCTGGCTGCCGATCCGCAGGAGACAGATGAAATAGAAAGTGCTATTTACTGTCTCTGTATGTCATGCATAGAGGGCGTTTTTCTAAGGTTTTTCGCGCCTCTTTTAAAGCGTAGAGTTGTAGAAGTACAACTCTGCGCTTTAAAGACGGAATTGTCAGCATGGCTCCTATAAAAAAGTCGGACCTTGGACCGCAATTGGCCTTCCCAAATCCTTAAAAGGTTAAAGATAATTGAGTTTGAGAAACGGTTGTTAAAGTTCCACCAACCCTGTATATTCCTTCTAATCCTACAGTTACACTAACAATTTATCCACATACGTCTCCAAACCTAAAAAAAAATTATTTCCATTAAAGGAAAAAGCGGTTTATATCTCAATATATATATCGACTTCCAAGGAAATAAAAGCAAAAAATGCGGTTTGGACCGCTTGTGTAAATTGTTGGTGACCTCCGTATAACGAATTGTTCTAAGAGGTTAAACAAACGCACATATATTTAACGAAATATAATTACGAATTATTTAAAAAATTTGTTTTGGGAACAAACTTATATAACATAGAAAATTTTATTATTTGTTTAAAAACTACAAGCAGTTGTATGTATCGAATAAAATATTTTTACGTGAATCTTGAATTCGAAAAAACTTCTTCAAATACTTAAAATATTTGAATAATATGAAAAACTTGATAGCATTATTCTATCGTTTTCAAGCGAATATGTTTTCAAAAAATATATTCAGGATTTTTAAAAATAAAATTATTTATAATTTTTTCGTTTGTCTTTTGAATTAGTTCTTACAAACATTATTTTATTTTTGGAATTTTCAATTTTTTTTTATCGAAGTGTTGTAAAATACCAAAATGAAAAACTTAACCAGCAAAATTTTAAGTTTATTAATGGCTTCTCAGGAATATTTACAATTTTAATAAAGAAATAAACAGATTTACAGTTTTTTTATACACAAAGGTATATAAAAACTATACGCTAATTGCAGCTTGTTAAATTTTTTTTTGTCATAGTTATCTTTCAGATTTCTTTTTTCAATTAAACATAAATGATGTTTATTATATATTGTTTACGTAATATTTTTTTCTCTTAAAAAAAAAAGAAAGAAAAACTTTGATTAAAAAAACCACATAATTAATTAAATGAGACAACAATGGTTTTAATTATACTATTTTTTTAATAATTATTTTTGATTGCTTATTATTAAATTAGTAATGATTCTTGAAATATTTTCTCATTGTGTTTAAAATAATTATTTGAATATAAATTAAGTTATTTTTATTTCTAAATAAATTGATTAAAATAATTAATTTAGTAAAAGTCATGAAAGCAGATTATACATTAAATAAAAAATTGAATTTTTAAATATATTTAAAAGAAATGCATAGTAAAAGTTCGTGATTTCAATAAGAAAATACATCATTGAACTCGATATTTCTTAGAATGGCCACGACTTTCTGCACGACATTTTTCTAATTTTAAAATCAAAGAAAAGTTGTGGTTTGCCTATTGTTATGAAGTATTTCTTTTTTTGTCTTTACATGAATAGAATTTTTTTCATTTCAAATAAATAATCTTTTATGCTTGGCTGAGTATATAAAATTTAATATATATTTTAAAAATAGATTATTGAATTGTCAAACACTTTTTAATAAGTGAAAACTCATTTATATATCGTTTATTGAAAATATCCTTATTGAAAAACTGAGTTAATACAAATTTTTTTACACTTGTAATAATTAAAAATACTCTTAAAGTTACAAAATTATTATAGTATTATATTATTTGAAAAATATTTTTTTTATGTTTAACTTTCTAGCTATTGTTCACTAAAATATTTTTTTAAAGCAAAAATATTTTTACATACTTTGCGGGAACTTTAATCACGTCCTTTAAGACTTTGTTCAGAAGACAACTAAATTTTTGAGTTTAAATAATTTTTTATTTTAAGCTTATGGTATCTGGTGGAGATAGACGAATGTTAAACCCTTGTGGAATGGGTGTTAATAAAGAACTTCATGTTTGCATTCGAAAATGAGCCAATATTAATTCTATATATTGTGTCTGATCAAGATAGGTATCACCATATTCGATATCACGGATCAAGTTGATTCCCAAAATTTTTTAAGCTAGTTCCAAATCTCTAAAAAAGTGTTTGGTTAGATTTTTTTTAGTCTTTAATGTCAATAAGATAAAAGCTATGGTGTCTACAAAAACAGCTAATTCTAAGAGATTGTCGTCTAAAATTATTTAGTAATATATCCTTGTTTTTTAATATTGTGTTTTGCTTAATATTTCAAGCTTTTGAACCGTCATTAAGGCCATAAATGGCTTTGTGGAGTCTGAAGACTTTGTCTGGTTCACTTTTTTAAAAAAAGGCCTGTTGGTTGTGTTAAATATATTTCTTATTGTATGCCCTCTTTGATTAGATTAGTTAATATTGTTAGTTAAGTTGGAAGCTATTTCTTCTTGCATTGCTTTTATCCAAAAAGGTGCTCAAGTTCACTGATGGCTTCTTCATAAGTTTTTTGGTTTACCTACATCTACTATAGCTTAGTGTAGAACATAGTCCTCGAGATAAATTAAAGTATATTGGATCTTTGAGATCTTTTCCGGAAGCTTTCAACTTTTTTAAAAATATTATTTTTAGTGGGTAATAGCTAAAATATCTCTATTGCTCTGCTTCCAAGCTTGTACGGTGATTTAACCATACGATCAAGTACACATGTCTCGCAGTCTAGTAGCTACATCCCTGTAGCCTCATGATCTTTTAAATATTTTAGTTGCTGGATGCTTAGATGTCCAAGTCTTTTCTGTCAAATTTTTGTTTCAGCTGCATTACTGTTACTTTTTTTAAACAAGAAATTATTTATATCCATACGAGTTACTGATAGTAAATTAGATTCTATATTGAGTATATGGGTCCCGAAAAAGTACAAGCTATCGTTGATTATCCACCTCCTTTTTCCTTACAGCTGGCCGACATTCCACGTCACCAAAATGTCAACTCTGACCCAAATAAATGGGGGGACCGCATGACACGGCTCGAAGCCTATCATGATCTGATAAAAAGATTTTTGTTTAAAGCCTCGGCTAGACAGGCTAAAAATTATAATAAAGGCCGTAAGAAGGCCAAATTTAACGTTTATAACCTAGTTAGAGTAAAAGAGTTTCCTATTTCTTCAAAAATTAAAAGATTTTCGGCAAAATTGGTCAGACCTTTCTCTAAACCATACCGTATTACGGAAGTAATTTCCCCAAATGTGTATAACATAGAATTTGACTCTAATCATAAAATAGCCGAAGTTCACGTCAGGTTTTTAAAGCGATACTCTTCTGGTAATAATTCAGATAATTCCGTCTGTAATGCCCTGACTGACGAAAATTTATCTCCTTTTCAGATTGAAAACTATCAAATTACGGCTAATCCTACTTTCCACGTAGGACAACTTCAGGGATCCGGCGATTGGGTAAAATTGCTCGATTTTGAGTCCATCCTTGCCGAGAAGAGCGAAGACGCTTTGGTTCAGGCGGTCGGTGAAAAATTTATCTTTTCGTCGATCACCCCCGTATTCGATCAAATAAGGTCACCAAAACCTGCCGACTCTCCGGTAATCGATTCAAAAAAATCGCTTCCACAGCTTATGGAGCTCGTAACCGTCAAACCCAAGACCGCTGATTTAATTAATTTTGACAAGATGTCCAAGTCTCCTCCGAAACGCCCGCTTAAAGCCATAGAACAAACTACGTTTCTTTACAAAACTCCATGTTGGAATTGTGGCAGCTATGAGCACCGACATCGCAGCTGTGAAAAAGCTCAACTAAAATATTACTGTTTCACATGCGGAAAAGAAGGAGCATCAAAGGAGACAAAGTGACAATAAACAAATGAATTGAGACAAGAACTAAGGATTACCTTACCGGAAGACTTCCCTCAAATCTGGGTGGCGTGAAAAGACAGCATCTAGCTATTATGGCTCCACCGAATAGTGATAATATTAGATAATATTATAACTATAAGGAATCAAGAGAGCGAAGACGAGCAGGAGCTCAAAAGATACTCCAGTGAAGATCTCCTTGATTGACTTGTTCCTTTTTAGTATCAATCTAGTATATATATTAACCCTTGTTCATTATAATTATATTTTTTATTTCTTTTTACATAAGTCGAAAATTAACGACTATGAATATTCCTTTTTTTTGTATCTTATCTTTTTTTTGCTGATTAGGTTAATATTAAGGCAATAAAGACTGATTAGCCCTAATAAAAATCATATATATATATATATCATTACAAATTAAAATGCTTATTTATTTATCCCTTTCCTAAACCTCTTTTCGTACAGGCTATCCGGAAAGAATATATATTTAAGTATAAATAATTTATTTCATTTTTAGGTTAGGTTAATTTGTAATTTCCGTTAGTTACTAGCCCACGATTGTTAGGTAGGTGAGCACATTCCGCGTTTCATCAAGATCTGCACTTAACCCCTTAACTATGGTTAAGAGGGGGGGTTTGTAACAGGGATGTTACATATAAAAAAATATTTTATATAATCACATTAAAATAATTCAATATTTAAATTATTTATTTTTGCCACCATTTTATTGGCAAAATTAATCACGTGCATCCGTCGGAACGTGAACGTGGACTTCCGAAAAAGAAGGAACACGTCACGAACCGACGCTAACGAAAGCCAGTGCACGCCGAGCTCGTGCGAGAACGACACGCATTTTTGGTGCTTAAGCTTAATTTGGTATTTAACGTCGTTTTTAATTAATTTTATTAATTAAATTAGAATTCTTAATTTCAAAGATAATTTACGCGGGTGAAAGAAATTGTGCTTTTTCCTCGCTTAATTTCGTGAATTATAAAATTGTGTGAATTGTTATCTATTTCGGAGTCGAAGCACGCAGTCGCTAAGACTCCATTATCGATATATAATCCGGCTGGAATATATCGATAAAATTAATATCTCGTTCGTTTTATAAGTTTGGTCAGCAGTCGACGGAGGTTTCACCAGGAAGTTCATTCCAGGAACATCTCTTCGGCAAGATAAAAAAAGTTAAATTTTATCTGTGCGCGAATGTGCTCCGCGACGATTAGTTAGGTAAATTAGGTTAAATAGCTAAAGGATATTGTATACGGAAAGACGCCCTAATTCATGCTCGCTCTTTTCCTTTTTATTTTTACGGTTTTTCCCTGTTCGTTAATTATTTATTTCCGGTTTAAGAACCGGTGGCGCTCAACGTTTTTTTTGTAATTCTATAAATTAATAATTAATATTTTATTCCATTTTAATAAATAATTATATTTCTTTAACCACGTTCTCTTTATTATTTACCGCCCCTTAAAATATTTCATTTTCAGGGTCACGTAAAAGCAACGAGCGAAGCACGGTAAGTTCAAGGCGCCGCTCGTTGCTCCGAAAATTTATTTAATATTTTTTAATTCTCCCTATTTTTCCTTTTAATATTATTATTATATTTTTTATATGACACCGGTCATATTTTTGGCGCCCAACGTGGGGCTCGAACCCACGACCCTGAGATTAAGAGTCTCATGCTCTACCGACTGACTCAATATTTGTGAACTGTATATGACTTTGCATGGGCGGGTCTCGAAATGTACTCCAAAGTATGTTTGGTCGAAATTATATATAAAAAAATAATTTTCCTTAATTTTTAGCTTTTTAGATCCAATCCTCTATTTTTTACAGCGATTTTTATTTTTTTCAATTTTTTGAAATTTTTAATTTTTGAGAAATTTATGTTCAAAAAATTTTTATTCGTCTTATTATAATTATTCTTTTAGCATATATGATAATTAAAGTCAGAGTCCCATTTTTAGGGTTTTTTAAAAAAAGTCAATTTTAATCTTTATCTTTAAAATGGGATATCTTAGAAACTATTTAATGAAATAAGACGAAAATTAGTATCCTTATGTAAAATTTTCCACTGAATCCGAATTTTTATTCAGATTTTTTTTTGGTCACGTGACTTGGCAAGAAATTCAAAATTTGTGAAAAATGATTTTTTAAAAATCGCTATTTTTCAATTTTAGTGCTTTTAAAATAAATTTACTCAAAAAAATGATTTCATATCCTGAAAGTATATGAAAAAACATACAATTTTAGACCAAAAGGATGAAAATTGAGCTGTCTGCAGCTGAGGCATATAAGCTAGAAAAGGCAAAGCAAGAAAGTTGATTTTCTCGCGCATGCGCAGTACAAAAAAAATTTGGACCCCAGAATCGAATTCTATGGTAAATTTCCTATTGGGTACTATAAGGAAAAAAAATTTTATTGTAAAGTGCGCGTTTGCGAGAAAAATTAATGAACATAAATTTCTCAAAAATAAAAAATTTCAAAAAATTGAAAAAAACAAAAATTGCTGTAAAAAATAGAGGATTGGATCTAAAAAGCTAAAAATTGGGGAAACTTATTTTTTTTATACATGCTTTCGACCAAAAATACTTTGGAGTACATTCTGAGACTCGAAAATCCAAACTGTATACACTTCACAAATATTGACCCATATACGAAACATCATATATTTTAAGTTTCATATTTTTATTTAAGTCGAATATTATACCATTTTTATTCGCTTTATTTGTAGTCGTTATAAAAGCACAAACAATATAACCATAGAAAAAAAGAAAAACTGCAAGCTAATCGTCCACATCATTGTTAATTTTTGAGGTGAAGTTTGTCTGATAACCCCTATTCCAACATACTGATGCTTAGTGGCCGTATTTTTTACAGTTGTAACATAACTCTGCTATACTGGTAATAAGTCCGGCGCCTCATACAAGTTTTAATGATGGGACAAGGGTCAATTCTAGCGAAACAGTGCAGAGTAGGAAGTAAGGAAGACGTGAAGAAACTAGCTTCCGAAATAATGACGCTGCTAAAGAAGCTTGTGACGTTTCCATGCCTCGAAAAAGATTTAATAGAAAGAATCCACCTATATACTGGTAGAATACAGAAATCGCAAAAGGGCGACTAGGGCAAAGTTCCGCGAAGAGGCAAGGGAACTCATCAAAGTTCATAAAGAAGTTAAGCGATCCTTGAGACGGGCAATCAATGATCGCAAGCTCCGCTGCGAAAGGAAGCTATGTCTTGAAGTGGACAATGACCCACTCCCTCAGAAATAAGAGAGCTCCCGACCCAGACGGCATACCATCCGAGATCATAAAAATAGCTTCACATGAGTTCCCGTCATTGATGCTAAGGATGTATAACACATCCAAACAGGAGTCTTTAGCAGGCGATGGCAATACTGGTCCTTAATTAAAGTACCCTGCTAACTAGCTGGCACTAAGGTTCCTCAAACAATGAGCTTAATACATTAATATGTCACTGATATTACCGATTACAAGCATGCAATGATACATACATTTCTATTTACTATTAAAAGTATTTTTTTATTGATCAAAAATTTTGGAACTAATTTTCAAAAAATTAATAATGAGATTCTAGATATCGAGTAAAAACCATATTTTCAAATATAAGTACTTTCATGGAACTAAATGAAGTATTACACCAAAAAAAAAAATATTGCTGTTTTTAAAATTTTTTTGTTTTTTTTAATTTTAAGAAAAAAAATTTGAAAAAATTCGGTATCAGATCCAAAAAATTATTTTAAACGAACTTTCTAAAACTACCCACTCCGCATCGACACAGGAATTTTGGAGGACTAACCTGGAAATAAGGTCTATTTCCGTGTTAGAAACTGGAAATTACTAAATTTCTGTGTTACGATATAGAAACGGATTATTTCTTGGTTTAAAACTAGAAAAGAAGCAATTTCTGTGTTACGATATAGAAACGGCTTATTTCTTGGTTTTAAAACAAGAAATTAAATGTTCGAAAAGAAAAGCAAATATATTCCTTGAATGAAAACTAGAAATAAGTCGTTTCTGTTTTATAAAACATAAATTTATTGACTTCTGGTTTTCAAACTAGGAATCAGATATTAGAAAATATGTGTGATACAATTTCTTGATTCAAAACAAGCAAAATTTTTATTTTTTAAAAAAAGTTAAAAAATTATTTTTGGATGTATTTACGGGGTTTTTTGGGTGCGCTAAGCTCAAATTTAATAATAAAAATTTTAAAATCGGAACCAATGACCCTGAAACCGCAAAATTCGGTAAAAAAAGTATGATTTTTAAAACTTAAAAAAAATTTTTTTGTTACATGGCTTTCGGGGTTACGAATTATGCTGATACCGAATTCCTCAGCCAAAATTGAATTAATGTAACCCAAAACCGTAAAATACGGTAAAAATATTATTTTTTACAATTTTAATGGAATATTTTTGACTGCGGTACCTAGGGTCTTGGATTATCCTAAAACCGGATGTCTCGGCCAAATTTTGAAAAAAATGGATCCCGAAACCTTAAAATTCTATATGAATATATTTATTTTAAATATTTTTTGTTAATTATTTTTTACTGCGGTACTTGAGGAGTTAGATTAAATTGAATTCAAATTTCTCAAAAAAGTGATCAAATTTTAAAGGATGGACCTAGAAGCCGCAAAATTCGGTTAAATTATTTTTTCTGAAAAAGTTTTGGTAAACTTTTGATAAAGTTTTGATAAACATTTTCTTGACTACGGTGCGAATGAAAAACCTGAAATTCTTGGACAATTTACCAAATTCTAAATCGTTTGCCTAACAACCGTAAAATTCGGTAAAAATATTATATTTTAAAATTTTAATGGATTATTTTTTACTGCAGTACTTAGAGTCTTAGATCAGGCTTAATCCGAATTTCTAGTCAAAGTTTTAAAATAATAGATCACGAAACCGTAAAATTCGGTAAAAATAAAATTATCTGAAAAAGTCTTGATCAATTTTTCTTTACTACGGTACGAATGAAGAACCCGAAATTCTTGAACAATTTACTAAAATTTTTTATCATTAAAAAATTATTAACTGAAAAATTCGGTAAAAATCTGGGGAGTTAAGACAAGCATTCTTATATCAAATTCATAAGTTTCTAATAACGGGTTCCATAAAATGGTATAGTTTTTATACCATTCATTTTTAAACTATACAATACGTTCAGCCTTACATCCAAATAACCTAAGAAAGTGGTTTATAATAAAAAACGACACGTCAACCTATGCACTAACATAACCTAATAAAGAAGTCTATATACTAAAGAAACGATACGTCAAGAATTACACTAAAATCATCTAAACCTTACACTAACATAACCTAAGGAAATAAAAAAAGGAACGATTCATCATGCCTTACACTAGCGTAACCTAAGGAAAGAGACTATAATAAAAAATGAAACGTCAAGCCTTACACTAACATAACTGAAGGCAGCAGGATATAATAAAATAACGACACGTCAAGCCTTACACTAACATAACCTAAGGAAGTAGGATATAATAAAATCACGACACGTCAAGCCTTACACTAATATAACCTAAGGAAGTAGAGTATAATAAAAAACAACACGTTAAGCCTTACACTAGCGTGATCTAAGGAAGTATTCTATAAGAAAAAAACGA
Organism: Anagrus nilaparvatae; assembly: GCA_022575985.1. Classification (NCBI taxonomy): domain Eukaryota; kingdom Metazoa; phylum Arthropoda; class Insecta; order Hymenoptera; family Mymaridae; genus Anagrus; species Anagrus nilaparvatae. Next base: position 1,663,950 of record JAKSXM010000247.1, on the reverse strand, counting down.
CACGTCAAACCTTACACTAAAATAAAGGAAGTAGACAGTAATGATAAACAACACGTTAAGCCTTACACTAGCATGACCTAAGGAAGTATTCTAAAAGAAAAAAACGACACGTCAAGCCTTACACTAACATAGCCTAAGGAAGTAGAGTATAATAAAAAACAACACATTAAGCACTAAAATAACCTAAGGAAGTAGTAGATATAGAATAAAATAACGGCACGCCAAGCCTTACACTAACATAACCTAAGGAAGTAGAGTATAATAAAAAACAACACGTTAACCCTTACACTAGCGTGACCTAAGGAAGTATTCTATAAGAAAAAAACGACACGACAAGCCTTACACTAAAATAACCTAAGGAATTATGATATAATAAAATAACGACATGTTAAGACTTACACTAGCGTGACCTAAGGAAAGAGACTATAATAAAAAAGAATACGTTAAGCCTTACACTAGCGTTACCTAAGGAAGTATTCTATAAGAAAAAAACGACACGTAAAGCATTACACTAACATAACCTAAGGAAGTAAACTGTAATGAAAAACAACACGTTAAGCCTTACACTAACATAACCTAAGGAAGTAGACTATAATAAAAAACGACACGTCAAACCTTACAGTAGCGTAACCTAAGGAAGTAGGTTATAATAAAAAATGACACGTCAAGCCTTACAGTAACTTAACCTAAGGAAGTAGGTTATGATAAAAAATGACACGTCAAGACTTACATCAACACAACGTAAAATTTGGAGACAAAACTTTTCAAATAATTAAGTATCAGGTCAGTTTTTTTCGAGTTTTTTTTTGGTGACAAAAACTTTATTAAAAAATTTTTCAAATCCTTAATTATCATATCCAATAAATCTATTAAAACCGAGTTTTCTGAAATTATTACTTTCATTGAAAAGTATTATGTATTACGTCCAAAAATAATAAAAATTTAGATATTTTTTATAATTTTTGAAAGCATTAGATTGATACAAAAATTTAGCACAAGAGTTACACCAACATAACCTAATGCAATGGTATAGTCAGGGTGGACACGGAAGTGAAGTTTTAAAATTCCCTGACTTTCCAGACTATTTTTTAAAAATTTCCAGTACTTTTTTAGTGTTTCAACCGAATTTCCTGAATTTCCAGAGTTTCCTATAAACAAATTTTAGTAAATTTCAGACATTTTCTTTTCCAAAATTTAATATTAAATTTAAATACCCAACTAAGTCTGCACTCTAGTTATTAAATTTACTATATTTTCTGTATTATATATTTTTATTATTAAATTGATTTAAAAAGGAATGAACCAAAGTATTAAAAAAAAAAATAAAATGATCATTTTTTAATATTATATGTCTAAATATCATTTTCTATTTGCTGGCTAGTGTTTAAAAAACTTTTAAAGCATGTAAAAAATTAGAAAACTGATAAGTCAAAATTCCCATGTTATTTAAATGGAAAACTTTAAGTGCTCGGTAGTACGGGTAAAATCCTTAAAGATGGGGTGTTTTTATGACCAAAATATCCAAATGTGGGGAGAGCAAAAAAATCTCGAAAAAAAAAAATTAAAACACGCTCTACTGAACACGATTCCGACATAAATTGTACTTCTTCCCCACAATAGAAGATGAATGCGTAGCAATTGCCTAAAGATATTTAATGTGGGCAACTGGTGCATTTTAAGTAAAAACAAACATGATATTCGGGTTTAGTGACCCAAAAAATATAAATAACCGTTAATAATTTAATTAAACCCTACTTCCTTAGATTAAGCCTAATTCCTTAGGTTAAGTTACTGTAAAGCTTGACGTGTCGTTTTTTATTATAACCTACTTCCTTAGGTTACGCTACTGTAAGGCTTGACGTGTCGTTTTTTATTATAGCCTACTTCCTTAGGTTACGCTACTGTAAGGCTTGACGTGTCGTTCTTTATTATAGCCTACTTCCTTAGGTTACGCTACTGTAAGGCTTGGCGTGTCGTTTTTTATTATAGCCTACTTCCTTAGGTTACGCTAATGTAAGGCTTGACGTGTCGTTCTTTATTATAGCCTACTTCCTTAGGTTACGCTACTGTAAGGCTTGGCGTGTCGTTCTTTATTATAGCCTACTTCCTTAGGTTACGCTACTGTAAGGCTTGGCGTGTCGTTTTTTATTATAGCCTACTTCCTTAGGTTACGCTAATGTAAGGCTTGAAGTGTCGTTCTTTATTATAGCCTACTTCCTTAGGTTACGCTACTGTAAGGCTTGACGTGTCGTATTTTATTATAGCCTACTTCCTTAGGTTACGCTACTGTAAGGCTTGACGTGTCGTATTTTATTATAACCTACTTCCTTAGGTTACGCTAATGTAAGGCTTGAAGTGTCGTTCTTTATTATAGCCTACTTCCTTAGGTTACGCTACTGTAAGGCTTGACGTGTCGTATTTTATTATAGCCTACTTCCTTAGGTTACGCTACTGTAAGGCTTGACGTGTCGTATTTTATTATAACCTACTTCCTTAGGTTATGTTAGTGTAAGGCTTGACGTGTCGTTTTTTTCTTATAGAATACTTCCTTAGGTCACGCTAGTGTAAGGCTTAACGTGTTGTTTATCATTACAGTCTACTTCCTTAGGTTATTTTAGTGTAAGGCTTGACGTGTCGTTTTTTTCTTATAGAATACTTCCTTAGGTCACGCTAGTGTAATGCTTGACGTGTCGTTTCTTTATTATACACTTCTTATTAGGTTATGTTAGTGTAATGATTGACGTGTCGTTTTTTTATTATAAACCACTTTCTTAGGTTATGTGGGTGTAAGGCTCAAAGTATTGTTTTTTATACGACATCCTTAGGTTATTTGGATGTAAGGCTGAATTTATAGTATAGATTAAAAATGAATGGTAAAAAAACTATAGCATTTTATGGAACCCATTATTAGAAACTTATTAATTTGATATAAGATTGCTGATTTTTTAGATTTTTTAGATTTTAACCGGATTTATCAGTTATTAATTTTTTAATGATAAAAAATTTTAGTAAATTGTTCAAGAATTTCGGGTTCTTCATTCGTACCGTAGTAAAGAAAAATTGATCAAGACTTTTTTAGATAATATTATCTTTACCGAATTTTCCGATTTCTAGGTCCGTGATTTAAATTTAATCAAAAGATTGATTTAAAGTTTCAGAAATTTGAATTTTAGTTTAGTCTAAATCCCCAAGTACCGCAGCTAAAAATAATTAACAAAAATTTTTTAACGTAAACATATTTTTACCGAATTTTACGGTTTCGGGATCCATTTTTTTCAAAATTTGGCCGAGACATCCGGTTTTAGGATAATCCAAGACCCTAGGTACCGCAGTCAAAAATATTCCATTAAAATTGTAAAAAATAATATTTTTACCGTATTTTACGGTTTTGGGTTACATTAATTCAATTTTGGCTGAGGAATTCGGGATCAGCATAATTCGTAACCCCGAAAGCCATGTAACAAAAAAATTTTTTTTAAGTTTTAAAAATCATACTTTTTTACCGAATTTTGCGGTTTCAGGGTCATTGGTTCCGATTTTTAAATTTTTATTATTAAATTTGAGCTTAACGCACCCAAAAAACCCCGTAAATACATCCAAAAATAATTTTTTAACTTTTTTTAAAAAATAAAAATTTTTCTTGTTTTGAATCAAGAAATTGTATCACACATATTTTCTAATATCTGATTCCTAGTTTGAAAACCAGAAATCAATAAATTTATGTTTTATAAAACAGAAACGACTTATTTCTAGCTTTCATTCAAGGAATCGATTTGCTTTTTTTTCCGAAGATTTAATTTCTTGTTTTAAAACCAAGAAATAAGTCGTTTCTGTATCGTAACACAGAAATTGCTTCTTTTCTAGTTTTGAAAAAGGAAATATAGTAATTTCCAGTTTCTAACACGGAAATAGACCTTATTTCCAGGTTAGTCCTCCAAAATTCCTGTGTCGATGCGGAGTGGGTAGTAATCTCATAGAAATAAATTAGGTACTACGTCCAAAAAGAAAAAAAAAATTGGTGTTTTTTGTATTTTTTTGTGACGAAAATTTTGGAAAAAAATTTTTCACAAAATTAAGTATCAGATTCGACATATCAAGTAAAAATCGTACTTTTGTAATCCGGTGTTTTTATACACCTTTTAAATAATTTCAAATTAAAAATCGCGCTTATATATTATGTAATTCAGGTGTGAATTACGGCGCTAAAATCGATGTTATTGATCTATAAGAGTGGGTGATTTTCAAAGAAATAACTCTCTCTCTCGTCCCTCGGATTTCGTGGAAATCGGACGAATTATGTAATCTTGCGCGCGCTCCTTTTTGTCCCTGTAGATGAGATATGCTCTCCAAGTGACTTTGCATGTATCGTATATCGTGCTAAAATGTGTTCGCGTAGTGGGACCTTCTAATTTATAGAAAATTATATGAGTGAGGATGGAGAACATTTTCAAGAAGAATAGGGTTAGCTGCCCTGTAGATGAGGTTCATCCCACCAATAGGAGTCTCTCTATAAAGGTCCACACGTCGAGTCACCATTTTCTGAGTCAATATTTTTAATAGAAGAAAAGGAGCGACGTCGTGAGTAAAGGTTCAATAAAATTATATAAATGGTTAACCACGCGGAATTTTAATCGTCGCGAATTCGCTTTTCTTAATTTATAGAAACCGGTATATATTTGTATGTATGCATGATAAAATAGTATGAGTGTGGCCACCGAAAATTATGTAAAATATTTTTATAAAATGTAAAAAAAATTTCAAATCAAATTTTATATTAAAATATATGATGATCATTTTAGCTGAAATAATAATTAATAAAAATATTTATTTATCAAGCCTTTTTCGAATGCATGCTGCCAGGCGTATGTGTGTGTATTTTTTGTATACCACACTATAATAAAACAGGTGAAACCCCCTCTCTCTTAAAAGTAACATTGTATTGTAACAATATAAAACATTATTAAATTAATTATTATTATTATTATTTATTTAGTATTGCTAAAATAAAGCGTTACACTTTCAAATATAAGTACTTTCATGGAAATAAATTAGGAATTACATCTAAATTAAAAAAAAAAAGTAGTTTTAGATTTTTTTATGTAAAAATTATTGTAAAATAAATTAGGTCTTAATTCCATAATGGTTGTGAAATTTCACCGGTTACACACACACACATACACACATACAAACTTTTTTAAAAAACCGGTTTTTTAGCTTCCTTAGGTCCCAAAACGTGCTTCTATGCCAAAAAATCAAAAATCAAAATTTGACCTATCACAATGGTTTCTCATAGAGGAACCAAAAAGATATTTTAGCTTTTGATTAATTTAATAAATAATTATATGCAAAAAATGTATTAACGTAAATATTTTTAAAAAAATTTGGTTAATATAATTTATCATTCTAATATCTCATTCTATCAAATTATTTTTAATAAGTTTTACATTTTCAATATTACTTTTTTATTCAATTATTTATTTATGATAATTTCTATTTTCATATATTTATAAAATAATTATTATATTTTTTCAGGCAGTGGAAATTATGCAGAATTTATCAACGGAATCAAATATTGATCTCATTATGTGCACAAATATTGAAGGTGTTTAGCATTACGATATACGAAGTTTATCTAAAATTAACTTGTTTGTTATAAATGATAACGATCCAATTATGAAAAAAGAAAGTTAAAATGACGTTTCAACAAGAAATTATTAATTTCACAATTCTCAAAGAATATTTAAAAGATGATGATACGATTTTACGTATTAACATTCATATAATCAACAACATTAATCCATCAGGTGTATTAATTTTAAATAAAGGATGTATTCAAGTTAAATCTGAATTTTATGATATTATTAAGGATTGTAGCCTTGAAAAAGGCTACGTTGAATTTAAAAACAACTCGGAGATTTATGATGCAAGTGATATTCTTATAAATAACACTATAACCTTACAAAAATGCCAACGAATGACAACGAATCGAGTGGAATTGATTCAATTAGTGATATATGCACAAACAAAATTTTACATGAAATTGATAATTAATAATAATGAAATTTAATAATGAAATTTTCCAAACTGGTATGTTTAGTTAAGCACAATTAAGGTTTTCAGATAAAATTCAATTATCAGTACATCGATGTATTTTATCAAGTCAGAATCATTTTTTTAAATCAATTTTTTCTGATGAGAATGTTAAGGATATAAAAATTAACGCTCAATTGTTTGAAACGATTGCGGAAATCGTAAGGTATTTATATATTATTAAAACGTCTGAAAAGTTAACATTAGAAGAATTAATTGCGTTAAAATCATCAAAGTTAGTCGACTAATATGAAATTTCAAATTCAAAAGATATTTTTGAAAATCAGATAATAAAATTAATAGCAGAAGACAGTGCATTACTCATCGCAAAATATTTGATTAAAGAAAATTTATGGGATGTAAAAAAGTTTATAATAAACTTTCTAAGTGATTATTATTTAAACTACGTTCCTCATGAAATCAATAATCGATGATAAGCTTTATGAAATAGTGGTAACTAAGCACCAGTTGAATATGCAGTTATCAAGTTTTCTTACTGATAGTTAGATAATATATATTATTTTTAAAAAATTTTATACTATTTGTAAAAAATATTAATTAATAACGTAAAAAAAATTATTTTTTATTTTTATATTGATTTTATAATAAAATATTTAAACATTTTCAGTATGATAATTCTTGTAAAAAATTAATATCCGAATAATAAAAGCATAACTAGAAAGGGGAATTTATAATTGTAAAGCAATTAAAATAATATTATAAAATTAAATAAAATGAAAAAAATTATAAAATTTTTGTACACTTGTGTTTAATAACTAGTTTAATTTAAAATTAATTAAAAGCTAAACATTTCTGCATAATGATTTGTTCTTTTTAGCACAAATCAAATTATACAAATACTTATTTATTGCAACTTACTTATTGTAACAATTTAGAATAATTCTAAAAATATTAATCTTTTGAAAATAACTTTGCAAGATTCCTCATTAATATAGTAGCCAATCAATATAGTTAAATTCCTATCAAGCCTGGAAAAATCATTTTTTGTAAATATGTCAAAGTTTTTGAGTATAAAATCAATTATAAAAATTTCCAAAATATTTGAATTAGATTCTTTGGCCAAAATAGATAAATTAATAACATTTTCAGTTGTAATTAACTGCGTTATCATAATTTGAGTTTTTTTAATAGAATTTCAATTCCATATTTGTTTGCTGCATTTAAAAGTTGGATCGGATGGATGAAAAAAAAACTCTGGATGCTTTGTGAATTCAAAATCTCCCCCTTCTCTTATCTTTTTCTCTATCCCTCACTTCAATTTAATAAATAAGCCTGTTTTGTTACAAGAAACATTCGTCAAATAATGTTGAAATATTTATTTGCTCATTGTTATCAATCAGATTAGCATAACAGTTTCTAAATTTCTCCAACGTGGATATAACAAATTTTTATAAATTTTTATATTCTTTATTTTATTTGGCTTTTATAGTTTATAGTTTACATAATAAAATAGAAGTAATTCCAATTGCAATAATTTCAATAAGTGGTGCAAGGATTAATGCAATAATTAGAAAAGAAAATGTTTTGAGAATTTTACCTGAAAAAGTTTATCCTAACAATATTGTACAAAAAGTAAAAGTGGGTCATGAAGGGTAAGAAATAATGTTTATTTTAATCGAAAAATATATAATAAAAAAAAAAATTAATGGTAGTATATCATTTAAATAATGACCTAAAATGTGATAAGCCGGTAATACTTGAAAACGCAGTTATAGTACTAATTTCGGAAAATATAATGGTGAAAGTTTAAAAGACAAATATAAATAAATCATTTACTAAGGCATTTTATGAATTTAACCTATCAACAAAAATAGATGTGATTAAAATTTATTTTGTGTTAAATTTTGATAAAATTTTAAAAATTCAAGAGAATAATTTAAATTCGGATGTTTCATTCCTAAAAAATTTTAAAATGTTCGATGCTCAAGTATACTCTAGATGACGAAAGTAAAATAAATATTCATAAATTTTTCATGGCTAATCAAAGCCCTGTATTTATGTGAATGTTAATTACAAAAGAAGATAATTATACTATTAAAGCATTTAAAGCTGCCACTATCAAACGCTTAGTGGATTATTTATATTCAAAATTGGTTGAAACTAATTGTTTAAAGTGTTAGTGAGTTAAAAGATCTTATAAATGCTGCAAGATTTTTTGAAATGGAAGAATTAGATAATAAATGTAACAAGATATTAATGGATTACAGTAAGTAATGCTATAGAAATAGCTGAACTATCATGTGCATTAAAATTAAATAATTTGGCTGATAAAAGTATAAATTTTATCAGTCACCCAGACAAATTATCTGCAATGAAGTTTAATCGTGAAAAATTATAGATTTTAAGACATATATTTATATTCGATTTGTTGGATTGGTAAGAAATCCTCATATCAGCAGTTCAAACATATCTTTAAAAGTTAATGGATAAATAATATTTTTCTGATTGAAGAAGCATATGTTAGTGAAGAAGATTGTGATGAAAAAGTGTTAGTTATAAATATATATTTGAACGCTGAATTAAATAACAACAATTTAATATTGTTACTTTGCGGACATGCAGAAATCATGTCCTCAAAATTTTCTATGACTATTGATTCTAGTCAGAATAAAGGTGGTTTCCAAATACCATTGATGTTTGATAATTTTAAAATTTAACAACTAAAGAATTATCAGTAAATCTTAGTTTAGATTTAGCAGTAAAAGAAGTTTGTAATATGAAAATTACCAGTGACATGGTATTTGATTGGGGTAATAACTCAGAATTTTGCGATTGTCAGTTAGTATTAAATGATAATAATACAATACGCATTCATAAATTAATATTAGCTAATAGAAGTAACGTGTTTAAAATGTTATTTTTAACATCTGATACAGATAGCTTTGAAATAAGAACACATGATCCTCACATTATAAAAATGATGATCAATTCAAACAGCATTTAATAGAAGAAGTTGGTCCAAATGATCTTTGTTTGTTGATTGAAGCAGTAAGGAACTATGAAGTCAATAATTTAGAAAAATTGTGTGAAGATAAAATAATTAAAATTATAAAAAATGCAAATGCTGTGGATATTGCCGTATTATCATATAAATTCAAATTAAAAAAAGTGGTTACAGAATCTATAAATTTCATTTCTGAAAATTACAAAAGTTTTGGTTATAACGAGCTTTGTAAACTAGAGTTTAAAATTCATGATAGTATTAAATTATCGGTTCAATTGAAAAAAGATCTTGAAAAACTTTTAGATTAATAAAACTGCAAATATTAGTGGATTTAATTATTAAAAATAAAATTTTTTTTCTTTATTTTTTTTATTTTACAATTAATATTAAAATATATTTCTTAAAAATTATAAGAAAATGTTAAAATTTATTTTGTTTATTATTATTATTATTATTATTATTATTATTATTTTTATTTTTATTATTATCATTATTATAGTAAGCGACGACGACACGCCGGAACACACATTCTTCAAATGCGATAGGTTGGCTGCTAAAAAGTTTGAATTAGAAGCTAACATCGGTCAAATCACACCTGAAAATGTGGTTGGCCTGATGCTTCGAAATGAAAAAGTATGGTTCGAAATTGGCCAGTATGTGGAGTACATACTCCGCACCAAAAAACCTGAAGTCCAAGGCTAATATTAAGACGTATTGCGGTTATCCTGATGACTGCAGCTGTTGTACTAACATACTATCCCTGCAGTTACCCTTGATACCGCAAGCAATAGTAGATGGTAGGATAATTTTTATTTATTTATTTATATATATTTATTTATTTATTTATTTATTAACCTTCTTTTTGATGATAATGAGAATTAACGTATATTTTTAGCTAACTTATATTTTATTAAAGATGACAGTACATAAAGACGAAATTTCAACCAGATGGAATGACGGAGTCCTTAACCAGACTGGCGAGTCAGTGGATGCAAGTCAAAAGATGGAGTTCATGAATAGAACTAAATGGCCTTGAACCTGTCCTGAAGTAATGTGAAAACGGTCCCGGGATAGGTTCGCATAAGGTAGGAAGGGAGTGGAGTTTTAGTGGGTATAGGCAAAGTAGGTCGAGTCCCACATAACTGTCGGTTTGGATGCTGATCAGTATGCGTAATGCATTTCTCCACTTCCTACGCAAAAAAAAAAAAAAAAAAAAAAAAAATCATTATTATAGTGGACCAAGAGGATGACATCAATGTAAACGATATACCGGACTTTACGCAAGAAGAGCTGTTCGCTGCCTTGGACTCCCTTAGAAATAAGAAAGCTCCCGGCCCAGACGGTTTACCAGCCGAGATTATAAAAATAGCTGCACACGAGTGTCCCTCATTGATGTTAAGGATGTACAACACATGCATCCGAACAGGAGTCTTTAGCAGGCGATGGAAAAAGGCAATACTGGTACTTATTAGCAAAGGAAAGGGTGATCCTACACTCCCATCTTACTGTCGACCTCTAGGACTTTTGGATACAGCGGGAAAAAGTTTTGAAAAGATGCAGTAGTAGCAGCAGGGGATCTATCTTCTCGGCAAAGGGGCTTTAGACGGAGGCGGTCCACGATAGGGGCAGTGAATGCGATAACGAGGGCCCGGGTAATCATTACTCTTGTAAAATTACTCTTTTGGTTATCCTTGATGTCAAGAATGCATTTAACTCGGCAAAATGAACAGACTTCCTGCAAGGACTAAGTGACTTTGCAGTACCCAAATATTTGATGCGGCTAATGAAGAGCTACCTAAGTGACCGAGTTCTCTTGTACGAGACTCTACAAGGAAAAAGGAGAAGGAAAGTGACAGCTGGCGCGGCTCAGGGTTCGGTACTGAGACCTGGCTTAAGGAACATTTCTTATAATGGTATCCTGAGGCTGGAGCTAGCGGATGGCTGCTTCATGATAGGTTATGCGAATGATATTGCTCTCGTGATAGTAGCAAGGAACGTACAACAGGCCCAGAACAACTTGAGCATCTGCATGGTAAATACAAACGTATGGATAGAAGAGCATGGATTAAGTATTGCAGCTGCTAAGACAGAGACTATCTGAAGGCACAACGCCCCTGCAGGGAAGATAAGAGAACGCCACTACTACGACCTCCCTATCCGCCCCGTCATCTCCAACTACCTTAACTCTAATAGTAGTTAGATCCTTATTAGTATGTCTAGGTACCAGCTCAGCTTTCAATCTCCTGACTACAATACAGGTAGTAAATACTACTACTTTAAATAAATAATACTACTAGTAGTAAATAATACTACCTTCAATCCCTTGATTTCATTATGTAGAATCCAGGGTTCCTAAATAAAAGCTATGCCTCTGTGCCACGCTGAAAACAGTCAAGTGAACTGTGCACTTGCTGCTTTGCCGTGTTATAAGTTGATCTGGGCAAAGGGAATCTTTGCGGTAGCCACAGGGCTATGCATGTTGATCCCTCTACCCGTAGTCCCGGTTCCATTATCATTGAGATTCAGGTCTGCCATTTAAACAGCTTTCCCTCCTCCCTCAGTAGAGTCCAGATTAGCATCCCCATTTCCCAGGATTTCCCCCAATAGTGTCGATGGTCTCCATTGTGGACATCGCCCAACTATTGTCGCCTCATTTGAGGTCAAAGTTGTATCGACGTCAGTCTCCTCTGGCAAGGTATTCTTTTCCTTATGGAGAATGGCACACCCAGCCCTACCTAATCCAAAGGCAGGTTTTGAGGTTTAGTCCCTGAAGGGATTCGACCTGCTGTTCTGGCATACTGACGACTATCAAATTTGGCCCCGATGGAATTTGCTTTGGCCTCAACTCTATGATGTGCCAGACATCTGTTTTTAATGTCCCGTTTTGTCGGGCCAGAGTTTTTAGAGTGCCCGGTCCATATATGTTGCCTTCCGCATACATAGCAACCTTAGCGTGTTTGGGGAGAGTATTTATGTCAGCGACAAATAACTCTGCTCCTTCCCACGGCTTCAAATCAGGTATTCTATCTTCGATCAACTTCTTGTCCTTGTCCGCCTGATATTTTACCTTCAGGTAGCCATTGGCAATCCAGTAGTCTATAAAGTTGGGAGCCTCCCCAAGCTCGTCCTGAAGTATGTAATTCAAGATCGATTCTTGGATAAGCTCTCTCCTTTCTTCATTTATATAAGTCGAAGGGTCTGGGTATCCTCTAAACACGATCCTAATAATGTTGCCATTCTCGAGAGCCTGCTTATAGGTCCCCTTCGCCTTCGGTGATCCCGTATCCATTTTCTTACGGTTCTCAAAATTGTGTGAAGTGTCTTCCCCACTTCTACCTCTCTTGAGTCTCGCAGATCTGGAAGAAGGAGTTTCATATCCCTGGGCTTCCCTTTCTTTAGCTATTCTAGCTAACCTTGCCTTTTTCTTTTGAGCCCCGGATCTTTTATTTCTTAAGTTCCACCCGGAGGTGTTCCATTTGCAAACTTCTGATTACTTCCACCTGGTTTCCCTTGTAGAGTTCCAGTATGGGTTGCCAATTTCTTGTTAAAGATATCGGCTAGTTTTAAATTACTTCCACTTGGTGTCCCAGATTGTGTCCCAGTTGCCAATTTTTCATTATGAGTCCCAGGTTTAATGGAAGCAGAATTCACTGAATCGTGGTTGTTTTCGCCTGTGGTGTCTCCTTAGAAGTCCCATCAGGGTTATTGTTAGTAAGGGTTTGTTTTTTAGGATTATCAATTTTGGATCCCACGAATGGGTCGGAAAGGGTCGTCGCCCCTAAAAACAGAGCCGCCTTATCTGGGAGAAGGAGGAGGACAGACAATTCATCACATAAATCAGGGGGCCCCCAGGTGCCCTGAAGTGCTGCACTAGGCATGAGATTACCCCCTCATGAGAGGGCATCCGATCTTCTGGATACCTCCCGCCTACAGAGCATGCTTGCGTCACTCTATCGTTAAGCTGGGCAGACCAGATCAGCCGTCACCATGGTTCCAGATGTTCCCACAGTGATGTCAGATTTCGGTCTTGCAGTTCGATGGGTTCCACCATCATGACTGGTGACATTATACGGTATTGTGCGCTACCTGTAACCACCGTATAACAGGGTTTCGACCGTAGTCTAACAGTTTGGACGGACTCTCGCCTCCATGGTTGCTACCATCTCGCGATATTATTTGCCCGTCACGAGACAGGAGAGGAATCCAATTAGGGATTACCACCAAAAGTACAAAAATGTTTGTTTATTTATTTATTTATTTATTTATTTATTTGACAACATAGTGAAATAGCCAGAAGGAGAAAGAAGGGATCTCCAGGATAAAAGGATGAATGCGAGAAAAGATCTTCAACCAAAGAAGATACATGGACTCAAGTCAACCAGATGTAATGTGATAAACTGTTCCGGGCTGACTTGTATAAGGCTTGATGGGGGGTAAGTTTAGTCGGTAGCATGCCAGCGTGAGCCGAGTTAAATCGGAAACATGCTGTCATGTAGTCCAATATAATTTGGAAGCCGGACCCATCTATGTGTAACGCATTCTCACCTAGAACATGTGTTCGGTTGTACAGTTTTCAGAGCTATAGCTCTGTAAAACCGTATAACCTTATACATTTCGTCCTTGCTCACATGCAAAACGAAAAAAAAAAATTACCTTATCCAGCTTTTTTGACCTGTGTTAAATTTTCGCCTACTGTTGAAGTTTGTATGTGTGTGTGAACTGTAGAATTCGCATTTGAATTTAGATTATTGTTTCCATGGTTTTTAAGATCTTGCAAAATTTTAATTTTCATGATACCTAACTTTACGAAAATATTGTATAATTACCATTGGGTATTTTTAACAGTGAGCCTTTCTGTATTTTATGTTCATTTTCTGTTGAGCTTAGGATTATTTTGCCTTAGCATTATCAACTCTGCCTGGTATTGCAAATGGTGTCCCAGATGTGGATTATTGTAAGCTCATAAGTAGCTTGATCTCATTTTGAGTACCAGTTTGGCTCGTCAGTGTTTTGCTTTGAGTACCAAGAGGATTTAAGAATCTCCAATTTAGTTTATATTTGTTTTATATAGGGGGTCCTAGCTTGAATCTTTGGCGTCTCTTCATTAGTCCCAAGAGGTTTGAAAAAGCTTCCCTGGTCCAAAGGATTTATGAGAAGTAAGTGTTCCTTCAATTTTAATTTATATTAAAATTTGATAGCCTATAAAGGCTTTTTTAGATTAAAATGTCTGATAAAAATTATTTTAAGTCTTATAAAATATGCAAGGCATCAAAAGAGGACTCGATATTCTTATAAGCAATAAAAGCTGCAGAATTTTCTATTAGATTAAATTAATCTGGCATTTGATGATAAAATATTTTCTTAAATCCACTAAAAGTATTTTAATCAAAGAAGTTAAAAAAAATTGCTCTTCATAGATTATTTATTAAAAGAATTCCAGCGAAACCTCTTACAAATCAGTACATAAATAAAAAGGATTTATCTAATAAAAATAAAATAAAAAAGTATGGCATGAAAAAAAAATAAAAGAAAATATATAAGAAAACGCATGATTAATAATAATTCAAAAGGAAGTATGTAGTAAGCAGAAGACAGTTATCATGTGTCGAGTTACCGTGTCCGGTATACATGTAAACCAATAGATTTATCGATTCATGTATTGCTTTGACAGACGCTACACACTTTAGTTCCGTTATTATAATAACCCTGTTCAACTTGTGCGATCTTTTATCATATATATAAAGTCTGGGGCACTTGCATACATAGGAAAAGAAGTATGCGAAGGAAGTCCTCTGCTGCAATTTTAATAATTCACGCCTCGTCTTTCAATCTTTATTATTTACCGGTTTTATTTATTATATGTGAGCTTCAATAAATTTTTTTTTATTTTCGAAAAAAAAATTCGATATTAATAATATGATAAAAATCTTTTTATTAATACTCTTCTTAAAAATAATAATAATGATAATAATTTTTTTTTTTTATAAATTAAAGTCAATTTTCTTAATTGCTTTTTATAAATAAGATAACTTTTTATATTCCAAGATGAAGAAGAAAAATATTTTTACGGTAATTTTTTTTTTAACCTATATACATATTTAGTTGATATAAATCCATAAAAAAAATAATACTTTTTGCGGTTTCAAAAAAAAGTAACCGTTTATAAATGTAAAAAAAATCATAAAATTTTATGCCTTTTCATAATATAGTTGCATTTAAAAATGTTAACTTTTTTTTTTTTTATTTTAAAATTGACATAAATATATTATTTGAAAAAGAAAAGCAAAAAAATAAATATTCAAATATTTAAAAATACTCTGGTTAATAAATTTTGTTCTTTTTTTTCAAATTGAAGCAATAATATTTTATTATAAAAAAAAAATGTTTAAAAGTGGACCATCTTTTTTTTTTATAAATAATTCAAGTTTTATAATGTAAGAGTACATTGACTGAATGAAAAATAAATATATGTGTATAATAAAAATGATGGCGCTTATAATATGGGTTCATTGATTTATATAATAAACGTATGTAGTATAATCTGATCATCTTTTGATGTTAGTGCGTTGCATTCCACAGGTATAAAAATAAACGGAACTTTTAAAAAAGAAAAAATTTTTTATGCTTGTAAGTGGATTTTGATCTTAATTTTAATATTCGTGATAAAAATAAAACTTAAAAATTATTATATTTTTTGAGTTTACACATTATTTTCTTAATTAACAAAAAAATACTTATTTTATTTTTATAATTTTTTTTTTAAATAAAATAAAACACAGAACTTTGATACATATTGACATAAAATTGCAAAAACAGAAAGTATTAGCCCCTGAATAATGACGCAAGGAGAGACATATCTATAAATCTAAATTTGAAAATTTTCAAGTCCATTTTTCAGTCAAGTTGCTGTGCTAGAATTTTTTTTGAATGTTTGAATTGCTTAAATGTTTAACCCAAAAAAAAAATTTAAGCCAAACTCAAGCTCAGCAACCTGCTAGTATAGTTAACGCAAATTTTTGAAAAATCCAAGCAAAACAAGTTGATAATGTTGGTAACCAAAACGTCCAATGTCTAAAAAGTATTAGGCGAATTCTGCTGTAACTCACTTTGATGTAAAAATTAACACGAAATTTACAGTGCTCTGCACTTCTCATTATTCTTCAATAAGATCACCAACTTATGCAGTAACTGTATTGCTCAATTGCAACCAAAATTGCAGAAAAATTAGTGAGGAAAAATGAAGTTTTCAAATAAAGATAGATTTACCTTAAAAGAAATTTAACAAAAATTAGAAACAGAATTTTAAGGGGTACCATTAATCTTTTGAGAGAAAATGGTTTTTTGAAAAAGAAATAAAGAAAAATATTTTAAAATTTGTTCACGTTTTTGGAAAATTCCGAATATCAATTTGGAATAAGATGAAAAAACAATTCGATTTAAATAAAAAATATCCACTGTTTGCCAACATTTTTTGTTTCAACTTTTTAAAAATTTCTATATCTTCTAATTGGCTGTATACTGCAATATTATAGTAGTGTGTATTTGATTTTCTTAGTTTTTTTCTTGACACTTTTCATACATCATAACAAGCTATAATTTTTCACGTAAATTACAAATATAGCGCCTTACTTATATTATACTTTTAAATAAAAATGCTCGTTAAATTTAAATAAATATATTTTTGAATAAATTGACCTATTTGAAAAAGAAGCAAAAATTCTAGATAAAAGGAAATTCTTTATAGAATGTATATTAATATAAAAAACCTTGCATGATTTTTCTTAGGAAATAAGATGGTAAAAAGTGTGTCAATATATGAAATTCTTTCTTGCGGACATAATAAATTAATAAAATTAGTTTATTAATATTAATTAATTAACGAAATTTCGTAATATTAGTAGGGTCATTTTTAAATTATGAAACAAAAAATATTTCAAAAAAAAATTAATTTAATATCCATAATAAATCAATCAATGTAAATCTCCTTAATTACTTATTTTGTAAGAAAGTAAAAAAAAAATTATTTTTAGTTTTCGCCTGTCAAAACATACAAAAAAAATAAATATAAATAGATTAAAAAGTATATAGTCTTATGCAAGAAAATGCAAAAATTTCATAATTAAAAATTACAAGACTCTTAATTTGCAAAAAAAAATTGTGATCTAAGATGCTGCATAGATTTTATGTTTTTTCCTATTTTATGTTAGAAAGTTTTATAAATACAGGTATCTAATACGCACGTTAGCCTGGACACTATTTTTGTTTATTTCACCTGCAATTGACAATTATTATAAATTCTTAAAACCTAAAGTCACAAATGCATATTACAAACGTTACTACTAATTATGAGAGACAAGATATTGTTCTTAAGACATGCTTTCGATGACAAAATAAGAAAGTTATTGTCTTATAAATTTAAATTTTAAAGATTTTATCGATATAGTAGTTTTTTAGATTGTTCATTTTGCTCCACATTAAACGGGTATAAATAGATGATTCAAACTAACCCTGACAAATCATGATTGCTTTAAAAAATATCAAAAATAATTTTCTTACATTTTTCACGTATATTTTTATTTATTTTTTAGGAATCTGATGAAAAATTGACAAGATTATCACTTTACAGCTGTCTAAACTCTAAAATATCGTAATAAACTTTTAAAGTTTAGCTGGCATATACTTTTTAGAGATAATTAATTTCAAATCTGATGTCAAAATTGAGACTGCTAGTTAACGTGTATCCAAAAAAAATTTTTTTCAAGGAATAAGAAATTGGGCTTTTTTTGAAATCCTACAACTCAGGACTTGAAAGATTTTTTTTAAATTTGAAATATTATAACATTATTTTCTAACTTTAATGCGTAACTGTACAGTAAAAAATATTTTATTATAAAAGAAAATGAGTCCAGAAAAAGTGCATCAAGCTTTGTAAAAAAGATTTACGAGGTCCATATCTCCGATTTGTTTATATTGAAATGTACTTCGGTACTCTAAAAAATAGATTATATGAATTTATAAATATAAAAGTAAACTAGGATTTGAAATAGCCCTGTTAAATTAAGGGTTTAATAGTATAGTAAGACCCAAGAACAGAAAAATAAAGAATAATCCAAATCACACGTGAATTATTATGTTAGACGAAGTCAATAATGGTAAGCTTGCATTCGGGGCATGTACTTATTGTGGTCTTAAAAATTTTTTATTATATGACTTAAAATAATTCTGTAATATCTACTTTGTAGCTTAATAAGCAGAAACTAAAGTATTTAACGAAACAATATTTAGGGCTAAAAACTAAATGTTAATAGTAGGTCAATAAACACTTATTGTAAGTAACTGCAATGCGCATCTCATGCTCGTTGTTAACAAATCACCCTGGTTAGCTCATAAACCAGAAATAAGTTTTTTTTTTAAATAACGTCTAGACCAATGTATAAATATTTTGTAATATTCGGTCAATTAATTATGCATTTTCTTACTTAATATTTTTTTAATAATACACTATTAAAAAAAAAAGTATTTAATATTCAAAAAAAATTTTTTTTTACTAATAAATGTTAATGTAATTTGAATATTGCAAAATAAAAGAAATATTTACATATTATTGCAAAAGAATCAGCAGAAAACAAAAGAGTTAATAAAAGAAGAGAGGGAGAAAAGAATTAGTTTAAGAAATATGGAATTTGGGTAAAAAAACGGTACTTGCATATGTACTTGCTCGAAGGCATCGGTAATAATAATATATTATTGAGAATTTCTATTATGTGTGTATGTATGTAAATATTAAATAAGAAGCTAATATTATACCGTCATGCTCTTATGCTAAATTCTTGTACACTTCCCGATATGTAGTTATAATTGTTTTGAATTAATTGTAAATTATATGCATGTTATGTAATAATTTTACTGTTATATTTTATTATCGAAAATTGCAATTTTTTATAAAAGTCGAACAATTGAAAAAACAATAATTATTTATTATTAATTTTTTTCTTTTTAAATCTTTTTTTTTTGACCTCATAGCCCACTTGTTGATATGAAAGATTCAGATCCTGATGACAAGAAAATCTTGTCTTATTCATTTATTGAAAAGTAAGTTCAAATTCCATTCCCACGATGATTTTAAATACAATTTTTTACTTTTTTTTCTTTATTATATTAGTTTTTGGATAAATTTTTATTACTACACTATAGAATATAAATATAATATAATATGTATAAATATATCTTTATACTTAAAGTAATTTTTTTTTTATTATTGTTTTTTATACTACAATTTTATCGATAAAATTTAATGAAAAAAGATTTACGAGGTCCATATCTCCGATTTGTTTATATTGATAAAATAAAGCACTGTAAAAATTTTATTCAAGTGTTCAGGTATGCCAAAAAAATTTAATATAACTTAAAATTAAATTTTTGACGACAACGTTTTAAAAATTATTAGTAAATTAAACAAAAATAAATAAATATTTACTTTTCTTATCATATGTAGTACGAAGATTATTATTATCTTTAAACATATATAGTTTCGAGACTGTATTAGTTACAAAAATAGCTAATTATTTTTATTTTTTTTTTTCAATTCTTTGAAGTTTATGCGTACAAAATGTTTATTAATCTAAAAATTTTATTTATATTTTTAACTATTACTTTTAATTTTAATAATATTTTGGCAACTAATAATGAAAGACCAAATATTGTCTTTATAATAGCGGATGATGTGGTAAGTAAGAAAAAAATATTTAAAATAAATAGCATGGAACATTTTTAACTCTTTCATACCCCAATTTTTTGATGAGACTAAAAAGACCTAAAAAATGTCTGAAAATGCTTTCCTTTGCAAAAATATGCAATTGCATACATGAAAATCAAAAAAAAAAATTTTTTTTATTTTTTGCTTTTTATCGTTGTGCTAGGGAAATTTCAGATATTAGAACAGTATTTAAAAGTTATTTTATCTTAAATAAAACCCAAGAAATATTAAAAAATATGTTGCCACTCAATATACAATGTATATATCGGTCATTTTCATTTTTTTTTGCAAAAATAGTGCCACGTGGTTGTATGTACCGATTGAAGTAAGAATTTACAATTTTTTTTGTCTTAAAGTTTGTATTTCAAAAAGTTGTTGACTATACACCATAAAAATTAACAAAATTTTAAGTTGAAAAAAAAATTTGTGGCTAAAATATAACAAAAAAGCCTTTACCGTTCCTATCAAGAACTTGGTGTTTTAAGCAAAATAAGTGCATGGATTTTTATTTTCTTTTTTTTAAAGTTTGTATTTCACTTAATTTTAGATGTCTTTAGATGCTATTTTAGTTTAAAATATTGCCAAAATTTTCTTATATATTCACAAAAGCAGAAAAAGATTTTTTTATACCTCAAGAAATATGCGGTTTAAAGCACAATAATAAAAATTTTTTAATTTTACTGTTATAATGACAATAACAAGTTGATCCTTTGATAAAAAACTTTTATTTTATGTTTTCTAAAAATTACAGCACTAAAACAAGATTTTTATATTATTTTCTTTAAATCTATTTTTGCAAAAAAAATGAAAATGAGCTATATACATTGGGTTAGAAAGGGTTAAAGTGATCTTATGTTTTAAGTATTTGCTGAAAATTAGAAGCAAAATAAAAAAATTTTAGAATTGCTTGAAATATCAAAAATTTGCTTAAAGCTTGATACAAGCTGCTTGAACAATTTGAATTTCCATGCCCAGTAACCTAACCGCGATACTGAGTATAGTGTCATGCTAGTGTCAAAATGTGTGTAATGAATAACATAAAAATTAATTTTTGTTTTAAAGGGCTGGAATGATTTTAGTTTTCATGGATCAAATGAAATTCCTACACCTAATATTGATGCATTAGCTTATAATGGTGTAATATTAAATAGGCATTATGTTCTGCCTGCTTGTTCACCTTCAAGAGCTGCATTACTAACTGGTCGCTATCCTATAAGAATGGGTAAACAAATTTTAAATACGTAGAATAAAAAGAAACTTATAAAAATACACAAAATTTTAATCAGGTTTACAAGGTAGACCACTTGGAAATATTGATCCACGAGTACTTCCACTTAATGAAACTTTATTACCTGAATATTTAAAAAAATTAGGATACGAAACAAAATTAATTGGTAAATGGCATCAAGGATTTATGACAGAAAAACATACGCCTACGCAAAGAGGTTTTGATTCATTTTTTGGTTATTATAATGGCTTGATTGGTTACTATAATCACACAATGAATAGTAGGCCATTAAAAAATGGAAAGGTTAGATCTTATGGGTTTTTCTTTTTTGCTATTTTAGTCAATAATAGGTTGGTTTTGACCATAACTCATTTCGTTAAATATATTTTAAAATATTTTAATTCAATTAAAAATATATTCAGTATTTGATCAAATTAATATTGGATAATTTTCACCACAATTTTAAAGATAAATAAATCAAAGAAAAATTTATCAACAGGTAGTTGTTGGTTATGATTTACACAGGAATGAGAAAGATTCTTTCAACGTTGAATATGATTACAAATATTTTACTGATCGTATTACTGATGAAGCTGAAAAAGTTATAGAAAATCGAAATAAAAGTAAACCACTATTTCTTGTGATCAGTCATTTAGCTGGACATGCCACTGATTACACAGATGATAGAAACTTAGAAGTTCGTAATATAACTGAAACGAATAAGAAATTTTCGTACATAAAAAATGTAAATAGAAGAAAATATGCAGGTAAAACTTTTATGCTTCGATTGTTTTATAACGATTATATAATAAAAAATTTATTTTTAGATATAATTAGTACATTAGATGAATCTGTTGGAAAAGTTGTTGCCAAATTAAATAAAGAAAATTTACTAAATAATTCTATCATAGTATTTTTGTCCGATAATGGAGCACCTACCATAGACGAATATGCCAACTCAGGTTCAAATTACCCTTTTCGTGGGGTAAGTAAAATAGACAAGAATTTATGAACTACGAGGCATATTTAACAAATAAAATAATTTTTGTACTTACATAGATAAAATTCACATTATACGAAGGCGGCGTCAGAGGTGCAGCTCTAATTTTTTCACCATTGATTAAAAATAATTCCCGTATATCAAAGGGTAAAATTCATTTGGTTGATTGGTTACCAACTTTATATGCTGCAGCTGGTGGCAAATTAACAGATTTAAAAAATATTGATGGTTTAAATCAATGGGATTCAATTAAGTATGCTAAAAAATCACCTAGAAATTCAATGTTATTAAATATCGATGAAACTGCAGGCTTAGAAGGTGCTATCATTGGAAAATACAAGTTAATCAAAGGTACTTAGTAATTAAAATTTACAACATACGCTACCGGTTAATAGTCACATAGGTTTACGAAAAAAATCTAGTAAGAGCTCTTTGTTATGATTCAATATTTTTATTTTTTACAACATTGCAATTTTTAGTTTATTTGAACCTTCGATCAATTACATTATTCTCAGGCAAACAACTCAAAATTTTAGAAATTATTTAAATAAAACAAGCTACGGTAAAAAATTTTTTAAAGAATAATTTTTTTTTTAACCATTTACTACCTTTTAAGTAAATAATTTACGTGGTATAAAATTATATTTTTTTTTTTCATTGTAAATAACTCAAATTTATGCTCATTTACGAAACTTTAAATATTCGTCTTAAGCTCAAGGAATCAAAAAATTGTGTATGTAACGCGTGCGTATAATTGTAAACCTTATTTTGGGCTGTCGAAACGACGAGTGAAACACTCGTATTCGTGCTTTAAATAGATTTTACAATTTATACGCACTTAATGCATAAATAACAACATTCGTAAGCAACAAAAGTTTTAAAAATGACATTTTCAAGTATCCATATTATTTTAATCTCTACCTTACATGAAAACAATAAAGATCTAAAAAAATTTCATACCACAACTAGAGCGTATAAATGTTATATTAGATTTAATTTCTACGTTACTGAAGTAGCACAGTAAATCAAAAAATAATTTTTTGCTGTAAGTTTGTAGAAAATTTAGTTTTTAGAAACACCAGTATATTTTATACCAAAGTATAAAAAAATGAGATTCAAAATAAAAATTTATTTTTGTAGGTAATGTTAAGTTTTACTCTGAATTTCTTGGTGAAAATGGAAATAAACCTAAATATCCAGCTTATGATAAAGGAAAAGTATTGACTTCGCCAGCAAATTTAGCAATAAGAAATTCAAGGGTTATTAAAAATTTAACAGCAAAAAAAATTCAGGAGCTTCGTGAAAAAAGCACAGTTGAATGTTTTATAAGATCAAAAAAATTAAATTGTTCAAATTTATGTTTATTCGACATTTATAACGACCAGTGTGAGACACAGGATTTATCAAAAAATAAACCTGAGGTAAAAACATTTTTTTAATGCACAAATTAGAATATTAAAAATATGCTATGTTATAATTTTGATTATAATTTTTTTTCTAGGTTATTTATAAAATAAAGAATTTAATTAATGAGTATCGAAAAATTTTAGTGAAAGAAATTGATTACCTCAATTATGATACAAGTATAGCTCTAAAAAACTTTAAAGGTGTTTGGGAACCTTGGATAGAAAGCTGAATAAATTAGTTATTATTACTAATAATAATAACTATCAAAACTATAACATTAAAATCTATTTTTGTATTCAATTGCATGTAAAATTTTCAAACTAATTTTAATTGCAATTATCATTTATTTATACTTTGAACTGCTCAATCATAAAGATTCCGTATGTTTTATTCTAATGAGAATGCAAAAAAACTGTTAAGCAAATATTTTTATGAATTCCAAAGAATTCCAAATATATAGGATAAAATATAGATATAAGTGATTAATTTAATTGATAACATGTAATCCCATCCCCAAAGATCGAAAGAGCATTTTCGGAGCACATTTTTTTGTGAACCACCCTAGTGTGTACAAAAAAATAGAAGTGTTAAAAAAATAACTATACTTTTCAAAGGGTACGCCATTTATTTTTTAACAATAACAATGTTATTACTTATTAGCATCAAAACTATAACATAAAAATACGTTTAATCACGTATTAAATAAATAAATCATGTAATTATGATTATATATCAGAATAATTTAAAATATTTTTGACTCACTCTTGCAGTAAACCCAATTACCTATTTTTGATTACAATTTAATTCTTCTTTAGTTGGTAAAACAGGTTCTACAATTTTCAAAAATTTATCCAACGGACATAATGATTCGCAGTTAGATAATTTAATTCCAGTAAGTTTTTTTTTTGAGATTCCATCGTAAACAACAATCTGAAAAGGAAATAATGAGTAAGTTGTACCTTAATAAATTTCCATAAAATCTAAAAAATTGACATATTTAAAGGGGTTATTACAGCCCTGACAAACATTTTAGATGTTGGCTATGAAATAAAAAAAAGTTCGGTTCTAAAATTTTTTTCTTAATCTTAAAAAGCGTCATTAAATTTTTAAAGTCACCAGTGTAAGTCTTGTTATTTTATTCCTTTAATTATGTCTACCAAAGTTTGGGTTTTCTTATATTTTTATAAATATTTGGTACCTGAATAAATTTTTCGTTATTTTCATTTTTAAGTTTTTCCATAATTATAGCACTTCCATATTTTGGTAAATCATAATTAATTCCTAAAGCTCGTGAAAAACCAGCTAGTGTTGTATCGTGACCACCGTACAAAAATAATTTCATTGGATTCTTTTGTGTACTATTGATATTCATGTTGTCTATGAATTTTTGTATTAATTGTCCACCATGAAAACGTTTTAGTAAAGGTGTGTATGAATCAATTTCATAATCTAGCAAAAGCATATCTTGTAACGTTTTCATAGTTGCGGAATCACACCATTCTGGCATGCTTAGATTCATAGAAAGCTAGAAAAATTTGAAAAAAAATATTTTAGTTTTTATAGATTTAAAAGAAAATGATATATCTAGAATGAAGTTTACGAACTTTTAAAAAAAGCATTAGTAGTCCAAAAATTGAGAAATTTCAATGCTTTTGCAATTAGGTTTTAGAACAATTAGGTATAGAAAGTACAATAAAAAGTCATAAACGTTTAAAAATTTTTACAAACCTGAGTTTCAAGAACATAGTACAGATTTGAATAATTATGAGCAGATTGAATATTTAATCCAGTTTTATCAGAAATAAATTTTGCAAATTCTTTGTGTTTCTCTAATTTTTCTAAAATTTCAGGAAAATTTTCTACTTTTAAATGTTCATTTTGGTATCTGCAAATTATAAAATAAACAATAAAAAATAAAATATTTATAAAACTGATTAAAAGAACTGTATATTTTAAAAAGTTGCTTGGACCTTCGATTGCTTGTCAAAATTAGATGTAATGAAGTGTTGTCACTAAGACCATTTAAAATAATATTGTTTTTCACGGGACCGGAAAATAACTGCCTCAATAACTGCCCATACATTTGTTAAAAACGCTTAGGAGGGATTAAATAGCAATTATTTTTACTCGGTGATCGAAAATCCAAGCAACTCTTAGTCCGCCACCAAAAAAGGAAGTATTTTTACAAAAAAATAGGTTCCTGAAAATTTTATTAAGATTCAGTTTTAATTCTACCTTCTTTAAACCCAATTAAATTTTTTCGACTTAATGGATTTACAAGAAACGCTTAATTACACTAAAAAGTATTAGGTTGCAAAAAATATCCTGTGTTTTTGAATAGATTTTTTAAGGCGAAAAAATTGGGATAAAACTTTCAGGACGTTTTTTTTACCCAAATACTATTTTGCTGCTATTTTGTGTAACAAAAATAAAAAAATAAAGTACTTTTAGTAAAATGTTTTACAGTAACAAAGTGTTGATGTTAGTATTATAATTTATCTAATACATAACAAATACTTCGTACTCTAGTATAAAGATTTAATAGCAAATATCTATGCCACTCTAAACAATCTTAAATTGTGTCGTTAACTCTCTCAATTTGAAATCAAAAGTACACCGACTTAAGGAAAATTTGTTTTTTGGTAAATCCGAAAATAGAAATAATATTTTGCACGATAAAAATTTTTTTATAAACGTACTCAGAACAGTAATAAGTGTAAAATACATTATCGATTTCTACTGGTTCGAAATGTACAGGAATAGGTGTCCAGTTTACGTTCTCACTCCATTTGGTTTCAGAAGTTGTAGGGAAAAGTGATGCAAGAACTAATTGCGTTGACATTTTGGTACGATCGGTATCTGTAGATCTTGCATATATTTCATTAGGCTTATATACATCACCCAAAAAATTTCCATATCCCGAAAAAGTCGTTCCATACGTATATCTCAAAAACTGCCCTAATGAATATTCTCTCATTTTTCCTGCCTTCATATAAATAGATTATAAAGAAAAAAATTGTAATTTAAAATTTATAATTGCATTTGAATACATACATTTGTTAATTGTGAAAATCCATAAGGATAGTAAGAGTTTGCATTATATGGATCTTTAGGATAATTTTCCCATGGTTGAGGTGTGCGATCTCCATGTCTAAAAAGCTGCATAAAATTATTCAAAATTAGATATTATAAGACTATAATAATAATTTAGTAGATAAGAATCTCATGCTATTCTGATCGCTGAAACAATTTTCTAATTAAACATCTGCAACCCCAGGTACCTTTTTATCTTGATCTTATTATATCTTGATTCAAAAATTTTGTCTCAAACTATACATCCATTATTAATTTTAAATCCGCTTAATGTCTCAAACTAACTGCTACGTAAAAATTGTTAAAAATTGACAAATCACAACCTAAAAATTTCTATTGTGGGTATCAGAAGCTAGGCTATTTTCGATAAAATTGGTTAAAATATTTGTACTAAGCGATCCTAAAAATGAAAACAGTGTCTAATAGTTGTAATAGTCATATAAGTTGTAATTGACCCTGAGTAAAAGTCTCAATGGGGTAAAAGTTTCAAATGCCGGTCTAAATTAAAATCATAGGTACCTGATTATTTTTTGAAAAAAGGCGATTTTAATTATTTTATTATTTTGAATATTTATCATGATTAATTCATAAATCTCCTTCTCCTATTTATCCGGAAAACACGTGGTAAATTTACGTTAGTAAAATCTAAAATTATTTAAATTACATAATTCCGAAATTTCAGCTCTTGAGCAGCATTAAATTCATTCTTTTATGTTGTGATTCTGAACAAATATTTTATTATAAAACTTACCACTTGTAACAACTCCAATTCTAAAGTATCCGCTAAAGTATGAATAAAAAAAAAATTAAATATAAAAAATATGAACATCATATTATTTTATTTAGATATGCAAACTCTTGCAAAATGATTTTAAAACTGATGTAAATTTAAAAAATATTTATGATTTTATGCTTGAATTACTTGATTTGATAAAAATTTTTTTGCCTTGAAAAAAGAAGACGTTATCTTTCACAGAAAAAAATTATCAAATAAACGGTTAAATCAACTGGGTTTAATTTAGACGTAAGATATCTTTTAATGATGTAAGATATCCTTTAATAATGTGTAAAAACACATTATTAAAAAATTTGCTTGCAAACTGATTTTGTTACTTAACCTATTCATAACCTATACCTAGAACGCCTAATCGACAGTTCTTGGACGCTTGAAATTTTCGGTAATAAAAACCTTGATAAAAATTGTATGTTTTATGCTGAAAAATTCATTTAGTAGATAACTCGGTAGATAATTTGAATCGCTATTTTCATTTTTGGAGTCTGTTTTAACCTACAATCCTTACAAAATGAAATGCAAACCTTTACAGTAGAGCAAGTACAGTTGCACTTATAAACCTCCTAAAAAGGGAATTTCTAAGGGGGTAAGTCTACAAATAAATGAAAGTTGGAAAATTTTAAGCTGAAAAACTAATCTAGTAGGAGATTTTGGTTTCTCTTTTTATTTCCGGAGTCCGCTTTTATCTGCAACCCCTAAAAAAATAAGGTTGAATTCCTAGTAATTTTTCAGTGGAATTTTTAGCATTATTAAATGCATTATTAAATGTAAAAAAATTATTACTATACATCGGAAGTAATACCAAGAAATTTGAAATAATGAAAAAAATAAATATATATAACTATCATATCATGTCCACCCATTTTGGCCAAGGGAACGAACTGCATAGATAAAAAAAACTCAATATTTTGGACTGAAAATCTCTTCTATGAAGAACTTGAGGTCAATTTTTTCATTTTTAAAGCCCATTTTTATCTATAACCCCTAAAAATAGGATTGTCAATCTAAATAAGGATTCATTTTGTAAAAAATAAAAAGAATTAACGAAAATACTTACAGTGAAGATTTTTAGCTGAAAAAGTTTAAAATTTACCTCACTTTAGGGGTTGATATTTCATTTTGTGGGGGTTTTAGGTAAAAAATGGGGTTCCATAAATGAAAATACAGACCCAAATAATCTACCAGGTGAGTTTTTCAGTCCTAAAATATACTATTTTTATGACCCCAAAATTCAAGTGTCCAAAAACTGTTGTTTAGACGTTAATATCTTTATCATAGCAAGGAAAAGTGTATTTTAATGATTTACAAAATTAATCATTTTCAGCTCAATATTTTTGAAAATATTTTTACTATATATTTAAGGTTTAAAGAACACAATTTTTTTTTGGCATGCTGTTTATTGTACAGGTGGTGCTGAAGAAAAGTAACCACTCTTCCTCTTTTCGACAGTTAATCTCCGGATTGGCTCGATGGATATAAAAAATTTTTTTTAGTTCTTTTTATCAATTCATTTCTTACTGGAATTCGCCACAATCTTGAAGAAAAATGGTAAATTTAAAGAGCTTTTTCTAGGAATCAGGAATCATTTATAATTTCATAACTAACTTATGTTGGACAAATAACTAAAATGGATTCAATGATATTTCTATCGACTGCATTTTTATAAAATTTATTCTACTTGTTTAATTTCAGTTGATACAAACAGAATACTTATCTGTCATAAACCTGACGAAATGCATATTGCAAATAATGCAAAGCTTGAAAAAAAATTCTGATTTTTTTACAAACTATCTCATATTGTTATCAAAAAGTAAACAACGATTTATGAATAATGTTTATATTCAAAAACGGTTTACATTACACTAGCTGCAAAGAGTATAATAATAGCAAAGAAGAGAAGATATACTCTTTGATAATAGTAAAAAGTATTCGAAATGCTTTATAGGTTTTTTAAGAATAATAAATTAATTGATTTTTATTACTTATTTTGTCAAACTTGTTATGAGATCGAAAATTTTTATTTTATTTGAAATTCTGAGAATGTGTTATCAAAATTATACAAATAATTTACAAAGATATATTGCTAAATATAAAATAAAATTACCATTT
This sequence comes from Anagrus nilaparvatae, assembly GCA_022575985.1. Taxonomy (NCBI): domain Eukaryota; kingdom Metazoa; phylum Arthropoda; class Insecta; order Hymenoptera; family Mymaridae; genus Anagrus; species Anagrus nilaparvatae. Next base: position 1,634,509 of record JAKSXM010000247.1, on the reverse strand, counting down.
AAAAACAAACTAAAGAATTTTCAGCTGTATTAATTTAAATTACACTTCATTTAATGCATTTTCCAGGTCTTTTTCATTTAATTCTTTAATTTTGCAGCGTAATTCTTCATCAGATGGTATAACTGGATTTAATATTTCCAAGAAATTTTCTACAGGGCATAGCTTATCACAGCCTGGTAATTTACTAGGAAGAATTTTCTCTGATACCCCACTATAAACAATTATCTGAAAATAAAAATATTAATAAAACAATGAATTTTTTTTTAATGAAAAAAATATATATGGGTTTATCCAGCTGGAAGGTACACATTTTGCAGAATGACCTTCACCAATGGACTCCAAAATTTGCAGATGTTTTTATCTACATGAAACATGATTCCTCCCAAATTTTTTGCCTCCTAGGTGCAAAAGTACCCAAATTAGGCCTTTTTGAAGTTTATTAAAAAATTTTGCAACATGCTAAATAGCTAATTTAAAATATTAATATTTTTGGCAAAAAAAAAATGAATTATTTTCAAGCAAACTAATTTTTTTCAATGAATATCCAAGGAAAAAGTACTTAGAGTTATCTAAAACTTTTCTTTTTACGATGAATAAGAACGAACCTATTCACGTATTTTTTCAAGTTTTATAGATTTTTCAAAAAAATTCAAAATAAAGTAAAAATTGTAAAAATGACAAATTTTTATTATACGATATTTTGGCATTATTTCATCTAAAAAAGAATTATCTTTTTTTTTTAAATCAAGTTATTTTTTCTAAAAAAATTCAAGTTTTTCATTATTTTTCCAAAAATTTTACATAATATGAGAGTTTTTACTGGCTAAAATCAGAGTATAAAATTTTGAAAAATCAGAATTTTTTCTCAACACTTTTTTCTATCCAGCCCAAAATTTCACCAACCAGCATTATATACTTCAATGAGTCTTTTGTCCACTTATAATATTTTTGATACTAATAGACTTTATGTTAAATCAAAATAGCGTAGTGGCCATTAAACTCTAAAGAGAAAACTTATTCTGCAGAAAATTTTTTATAGGGGTACCTTTTGAAAATATTTTTTTTCATTTCTAGTTGGTTTTATAAATTAATTTCTAAAAAATATTAGAAAGCCTGAAAACTTCCCAAAAAAGTTCAAATGAGCTTAATTTGGACACTTTTTTACCTAGAAAGTTAAAAAAATTGAGAGGGATCATATATATATAAACATCTCTAAAATTTGTGTTCAATCGGTGAAGGTCTTTCTGCAAATGGAATACCTGTAAGCTGGATATACCCATATATATTATTTTGTCAAATTATTACGTTTATGAAAATTTTGTTATCTTTATCACGAAGTTTTTCGACAATTATGGCGCTGCCATAGTTAGGTAACAAAAAATCAATTCCTAAAGCTCGTGCAAAACCAGCTAATGTTGTATCGTGACCACCGTACAAAAATATTTTTTTTGAATCCTTTCGAGAGCCATCGATATTCATATTCTTTATGAATTTTTTTATTAATTGTCCACCGTGTAAACGTTTAAGTAAAAGAGTGTGAGAATCGACTTCGTAATCCAAGAGAAGCATATCCTGCAATGTTTTCATAGTTGCGGAATCACACCAATCTGGCATGGTCAAATTCATTGCAAGCTAAAATATAATATAACTTTTTTTACCGTATAATAATTTTTATAATAAAAAACTATTTATTAAAATCATATTTTTAACTAAATTATCCTGAAAAGAATATTTTTGTTATTTATTCCACACACTGGATTGTCGGTCAAAAGTAGTGGGTTATTTCCGAGGTCGTTTTGTTTGTTTAGGTGTCTCCAATTTGGTTTAAAATAAGTAATTCTTTAAGTGATAATTGTTTCAGCATAATTTCTTTTAAAGTTTATGTTATCAAAACATGCTGTATATTTATTAAAAAATGATTAAGTAAAATATCTACTTAATAAATTTTCCACGCTTAAGTTACTTGAATAAATTAATAATATTTAAAAAAAAATTTAAATTACTCATAAAATAAAACAAATAAAAACTACGTTCAGATACCTGACTTTCAAGAGCATAATAAAGATTTGAATAGTCATGTGCAGATTTAATTTTCAAACCAGTATTTTTGGTAATGTATTTTTCGAATTCTTGGTGCTGGTTTAATTTCTTCAAAATTTCTGGAAGTTTTTCGACTCTTAAATGTTCTTTCGTGTACCTATAATTATAAATTTATCACAATTTTTATTCCATATCGTAAATACGATTTGATTTTAATTATTTACCAATTTTTTATAGTTATAGTTAAAAATACCCTAAAAACGGGGGTGAAAGGGGTAGGTCAGGCATTATTAAGAAATGTTTGGAAAAATCAATGAAAAAAGTATCCAATTTTATTGAAAAATAATTAAAAATAATTTTTTTAATGTAAATTTAAGTAACTTTCGTATACATTGAGGTCTTATTCATTTTGGCCCTATTTACAACCCTTAAAAGGTGGGTAGGGGTGGTACTCCAGTCAAAATACGGGTTTGGTTGTATTATTACTGACGTACACCAGTGTTCTTCGTTATAAGTTTTTTGGGTCGCTGAACACGAAAATCGGAGTCATTATTGGCAGAGAAATTGGGGATTCACCCTTAAATTTGCAAAAACTACCCCCAAAAATGGGTTTTTTTTACATATTCGCACTTTGAGCACTCAGATTTGCATCATACGGGTTTTTTGGGTTGCTGATCAATAATTTCGACTTCTTTTTCATAAATAATTAAAATTTAACCCCTAAATTGGCTAAAACTACCCTTAAAAGGGGGTGTTTTTGCTATTTTTGCACTTTGATCGTCCAAAGTACGTGGTTAAATTTTAATTCTTTATGAAAAATAAGTCTAAATTAATTTTTAGCGACTCAAAAAACCTATATGGGCATAACCTGGATGCTAAAAAAATTAAAATTATTCCTTGAAAAATGATAATATTTTAAGTTTTTCAACCTACATTTAGAATAGTATCTGTTCACGAGTCGGAAAAATTAAATAAAGCCTTCAAAACCATTTAAGGGTGACGAGTTAGGGTTTTGAGGGCCTGTTGTGGCCTGCTTATTTGACAGAAATATCCTGTAGATTTTTTTAATTTAAGCTAAGAGTTAATGATAAAAAGATATGGAATGTAAATAAACATAATTGAGAAAAATAATTATATCAGCAAATTATTTTTTACTAATAAATGTAAATCTATAACTTTATCTAAGCTTTGGACAAGCGTAGTAAGGTTTCTAAGCTAATAAATTATAATACGTTACTTACTCAGAACAATCATAGTCGTAGAATACATTATCAATCAGCCTCTGGGTAAAATGTAGTGGAATCGGTGACCAAAAAATGTTCTTATTCCATTGGGTTTTTGAAGTTACGGGATACAGTCCTGCAAGTACTAGTTCTGTAGACATTTTCGTACGATCAGTATCTGTAGATCTTGCATAAACTTCTTCAGGGTTATACAAGTCATTCAAAAATTTTCCATATCTTCCATTTGATCCATACATATTCCAAAGAAGCCGTCCTATCTTATATTCCCGGAGTTTCCCTGCCTTTAATAAGATTAGAAAAAATAAAATACAATATGAAGGACTTCTTCACAACTGGGCCCAAGTTGAACTGAAGGGACGCAAAAATCGGTCCTCTCAATTTTTTTCCGAAAATGAAATTAAAAATAAGTACTCTTAACCAATTCAAAATTTCTAGGCCAAATCATTGATTTTTGGCAGCTGTTTTTGTGTTTTTGGAATACATTGGTAGATTCACTCAAAATATTCTTTTTTTTGCTCTCAAATACTTATTTTGCGATTAAAAATATTTTTTTTTACGTACTTATAGGAAATTTCCCTCAAAATTTGACTCCGAGTATGAAAATTTGATTTGGAGCAATCTTGAGAAATTACATTTTGCCATTTAACTTAAATAAAAAAAATGCGCAGGTTCTGATTAATAGTTCGGATTCCTCGAGAATTTTTTTATAATCATATAAATTTTGGCAAACTTTGAAGGTTTTAATTTGTATGAAAATATCAAAATTTTAAAGTTAAAAAGTTTTAGGTATGTCGCTTGGATATGCATTTATAATATAGCCCATTTTAATGGTGCACCTACCCTTCGGAACACATGCAAAGCTAGAGATTTCGTCTACTCTAGGTTTTAGAGGTCACTGATTCCGAAAATTGGGGTGAAAGAACCTTGAAATAATGGGTTACACATTTAAAAATGCCCCTTTTTAATGGTTTTTTGCGGATAACACAATAGAAATCTCATAAATATTTATAGCCTTTCTGTTTTTTACCAAACATTTAAAATTAATCAATTAAGTTCATTTTTTTATAAATTTTTTTATTAATAGTAGTTTAAAGGAGTAATTTCATTTTTAGGAGTGTTGCCTATATTCTCAAGGTCCCAGCCCCCGACTTTTGGAATCAGCAACCTCAAAAACCTAGGGTATATGATATTTCCAGCCTTTTATGGATGGACCACCATTTAAATGTTCTAATATATAACATGTAGCATAGGGTGATCGTGCTTAAAAAATAAATTTAAATTAATTTAGTTATTGTAGGTTATTAACCATATTTTGGATTTATTAAATTCAAAACCAATTGATTTTTCACCACTTTTATCATTTTTTCATAATTTGCTTTGATATCTGAAATCAGTTTTTTAAACATTTCTCTGCAAGGACTTGATGAAATCACTTGAAATTGAAAACTCTGCAACTAGATCTGATTTCAAAAAATTTGGTCTAAGGGATTTTTGATTCATAGAGTAGGTTCTGAGATCTGGAGGATACACTTTCTCGAACATACATCCCTACACACACCAATGCAATATATGCATTTAGAGGCATCGGAATGACCTGGGGACCAAATTTTTCCACGAATTGGACAATTTAGAAACTTTCCCGTTTTTTGACCTGACAAACTTATAAGGCACGATTTAATCTACGCATTGCACACATAGGGTGATCGTGCCTAAAAAAAATTATAAGCTATTAGCTGTATATATCGCGTCGAGAGAGTAAGCTACTCCCATTCCTTACAGAAATGGCAACTTCTCTAGGATAGTTACACGTTATTGAAAAAAAATGACAAAACGGTTTTTAGGTTATTAAGGTTCCACAAAAACGGAAAAGTTTAAGTTTGTTAACTATATCACACCTATTTGCTTATTTGTTGATTGATTGATTTATTTAATTATGTATATTTAAAAGAAGAAAAAAATCTTTTATAAAAGCTATGTGCAAATGCATATATGAATGGTAAGAGCCACGTCATTGCAATAATAACTTGTAAATGAAAAGTTTTTTCCTTAACTTTTTTAGTAAGTTTTATCATGTTTTATCCAAAATTTATAGACAATTATTAATTTTATATTTACAAATTTTCTTTTTAAAATGATACGAGAGAAGATTATTTCGGTATAGTCCGGTTTTTTTATGGTATATTAATTGTATGCAAATATTTGAAACTCAAAAATTTTTGGACATTAAATACATGGTTTATTTCATTACAGCAAAAAAGCCTATTAATATAACAAATTTTCAAATAATAAATTAAAATTGAAATATAAAAATACCTACATTAGTTAATTGCGAAAATCCGTAAGGCTCGTAATTTATTGCAGAATATATGTCTTTTGGGTAAGTCTCCCATGGCTGAGGAGTTCTGTCTCCGTGCCTAAAAACCTATAACAAATAAATAAATCAGTTTCCATAAATTAAATAAAATTAAATAAATCCAGGGAAATCGCATAAAATAATCAATAGAGGTTCTGGAATCTGTCCAGATTTATTCCATTTACACGAGGTCATAAAAAATGTAACAATTCAAAGCAACTGCTGAAAAAAGTAAAAAAATGGAATATTGAGAGAAATTGACGTTTTTTTATATGGGGTCGTTCACAAACTACGTAATGCCGTCAAGGTGATTGTGTGTCAAAAAAAATATTCATAACATTTTTTAGGAAGGTATTCAGTTAAAGCGTTACCTAACGAAAACAAATTTCATAATTTTTATGTGATCAAAAAAAAAATTTTATTTTTATTGTCTTTAAAAACCCGCTCGTATAGCTATCCCTATACTTTGCTTTATATTTTTATGTATATAGGTATATAATTGTAAGATAGTTTTTTTTATTGATTTTAAGAATTTTAAAAATAATATTATGATTTTATATAAAAAAAATGAAGAACTTGATCTTGAAATAAGTTATAAAAAAAAAGAAAGGTGTTAGATTCTTTTACTCTCCAAATCGAGCTCCAAATATGAAACTCTTTAGTCACAAATTTCTACTTTTAAACATATATTTTTTTAAATAATTGAAGCTAGCTTAAAATAATTATAACTTTTATTAAACAATGAAAATATTTTTGCATATCATATGAATTCATACTACATATATATCAATAAAAAAAATAAATTAAAAAAATATTCACAAAATACGCTTTTAGGAAAGTAAGCGAGATAAGAAACTGAAATATCGCTTTTTAGGGTAGTTTGGTATCGCAAAAACGAAAAAATTTACATTACGTGGTTTGTGAAAGGCCCTAAAGATCGTTTCGGGGTCTAGTAAATTTGATTGTATTGATTTTGACAAAATATCAGTAAATCATAAAAGTATAGTTTTTTTTCCTAAGAATTCAAAACAAAAGACATACGTTTTCTTAATAGCGAATGGTAAATTGGCAAATGGTCTTTTAAACAAGCAACTATTACCAAACTTCTAAGTTATTGAAAAAATTAAAAAATGCAAATTTTAAAATTGGTGGATTTCCCATCCCAAAGAGCTAATAATATGGATATAATATTATAAAATGAATTATTTTGAGTGGGGGATCGAAAGAAAATTGACAAAGAATTACAGGTCAAAGCGATTTTTCTTAATTTTTCTAAAACATAGGAGCGAAATTTATATCCTAAATTAAATATATATCTAATTAATTTTAAAAATAAAATTTATGAATTTTGCTTACAACTTGTACTAATTCTAATTTCAAATCACTAGTAGATGTGGCGTTAAGAGAGAAAATATTAAATATAAAAAATAAAAACTGCAACAGTAACATTTTTTAAATTAAATATTACACTTGTAAACTTAAAATAAAACTGATATGCAGTGTGAAAAGTACATAATATTTATATACAAGATTAGTAACTTGATTTCTAGTATTCCTATATCTCCAATCAAATGTAAACACGATATTTTTATAAAAATTTACAGTTATTTGCTAGCAAAAATACTGCTTAATGATTGATTTTTAATGCGGAATATAATTTTATTGAGTTGCCGATAGAATTGGTAAATTATCTTTGACGCGTTTATTTGTTAAAATATTCATTGTTATTTTACAAATTTATGCTTAGACGATGATTAAAAGCATTTTATTTATTTAATAAAAAGCAGATAACTAATATTTATGTTTATATTGTATTTTGCACTTGAATAAATTTTACCTTATATTCAGAGTTGGGCAAATATGACAGAAATACATTTTTCCATATTTTTTCATATATGGAATCCATATTATGGTAATTTTTTTTTCCACATAAATATGGAATCCATATTATGGCACTCATATTAATACGGAGAAAAAAAATGATCATATTTGGATTTCATATTAATATGATAGATATGGATATGAAAAAAAAACATATTAATATAGTAAGCACGAATTTCTTATTGATTTTATATATTAATTTCATAGTAAAAACTTTGCTCCCAGGGTGTTTTCACGCTATTATTCACAAAATTCAAAAAATATGTCCCGAAAACACCCTGGAAGCAAAGTTTTTACTATGACATTCATATCTAAAATCAATATTCGTGCTCACTATATTAATATGGGCCCTAAATGACCCTCATATGGGTTCCATATTTTTTTCATATCCATGGATATGCATATCATATTAATATGAAATCCAAATATGATCATTTTTTTTCTCCATATTAATATGAGTGCCATAACATGGATTCCATATTTATATGGAAAAAAATTGCCATAATATGGATTCCATATATGAAAAAATATGGAATATGGATATGAAAAAAAAATCCATTTCTGTCATATTTGCCCAACTCTGCTTATAATTAATATATGGGAAGAACCAACTGAAAGATACAATCTTTGCAGAATGACCTTGTCTAATTGCCCTAAAATTTGGCAAACGTTCTTATATTTATGAAATACGACTCCTAACTTTTTAGCCTTCTAGGTACAAAAATTCCAAAATTAGGCCCATATGAATTGTTACAGATTTTTTTAGTTTTCTTAGCCATATTTTAGTTATAAATTTACATAATCAACTAGATGTACAAAAAATTAGTTTTAAAAGATATTCCGAAATAAAATTTCTTGCTAAATCCGATTATTTAGTTAGTTGTCTCAGGACGCCAGATAATGAAGAATTTGACCATTGCTGCACTAATTTGATATTTTGAAAAGTCTATTAGTCAAAAATCTTCTAACTGGAATCAAAGAATCTTAAAAAAATATAATTTAAATATTGGTGAAATTCTTACTGGATACATTAATAGAGCAAATAGTTATGAGAGCAGTTGATTTTTTAAAATTTCATTTTTCGATTGAAAAATGAATTTGGACCATTTGTATTTGCCATTAGTTTACTAAGTACCATAGTGTCATCTGGGATGCATTATCGGCTAAGAAATCTAGCGAAAGTAATTCCCAGTTATTTAAAGCGCCTTTTCATGTGCATAATGACATCGTGGCATCTTTGGCCAGTCTAGGTACCTACCTACATTTAATGCGAGCATATTTATAAAACAATTAATAATATAAATTTTATTTATATCACACAGCAACTTTTTTGAAGAACCATTAAAATTTATTTATATTCATATGAGGTCTATAATTTGAATAATGTTGTATCAAAGTGCAAATTAAAAAGTCTGTTGTTTAAAAAGGGAAATAAAGATCCGGCCACCCGCATATACCTATATATAATGTGTATGAAAACCTTTAAACGCGGAAATATGAATGACGTGACTCACAATATCATTTTTTTTCTTTTTTTTTATGTGACTAAACTTTATGCCTTGGTTTTGAATGTCGACTTTTTTTTCCTTCATTTCGCTGGCTTCTTATAAGGCACTTTAAATTATTATTTTGTAAAAACAATAATGTTCGTGAGAGTGTTTAGAATTTTTTTTTAGAATAGCTCAAACTGATTATTATTAATTTATAAAATCATGTAAGGATTGGAGCTCTGGTTCCTACTATGTACATGTTGCACTTTTAAGTTGATTTTTTTCGGTATTTGGTATCATAAAATAAAAATTTTTAAAAAATGGGGAATCTTTATTTGTGCTATACGGCCTTTTCATATTGTGTTAAATTTAGGGTTATAAATGCTACTTTTGACTTAAACCTTTTGGATCATAATTCTGTTTAGCTCATATTGAAGAGCACTCAATTTTATGGGGGAGGGAAAGAGGGGAAATTTTTCCTAGATTTATTTATAAATTTGTTTATTAATTTTAGAGGATTTAAATTTTTTGTTACAGGAAATTAAGTTATAACCGTTATAACATATTACTAAAAGGACTTTTTCAAAAATTTCTATCCATATATTCCTCTAAAATAAATACTCTTGAATATGAGCCAAGCAGAATTTTGGTAATTATTTATTTCCATTTTGATTGCTCATATCTAGAATAAAAATTTGTAATTTTCTTATAGTAATTTTCTGGCATCAAGTACCGAAAAGTACTCTTTTACTAATAAGTTATTATAATTAATTATTAGGATTATTAATTACTCGAATTTTTAGGTTCGGTCGGATTTTGGATAAAGCCCTACATTTTTTTAATTAATCGTAGCAACATCAGTTCGTGATCTGAAGATTATACTTAGTGAATTAGTCATTATATTACAGCACAAAATTAATATTTTTTAACGTTAAATTTTATCGAAAAATTCAGAAATTGATCATTCTGCTATAAAATAGTACCCATTTTCGTAATTTGTAATGGAAAGTTATCATTACAAATTTTATTATATTAAATATTATAACATTTTAAATATTTTTAAATTTATTCATAATTTTATCAAATTAATCATTATTAAATTTTCTTATATTTTTATTATATTTTCTTATATTTTCTTAATATATTTATTTTATTTATTATATTTTCTTAATATATTTTTATTTGCTTGATTTAATATGTTATTATTTACAAAACAAAATTTTTTTATATATGAGAAAATCCACCAAAAGATTGTGCTTAAAAGTTCAACTTTTTGAAAAAAAAATAATAATGTTGTGTAAAATCTTATATTTTGTAAGGCATTTTCAGTTTTGGCCAGCAGCGTGAACATTATTTATTTTAAACAGCCAAATTTTTTAGCATTTATTATAAGTTATTTGCATTTTAATTTTTTCCTTTAATTTTAATAAATAATAAATAGAAACAAAAAAATAAATTTTTCCTTATTTTCTGTTAATTATACATTAAAATGATGTATATTCAGAAACATTTCAACAGCTTCAATTATTTGAAAAAATTTCTTGCCATTAATTTTATATTCATCATTGGTATATATCAATTGCTCCTTAGTAATTGCTTCAATGGTACCGGTTTTACAGTGTAGTAATATAAAATTGTATACCTGTATATATTTTTATTTTTTTATTTATTTTTTTATTCTTTTATTAATATCAAACGGGCAAAATTACCCTTATAGTATAGGTGCCAGCCATAATAATCACGCCCTAAAACTTCTTTTTCCAAAGATAAAAATAGGTGCTACTTATGTTTTCGACTCAAATGAACCTTAGTCCGGGGTCCGTTTTTGTTATTAACAACCTATTTTTGTCAAAAATTACAAATTTGGCACCAATTTAAAAATTGGTCTTTTTTAGCAAAAAATGATCGTTTTGTTAATTGGATACAGAGATAAGAGAATTAATGACAATAAATTGCGGTTTACGGTTTATGAAAGGTGATACTTAAAACAAAAAAATGAGACCAACCAAAAGAGTTTTGGTTAACTTGCGAGGTTTTGGCTTTTCTTTGAAAATTACTTAAAAATCCTATTATATAACATTGAGCCCTGTGTTTCTAGGCTAAGAAGGCCCATTGAAATAAACGGAGGGTAGTCGGTATGTTTTTTAAACATAAGAAACTCATCCATAACCATTTGGTATAATTTGGTGTTCCAAATGTATTGAACTCCCCTTTTTTGACTTAATTTTTCAAAATTAGTCCATTCATTTATTAATGAATTAAATTGAAATTTATTTTTCAAAAAATATACTTTTGATAAATTAAAATACTTAAAAAAATAAGGTATATAATATTTTAAAAAAATTTGAGACGTGATAATTTTCACATGAATTATGAAAAATAAAATCAATTTATATAAAAATATAATCTTTATTAAATTTCGAAACAACCATTTTTTAGCATACAGTGCATTATTTCATAACTCCACAAATTTAAAACACTTACAATAAGCAAAAAAAGAAAAAAAAAACATGAAGAGTAAATGCATGAAGTTTTAATTCCAAGAACATAATATATATTTTAATAATAGTTTTATATATTTAATTATGAATAAATTACATTTTTATAAAAAAAATATTATTATTTCTGTGTAAGATAATCCACAGGTATTTTTTGGTTACATGTTGTATAGCTGAAAGCAAAAAAATAATTATTATGTGTTATACATATTCAAAAAAAAAAAGACAAGTTAAAAAAATCAAGTCACGCAAGTGTGTTTATGAATATTATGTCTCAGAGGGGTCAAGGATTACAAATCCCATAAGTTAAAGAGGGTCATAGAATATACATAAAATATATGCTTATTATGAGTTAAACAGGTAAAATCATATATATTGCAAAAAAAAAAAGACATTGTGACCTCGAGACCTCAAATTTCCTCTCTCACACTTGTGCATTTATGGTTTTCACCCTTTTTTTTCTCTTTATTCTTATTTTATTTCACACATAAAGAATTGTTATATTAAATAACATAACAAAATACATAAGAATCTTCATTGTCAGTGTCAGTCGTGCGAATTTTTTTCCTCTTTTTTTTGGTATCATTATCATTATTATTATTTTATACAATATTCTTCATTCCCTTCTTATGTATTATTATTTGATGGACAAAATGATGACTGAACTGGGTTTTTTTAAAGGCCCTATTATTATTTTATACTTAATGAAAGTTTTTTGGTTGAGAAAAAAATGCTTGAAAAAATTTAAGTAGATAAAGTTAGTACTAGTCAGACAGATATTGTATTACAAATAGGAATCAATTTCTAAAATAATAAAGTGCGTCTGTGTAAGTTTTTACCGTTAAGTAAATACCTTTTAATATATTAAATGTGTAATAAATAATAAATACCTTTCTTATTATGTATACATTTTTAAAAATATTTTTTAATAAATCAATTACTTTTTATAACCTGTTATTAAAATTTATTTTTATAAAATTTCAAGTATTTTCTAGTATTTTTATACGCATAGTTCGTCTTTATGCTTTATTTCAAAATTTAAAATACTTTATTTAATTTTCACATCCACTGTTTGTTTAAATTTTGCTTGAATTGCTTGAAAAGGTTAGAATAGGCAAAATTTTATTTTTAATACGATTTTAAGCAATTAAAGCAAAATTCAGACAAGGCAACTTGTCAGTGTAAATAAATTCTTACGGCCTTAGAAAAATCTTAAAATTTCATGAAATTAGTTATTTCCTTTATGGAATCCTCGAATATTTAATAATAAATTATTATTCAGGTCATTCCTATATAGGTCATAAAATTTTTTATATTTATATCTTAGTCTAAAATCATTCTAAACTAATAATAATAAAATACAAGAAACCATTTTAAAATCCTTATATAATAATTTTTTTATACCTGAAATTTCACGCTTCATCAACGAATACACTAAAAAATTTTTTTTTAATTCATAAAATTTAACCTAGAATTTATATTAGACATTCAAATAAGATAAAAACAAGGATACATAAAATATTTTATACAGTACTAACTACTGCAACCCAAACCGTCCAAAAATAAATAAATAAAAATCTTTTTAAATCCAAATAAAGAATAGAATATACACCTATAAATGCAACAGGTGTATGTATGAGATTGAAATACACCTGAATAAAAAAAAGAGAAAGAAGAATGTGAAAAAGAGAGAGGGTTTTTTTTTTAAATCTTTATAAAATATATGTCTCTGATGTATTATACATTCCACTTCTTTTATAACAACAAACTTATAATTTTTCACTGTAAAAAAAAAGTATATTTACTGCAGGGACCAACCGACAAGAGAGCGCCAAAGTCGAATATGCGCTTTTAAACATTATATTATTATTATAATACCGTTCATTCCTTATACTATACCGATCTCTTCTCTATATATGTGTATTTTTGTTGTATTATACCTTTACTTTATACCTGACTCTCAGTTTTCAGTTAGACAGTGTCCCCGATGTTGTTATATCGCTGTTGTTTTATAAAAATTCTCATTTTAGACCTGTCATCAGTTTCGATTAACAATTTTCGATTTAATAATTATATTAGTTTGTGAATTAAAAAAATTAAACGAAGTACAGTTGTTTTTAATAGTTAATTCATTTTTTTGTGTGGAGAACAACAGTTTCGTATGTTTGTATTATAACAATTGATTTCAGTGACTCATGCATTACATATTGTTACGTTTTATTTGAAAAAAAAAACACGCCAACTTGGCAAATATAGAAAAGTGCAACAAAATAACTTTGGTACTTCAAAATTTTCAAGCCAGCCGCGCCTCTGGATTCCAATAATCTTATAAATTAGAAAAAGAGAGAGAGAATTTCACGTTAACAATCCTAGAATAAAAGATGCCTGTCTCTTTTTAACTTGTATATAATATTGTAAATTCCAACGTGAACCAAAGAGTGAACCACAGCAGTCATAAGGAGAGTACAGTATTAAAGGACTGAGTTATAAAAAAAAAGACTTCTCTCTTTCTCTTGGTACCGTACGTATACCTATATATTAAACTTACTGACGACCGGTTAGACTGGAGTTCTAGTCTTTTTCTTTCCTTTTTCTCTTTTTCATTCTGTAAAGAGGGAACACACATACCTACCTGAAAAAAAAAGATATATTCAAGTCAATTTGGAGGAAGAAGAAAAAAGAAGAAGTAATATTTATAAGGTATATTTAAGTAGAAGGGGGAAAAGTGGAAGAAGGAAAAAGAGATATTATATACCCCTTTTTTTTACATTGTACAGGTAAACGTAATCATTGTTAGTGGGGACTAAGGCTCGCCGCTGGATGGCAAAGTAAAGCAGCCATAATGGTACGACGCACCGATCTTCGGTGACAGCGGCTCCAGCAGCTGCTTAAATCTTTTTTTTTTCTATAATAAAATTTATTTCTTACCAAGTTAAAACAGATTTTTCAATGTTGCAAAATTATTAAAAGTTTTAGTGTTACAATTATCTCTCAAGTCGAACGAATAATTAAAATGTTATGTGAGTGCACGTGCTAAAAATGTGTGTATGAAATATTTTGTGCTTTTTGTAATAGTTTTAATAAAAAAGTTATAAAAATTTACTAAATACATTAATTCATGATGTTACGTTATGTTTGTTATAATCTTCAATTTGAAAGTTGCTTAATGAAAGTATATTCTGATCATCATCATCAACGAAAAATTTTCGAAAGGCCCGTACTTTCGTACGCGGAATAATATCTATATATAAATTTTTATATAGGTACAATAAATAAATTTTGCTTTGAGCAAAAGATACATCGCGGAAGGTGAAAGGAGCTCTCTGCATCCAATATAACATATAGGAATCCTGGTTTAAGAGAAGATTATAAAAAAGGAGTAAGATAGAAAGAGAGAGAGGTCTAGGCTAGAGCCGTGTGAACGACCTGTCTCAAGCAACGCGCTATCAAAGAGGTGAACGTTAAAAAAAAGAATAATAATAAGAAGAAGCAACCAACGATTTTACACATATATTATAACCATGAGAGGCGCTAATAATCAAGATACTTCGACACCATATTGTCGTTGCAGAGTTTTATACTTAGGAAGCTCTGTACCACATGCCAGTAAAGAAGCTTTAAATGGTATTCAAGAACCATTAAGGGAATTATACCCTGAACAAGGCGCAGTTGGTGCTAGGGGAATTGATTCTTGGTTGAGCGTTTGGAGTAATGGATTACTCTTAGAAAACGTCGACGAGCATCGAAAAAAGATCACTAGGTTCTTTCCAATCGAATCACTTCATTATTGCGCTGCTGTTCGATATGTAAAAGGTGGCAATGGTGATTCCAGAACCATCCAGTTCCTTCCTTTAGATTCGCCATTTGCTCGTACACCTAGTACTAATCACCCACCTTTATTTGCGGCTGTCCTCAGAAGGACAACCGGAATCAAGGTTCTTGAGTGCCATGCCTTCATATGTAAGCGAGATATGGCAGCCAATGCTTTAGTAAGATGCTGTTTCCATGCTCATGCAGATAGTGATTTTGCTAAGGGGCTTGGGAGCGAACAGCGTGCTACAGTTAATGGATCTTCTACTCCTAATAATAATTACTCACCAAATCTTTATCATTCTGTGTCCACTACGACTTTAGAAAATGTTACCAGATTAGACACAGCTTCAAATGACGGTGGCAGCATTTACAATGGCGATGAAAATCACAAAGTATGGGCCAAAGGAAGGGATGAGTTAGATGGATTGTACCAGGAACACCATGGAACTATAAGAAGTTCTAAGGGTAGTAGACCGCGACAACTAGTTGCACCACCACCACCACCGCCCCCGCCACCCCCTCAGCCACTTATGATGGATGATTCAATTTCATCATCTAAAAGAAAAACCAGCAAAAAACTTAAAAAGATTAAAAACAAAGGCCAAAATGATGAATCAATGCAACCACAAATGCATTATCATCAAATGCATCCACAAGCAATTTATGCTAATGGACATGGGCACCATACTTTAGGTCATCCGGTGAGACAACATTTTCATCCCCACCAGATACCACCTTCCAGTAGATCAATAGCTGGAACAATGGCCAGGCCAGCACCGGCACCTGTACTTTTAGTACCAGCAGCTACTTTGCCAAGAAAAATGCATCATCATCCACGCTTAAGGCCTATACCAGCAGCTGCACCAATAGTGCCTATTTATGCACCTGTACCTGTGGTACCACCAGCTGCACCCATGTATCCTACTAACGGAATTTACGGTACCGCAGGTAATCGCAGCAGAAGACATCCAGATCAAATGGATAGGTCAACACTTGGCGTATCTAGAAGACTGGCTGCATCTCACGCCGATTTGTCGGCGGTAGATGGTCCTGTACACAACTCCGAGAGTCCGGAGAACGATTCTCGATTCGGTACGGGAATTTATCGGCGTAAAGGTCATTTAAACGAAAGGGCATTTTCATATAGCATACGTGCGGAACATCGTAGTAGAAGTCACGGTAGTTTAGCATCATTAGGATTCGGAATTCCAAATGGTACAGCAAATCATCATCCAAAAGAAGAAAAAAAAGATCGTGAAATAGCTCAAATGGTTGCTGGACTTAATTTAGATGATAATGAACGTTTACACAACAATCATATGAATCATAATAATCATAATCATAACCATAATCATAAAATGAATAACAATCACAATCATTATCACAATCATCAACAACAACCACAACCTTTGCCTAGGCCAAGAGCACGTTAAAAAGTAAAAGAAATAATTAGATAAGTGCACATTGAAATATATATTGAAAAAAAAATAACCTGGATTTTTTTTACAACTAATTATATGCGGATGTACAATTTTTAGATAGAAATATTTATGTTTAAGTTGTACAATTTTATTTCTTGTTAAAATGAATGATATTTTTTTTTTTTAATTAATTATGCATATATTTTTCTCTATTGTGTATTTAAACTCGTGAGGTATGTAACAAAAAATTATTTTTTACATTGACATTGATATACAAAAGGAAGTTTTTTTTATATATCAGTGTACAATTATTTAATTTTTTTCACACGACACCATTCACCTATTATTGTATATATTTATTTGCCTTTTATTACTTACGTTAAATAAACGTATTTTTAATAAAATTAAAATCCAAGTAAATCAATTATCTTAATAAGATGATCAATACATTTGTATAAAATTCTTTAAATGATTTTCACACGAGATGAGCTAATTTATATTTAATTTCAATACAGATGAGAAAGTTTTTTAAATTTATTTTATTTTTGCCATTAAAACCAATCAGTATTAAATAAAAGTAATTTTTAAAAAACATGCAAACTAGTAATTTTTACAGCTTTTTATATCTGGTTTATTTATTTAATCTTACATACATATTAGACCGGTTAATTTTTTATTAAAAACTCATCAATTTTTTATATTTCCGAATAAGCAAAGATTACTTTGGTCTATTTAAAATAAAATAAAATTTTATAAGATTATTAAAATGTAAGATTTTTTTTACAAAAAATTTTACAGCATACACAAGTAGTAGTAATAATCGATCGAGCATACATAAGAACATACATGAGAGAGTATATTATATAGAGGTGAAAACGTTAGGATAACGGTGTTTTTTATTACATTGCAATATTTTTTTTTTTAATACCTAACATACTCATGTGTTATAGAGGTGGTCAGATTATTTTTAAATAATTTACTAGACATTTTTTTTTGCTCAGGTAAATAAAATTACAATAGCAAAGAATTTCTATACTTTTTAAAAAAGACTTATTGTTATCAAAAAGTTGTTAAACTTGGTTATTATTATTATTGTAAAGAAACATTTTTTTTTTAGTATAACTTGTTTTACTTGATTGGTATGTTTTTTAAAAATATTTTGATGAGTTAAAAATAAAAAAAAAGCTTGTTTAATTTAAATAAAATTTTTATATTCATAAATAATGGATAAATCTTAAATAAACTTTCTTAAATTTTTGTTAAAAAAAAAAAAAATAATGATAATTTATAGTATTGGTGAATGGCATAGAATATAAAAAAATTTTTAAACTTTATTATAGTCACGTATAAATTTTTTTTTTATTTATTTATCACACACATCAATCATAAATCTAGATCAAATCTCACGAGTTTTAAATATATATAAAGAAATGTGTAATTTTTCTTTTTTTTTTTTATGTTTAAAAAGGAAACTATGTATATATAAATAAGAAAAATATTTTATATAGAAAGTGCATAATATAAGCCATTAATAGTTTATACTATAATATGTCACTGTGGAATTACATTATAACGGTTATTATAATTACTTTTTATATATTCATGCATTCTAAAATCAGTTTTTTTATTTTATTCTCTTCTCTTTTTTAATTTACCAAAACAAAAATTTTATAATTACAGTGTACTTTTTATTTTTTGAATATATTAAAATATAATATATCAAAAGAATCGACATGTAATGCAAGTTAAATTTTTTTTTGTGAAAAAATTATATATGTAAATTTGACGTGTACATATATATGTAAATATTATGCATGTGTTATTATGTTGCAATTTTTAAAAAAATAATATTCAATAGTGAAAAAAATAAAAGCAAATTCGTGCATCAAAATATATTGATAATTTTATATATATAAAAGAGAATAAATTATTGTTTATGTTAAGTGTGAAATCACATTTATCAAATATGTAAAAAGTAATTATTAATTTTTCCTTCACATGAAAACCTAAGGTAATTTTATTTTTATATACGCCGTGTTACGGAATGGGATGTCTAAATAGTCCCATTCCGTAACACGGTGTATTTTTTTATATTTCTTTTACTTTTTTTTAATTCGATCGAGAGAAAAAATCTTTGAGGAATTTCAATATTATTAAGGAGTTCCTTTTATATTAATTACGTATGTATAAAGTTGTCCTATAAACGACAAATCGCCATTATGAAACTTGTATGAAAGAATTAAATTCTTTTTTTTGATTTTTATTAAAAATTCAATACACGAATCTCTGATATATTTTATTTTATTGTAAATTTATTTTTATTTTATTAGTACCTAAGCTGTTTTATATAACGTTATTTTTATTATAAAAACTTATGTAATTTTATTATGACAGCTTAAAAAAATAAAAAATAAACTTTTTTATGTATTGCTAGTCCGTAAAAAAAATATGAAGCTTCAATTGCTTATCTATTATTATTAACTTTGTACTATTATTATTATTATTATTAATTATATTTAAAAAAAATTTTTTCTTTATTATTATTATTATATGTGCCAGATAAAAAATTAATAAAAAAAAAATGTAAACAAAAAATGTATAATTAATATTAGTGTTAAAATAAACTATTAATTAATTTTTATTTTTTGTTATTTTTTTTTAAATAAATAAGAAAAAATAAAAAAGTCATTTATTACTTAATTTTTTTTTTTTTATTTTATCCTTAATCTATAAAATATTTTTAATGTTTTTATTAACTATTAAAGTAAGTTTCTCATATAAATAAAAAAAGATTAATTTTGAGATAAATATATTGTGCAAGAAATTTTTTTTTTGGAATGCGGGTATTTAATTTAATACGAGCAAGAATGTGCCATTTTTATTTGACAGAAACGAAAGAAATTGAAAAAAAAAAAGGATAATAATTAAGTACATTTCCAAATAAAATAATAGATTAACCTATGAAAAAAAAATAATAGAAATAAAAGTATGTGTATAATTTTAATTTTTGATAGAAACAATTAAAAATTTTGTAAATATATTATTTTAAAAAAATTACTTTTATTTTTATTTTTTTATTTTTACATACATTATAATATAATTATGGGAAACCAAGTGTGTTCTTTATACATGCACGAGTATATAAAATGAGAACCATAATTTAAAAAAAAAACGATCATTGACTTAAAAAATAAAAATCGTTATGCCCAGTGAATAAAAAATAAAAAAAAAGATTTTTTGAAATTAAAGGCTAAAAAAATTGCCTCTTGGGCTAATAAATAATACAAAAAAAATGATAATATGATATTATTTGAATGCGAATTAAAAAAAAAAGTGCCTTTCTCGTTTTTAACATTTTAATTTTGCATGTATATAAGAAAATAAATAATTATTGTATATTAATAAAATGAAAAAGAATTAATTATAATTGTGAATATATGCTGTATCGATTAATTTTTTAATTTTTTTTTATTGATTATAAACTAATAAGTAATGTGTTATGTATATATATAAATATATATATTAATAAATAATAATAATATAATTAAAAAATGTCTTTTAAATCATTTAAAATTATTTTATTTACCATCCCATTTCTTGTATTAATTTTATTTTTATAAATTTATTGCAGACATTTGTTTTAATTATTAATTACTTAATATCTTATTATAAGTTTCTTAATTACTTTGTAAAATTCAATTATTTATAATTTTTTGTTCAATATTTTTTTTCCATACCCATGATTCTTATATTGTCAAGTTTTTTTATTGAGATTTATGCATAATGTTAATAAAACTGTTAAAAATCTAACTCCTGTAAAAACCAAAAAATTAAATTTATTTGCAAAATGTTTATAGCGATTGTATGTTTTTTGAAAATTTATTTCATAAAAACTATAAAACAACAAAATTGAACAATCTTGATTGTTTCATGAATTTGCAAAAAATATATGTGAATTAATAAATTTTTTTCTTTCACATTCCGAATTCCCAATCATTTGAAAAAAATTTACAACAGCTATTTTTCATGAATGTACTACTTTTTTTGTATACAATATTGATTGATTTAAGGAAATAGAAAAAAAGAAAAAAGACAAAAAGAAATAGAAGAAAAAGTAGTCAATTGCTGTAACACGTTCGGTTTTTTCTAGATAACCTGAAAATAAAAAAAAGGCATCAATTTTTCATCATCATCAGAATGCAAAAATATAATTTCTACATAAATTTTATTTCTCTATTGATATTTTTCTGATAATTTTCATTTGTGCCCACGGATGAAACTAATTATTCTGTTTGAAAATATTTTAAATCCTTTTGTAATAATTTGTGATAAAAAAAACAAGCTTTTTAGTCCTGATTTTTTAAATTATTATAATTTTTATTAACAAAGTATTATAAGTTTTTAGGTTTGTGCCATAAGCCAGACCTAATTAATTTTTCTAGAACTAATTAATTGTTTTAAATCTTCCGTGCTTTGACTATACTATTTAGTGTAGTATAATCACATGGAATGGAAAAAATTTATTAGATCCAGGAAGGGCTATAGCCAAGGCAATAATAAAGATATTTCCTAAAAGATTTTTAATTTTCAAATTATAGGAAGTCCAGATAACCACCATCAAAAATTGGAACTTTTGAACTCGCCCTCTGTCACCACCACTGTGAAACAAAATGGGCTAACAAGTTTTTTTTTTTGATTATTAAGGATTTATAATTGTAATAAAAAAAATATTTTTTTTTTTAAATAAATAATACTTTGGTAACAATCAAATTCCAAAAAAGTCTATTTTTTCCGAAATGAAAATTGCAATTTTTTAAAATAACTGCCAGACTAAAGCTCCTTTCGAATTAGCTGGTTGTACCAATTAAAAATAGCTTTTGAATAGATTTTAGCTTATATAGATTTTAGCTAATATATTTGTTGTTCTTTAGCATATCAATGAATGTTTCTTCATAACCAATAACAGTAAAAAGTCTGTAAATGTTGTAATTTAATTAGCTTGTATTCTGTATTTTTTTTCTATAGTTTATTTTTCCAAAATTAAATTTCAGTTAGAACTAGTGTAATTATTACAGATAATTATTGAATATTCCTTTTATGCAAATTAGTAGTTAGCTACACTGAAATAAAAATTTTAATTTTTTAAATTTATTTACTTTTTTCGACAAACATTGTTACGTAATAAAAATTTTAAATTCAAAAATCTTTTCTGAATAAATATGTTTTTCAAATTTCAATGTCAAAAAATAAATATTTAATAAATAAATGTGAAATAAATTTTTATTTATTCTTTAAAATAAATGAATATTTAAACAATTTTTTAAAAATTTTATTTAAGAAATCCATTAAGAATAAGGAAAGTAATAAACATATTTTGCAAAATGATAAAAATAAAACTCTGATAATAAATTATTAAAAAAAAAACCCATAAAATAAATCATATTACATAAAAGAGAGAAAAGAAAATACATGTAAAAATTGGTTTTAATACCAAATGAACATTGAAAGCTCCCGTTATGAAATCAGTTGTCGTTAAACACTTCCTTTTACGGTTACGTTTATATTTAACTCTTTATTATAATGTAGCTACATTCTTTACAATATTTAGGTCAGGTATTTTTATTTATAATATTTAAGAAAATTTTTTACCTCTTTTTTTTTTTCTTTTTTTAATTAAAATATTTTTTTTTTACTAAAAAATTATGAAAAATAAATTACTTTTGCTGTTTGCAATAAAAAAATAACCACAATAAAAAATTTAATAAATTAAATAATTTCATTTTTTTATAATTGCGTATATAGAACTCATTTTCAGTCAAAAGTTACTTTCTGTACTAATTATTTTTTAAAACAATTTTAATTTTTAAATATTTTGCTACTCCATGGTAGATGCACAATGTCAGTTTGTTTTGTTTTCTTACAATTTATGAAGATACAAATTAAAATAAATGTTCAAACAAATGCTTCAGAAATTAAATCAATTTTTCAGAATTTAAACAAATAAACGCAAAGCAACTGAAGTGTTTTGAGATCAGTAATTTAGTGTTAGAAAACACTTGAATGGCTTTGGTTACCTTTGTGATTTTTTAGATCTGGGACATGTTCCTCAATGAAAATGCGAGATTTTAAGCCAATTGTGTTTCAAACTTTATCCGAATAGTGACAAATAAAAAATCGTTGCGTTGCTCCCTCTCAGATACCTATAAATTTGAAATATATATGCATAATATATAATTATATATATGTGCTATAAACTTCTAAGATTAGTCGAAATTGAGTGTTTTCAATTAGTATTTGGTTTTCACAGCTGCTGTTCAAGTTACATGTGACACAGAAGAGCTTTCTTGCCACTGCCAAAGAGAAATTGTCCATAAGCCTTGGATATAAAAAAGAATGTCTCAATCTAACTATTCTTTATCAATTCACATAAGAATTGGGCCTTTCTTTATATTTCTGGCCATAAAAGCTGCTGGACATGTGTAATAATATTCAGCTGGTATTAAGTTAGTTTTTTGAAATCGTATTTTAATTCATTATTAGATTCAAAATCTTACTTTTACAAGAAATGAAAATCTAATTGTATACATTTAATATTTTGAAATTAATCTTTAGATTTTTCAAAGTGTTAGTAATAGTTTTAATCTTATCTAAATCAAAACTCTTTTGCTACTGTAAAATTACATGTTACAATTCAAATAAAAATTTTGCGTAATATTTATTTGATTTCTTAATTTCTTCTTGTATACCAACAGCAACATTACTTAAGCCATAAGATTTAAGGCATAAACGTGCATAAAAAGGTATTGAAAATTAATTATAATCTTATTTCATTTACCAAGGAAGATAGCCATATTATCTGAAACAAATTTTGTATGAAAGATTAATCTATATGCAATACAAATACTTTATGTTGTATAATTGTAAAATCAATTAAGAATATTTATGTATCGCATGATACAAACACTTGCTTTTTTTTGTTAATTACAAATTAATTTTCTAAATTGATCAATTTAATCAATTCACATAATATGTACTTTTAAATTCATCAAGTATATTACAAAATTAATTAATAGCTAACACATTCTATAATTGCCTTTTTTTTGTTCAAACTAATTATTTTTTATAAATTAGTTTCGCAATTTTTATTTTTTTTGTTTACATTTTCTTATCCACAATAATTGTTCATCAAAAGATATACATGAAACTTAATTTATGGAGTAAAAATCGTATGACAAAATTGTTGAAATAAAATCAAGCTTGTTTAAAGTACTCTTTGGCAAATTTATGATTTTTTGTGAATTTATGAACATTTTTGCAAATTCTCTATTTTAGTTCTAACTTTACGATTAACAATTTTAACAGTACATTTACGACAGGTTTGTAAATTCACTATGAATTGTAAAATTATACACCAGAAAATTTATAACAATAATGTACTCTATTGTATAATGTAAATAATATAATACATCATAATATATATATTAGACTGTGTCTTATTTTTTTTTTTCGAGATTTTTTTACTCCCCCCATTTTTTTCGAATATTTTGGTCATAAAAAACACCCAGCTCCATGAATTTTGATTTTTGATTTTTTTAACCCGTGCCTCCGGGCAGTTGAAGTTTTCCATTTAAATAACATGGGTATTTCGAGGTTTTAGCTTTATAAATTTTTACAGAGGCCGCAATATGTTTTAAGAAGCTAGTTATTGCTGGAAAACATACTTTCATATGTTGTAAAGACATGAAACCTCCATTCATTCCAATGGGACTTCTGGGCCTAAATCGCAAATTAACATGTTGGCTAAATCTTATAAAACAGGGTTTTTCGGTAATTTTCGATAAAACGCTGCAACCTCAAAAATTGACCAAAACATTTCTGGTAGGGCTACTTTTTTCCCTCTAATTATCACCTTTCAAACGTCGTAAACCGTGTATTTTTATCACTGATTTTCTCAGCACTATAGTCAATTAACCTACTGGTAATTTTTGACCCTAAATGACCAATTTTTAAATTTGTTTAAACTACTGCCAAAATTGTAATTTTTGACAAAATTAAGTTTTACAGGTCTAAAAAATTTTCTACAAGCTTTAAGTTTCCAAAAATTCTTTACTCGTCTGTTTTCTTGAAATAGTTTTTAAGATAACGATTTTCAAAGATAATTATAAAAATTGACTTTTTCTTTAAACCCTAAAATTGGGACTCTGACTTTAAATTATCATCTCTGGTTAATAGCTTATTGAAAAGCGGTGAGTAAAGAATTTTTGGAAATTTGAAACTTGCAGAAAACTTTTATGACCTAAAAAGCTGAATTTTGTCAAAAATTACAATTTTGACAGCAATTTAAAAAAATTAAAAAATTGGTCATTTTTAGTCGAAAATTACCGTCAGGTTAATTGGCTATAATGATGAGAGAATCAATTTTAAAAGAACGCGGTTTTCGGCGTTTAAAAGGTGACACTTACATCAAAAAAATGAGACCAACCAGAACTGTTTTGGTCAATTTTTGAGGTTGCAGCGTTTTATCGAAAATTATTTTAAAACCCTGTTTTATAAGATTTAGCCAACATGTAAATTTGCGATTTAGGCCCAGAATTCCCTTTGAAATGAATGCAGGGCTATTTGCATGTCTTTTCAACGTATGAAAATATGTTTTCCAGCAATAACTTATATAAAAATTTACAAAGCTAATACCTCGAAATTCCCATGTTATTTAAATGGGAAACTTCAAGTGCTCGGCGGCACGGGTTAAAAAAATCGAAAATCAAAATCCTTGGAGCTGGGTGTTTTTTATGACCAAAATATTCGAAAAAAATGGGGGGAGCCAAAAAATATCGAAAAAAAAAAAATAAGACACAGTCTAATATATATATGTTCAGATCCAGCTTAACTCACCAAACCAAATTTTTTCTCAGGTTTTTTCTCTAAAACTCTTTTTTTAGGTCATTGGTTGAAGTTTTCACTGGAGTTTCCAAAAAATATTAATTTCAAAAAAAAAATTTCTGATAACCGAAAATTGGTTTTCTATGAGATTTTTGAGTTTAGGGCTTCAAAAATATTTAATCGTCTCAAAACCAACGCATTTAATATATATCCTATCCTATTCCTATATTCCTATATAATTATATGAGCAATTATTTTAAAATTGATACTTAACTCGAGCCTGGAATCGTAAATTTTTTTTTTTGAGGGCACATCGATATGACCCGTGTTTTCAGATAGTTTGAACCTTCAGAAAACCGAAAAAAATCGTGAACAAGAAATCGGCGATAGGTGCCAAAAAGATTTTTTCACTTTTATGTCAAAAAATGTGTTTTTCGTATCTGAGCTACCCCAAATTTTGAAAGTAACTTTTTAGGTAAATAAAATTTAAAAAAATAGATAAGAAAATCTGATCGCCAGGGAAAAACCACTCCAGAAAAAAAAAAACTTATGTTTTTCGGATGAAATTTAGCCAAGTTATCGTACATTTAAGATTTTGCCCAAATTCGTCTTAAAAAAGATTGAAATTTTATTGAAAAAAGCCTGTTTCTGAACCTTAAACATGCATCACTCGCTTGATTTTCATCGTAAAATAATAATTTTTTTTTTAAAATCGATTAATTTTTTCCTGGCAATTCAATTCTTTAAGAAAAAAATCATTTTTATTGACCAAATTTCAATTTTTAGGTCAAAAGCCTTTGAAAACTGTAAGTAGCAAGATTTACTTAACACAGTTTTTGATCTAAAAATTAAAATTTTGTCAATAAAAATAATTTTTTTCTTAGAGAAATGAATTGCCAGGAAAAAATTAATCGATTTTAAAAAAAAAATTATTATTTTACGATGAAAATCAAGCGAGTGATGCATGTTTAAGGTTCAGAAACAGGCTTTTTTCAATAAAATTTCAATCTTTTTTAAGACGAATTTGGGCAAAATCTTAAATGTACGATAACTTGGCTAAATTTCATCCGAAAAAGATAAGTTTTTTTTTTTCTGGAGTGATTTTTCCCTGGCGATCAGATTTTCTTATCTATTTTTTTAAATTTTATTTACCTAAAAAGTTACTTTCAAAATTTGGGGTAGCTCAGATACGAAAAACACGTTTTTTGACATAAAAGTGAAAAAATCTTTTTGGCACCTATCGCCGATTTCTTGTTCACGATTTTTTTCGGTTTTCTGAAGGTTCAAACTATCTGAAAACACGGGTCATATCGATGTGCCCTCAAAAAAAAAATTTACGATTCCAGGCTCGAGTTAAGTATCAATTTTAAAATAATTGCTCATATATATAAATCTTTAATTATGTTTATATGTTTGTATGTCTGAACGCAATAAACGAGAACACGATAAAAACTACAGACATTGGGTTTACGCAAAATACGCAAAAATTACGGGTCAAAACATATGTTAGGTTTTATTTCGATTGATAACGACAAAAAATTTTTATGTTGAAAAAACTGAATTTCCAAGAAAAAAATTTTTATCATATTTTTAAAAAAAACCAAAAAAACTGAAAACCGAAGAAAAATTTTTTTATCAAAAAGAATTTCATTCGATTTGGGTATATTTTTTACGTATCTACCTAAATTTTCAAGGTAATCGGTTCAATCTGTCAAAAGTTACAATCATTTTTCGAAAATTATAAAAGTTTAGGACTAATATTAAATATATTTCTTATTTTTATCAGCCACCAAAGTAGTAACTAAAGGTGAAGCTTTTTATTGCTGATCACTAATTAACCGTCTGAGTTTCATAAGCCCGTAATTTTTATGATTCAGTAAATTTTAGATAATACTTCGGGTAAAAAAAGATTATTTTACAAAATATTGAGTAACCTAAAACAACATATTTTTTTAAAAATCAAGTTGCAGGGGTCCAGGTAGGCGCAGTCCCCATGGTGGTTGCCAAGGCGAGCAAAGCGAGCCAGAGGCAGCTAGTATATATATAATGTATAATGAACTATATAAATGTGTATCATGTAATTACAAAATCGAATATAACATTAATTCGTAAAAATAAGTACTATTTATTTAAACAACAAGGTTAAAGTCGAGCAAAATAAAATTTTTTTGCAGCTTAAAATTGTTTTTTCCTAAAATTTTTTTTTATCTTTGCGTAAGTCACCATTGTTATAAATTCTTATCTGATCAGCAATGGCTAAATTAAAAAACATTCATTACTGAAATTATTGACGTAAAAAAACCTTGAACCTATTATGTGTTTCCTCGCCTTTTAACAATTATTGACAATTTTTGTTTGCATAAATTGGTTGCTAAGTTTCCTACCAAAATTGTCTATTTTTTGAACAAAATTATTTGTTGTCACAATTTTTACTTTTAGTTACTCAGTTACATTTGTCAAAAATAGCTCAAATTTTTTATATCCTAAATTATTTGAGTATTATTTTTTATCTGTTGATAATTTGAAGTATTTGAAAAAATGAAAGCTATAGTATTTTTATTGTTTGGTTTCTTACCTTTTGTTGCTACTAGCATTATCAACATGATAATAACTGAGGTTCTTGATGAAGTGAAACCTGATAAGGTTATGCTTTATACGGACAATTCAAGTTCTGCAAATTTCCAGCAATATGAATCAATTTCTAAGGCTTTGAGAAAGTATGTTCCAACAACTGAAGTAAATATAAATAATTTTCCTGATTACCTATACTTCGTCCATTCGAAAGAATTAAAATCTGGGATACCAAAAGCATATACAGATGGAAACTTTTGTTATAATCGCCGAGCTGTTGCACCATTGCATGTTTTTGCTTTCAGTAGCAATGGCAATGGAAAACAAATTACTTATAAAAGTGTATTGACATTGATTCAGAATTTATTATTCACTTTATTGCTTGGCAGCAAAACAAAAATATTGTTGTTGATATTTTATAGTAACTTTTCCAGCGATGAAAAACGAGTGATAATTAATTACGCACTGCAATGTGGGTTCATTGATACGACAATAGTTGAGATAAATTCAAACCAATTCTTCAACATCTTTTACGCCAATCCTTACAACGCTCCCAGCATCAAAAACATGCAGAAAGTTTCTGCTAAGATAAATTTCTTCCCAGACAAATTGAAAAATCTACATAAGTTTAATTTAAAAACCGGTGTGTATAATTGGCCCGTTGAATATACAAATAACCGTGGATTACCAGCAAAATTTACTGCTAAGCTGCGATTGTACAAAGTATACAAATTCTTTGTAGAATCTCTTAATGCCACCACCTCATTTATTCCAATTCCCCAAGTTTCTTACGGTAGAAATATGATACTTTTAACAAATATTGAAGATATTTCTCATAAAAATGTGTACATAACATATTCCTTCCAGTATTTTGAAAAATATGTGGCATTGGTTCCATTATGTAACAAAAGTGAATATCTGCTTGCCGACAATACTTTTCATTTAATGCTTTTTTCTTTAACTTTACTAGTAATTTATTTAACAGCGCGGTTTCTGAGACTTGATAGCTCCGAGTGGACAATTTTAAATATTTTTGCTATTCTGTTATCGGTAGGAGATATAACTACTCGATGCTTGCGTTCTAAAATAATTTACTCATCAGTTATTATTTTTTCTATATTTTATGCAGATGATCTAATCTCAAAATTAACGCGATTTGATCTTATTTCATATCAATACCCACTGATTGAATCTGTGAAAGATGTTTTCCAGAAAAATGTTTCAATAACAGAAATGCAAAATGCATCAATTTCTGTTTATAAAAATCTTCCTAAGGATGTTAAAATTCTAGCAGAAAATATTAAAATGAAGAGTTACAGTGAAATTATTAAACCGGGTAGAAATGCAATAAGTGTATTGAAGGAACTCCAAGCTGATGAAGCAATTTATTTGACGACAATAAAGTATGGAAAAGAAATATTTACAAAAGTCGATTTGAATTTACCATGTTTTAATATGTACATGGACTTTGGGTTGCAATACTATCATTTAATTGAAATACATGATAAATTTAATCGGCGGGTAACAGAAACTGGTTTGGATAAAAAATGGGAATCGGAACACAAAGTAGCGAGAATGGAGTCAACAAAGGATCTGGATCTTGAAGTAGATCAAGATGTGCTGTTAAAAGTTCTTCTTTATGAATTGGTGATAGGATTGAGTTTGGCAAGTATTGCATTTTTATCGGAGTTATTTTATTTTTACTTTATCAGAAAAGTGATAAGCAAGATGAAATCACGCGTTCTTCCTTTACATTCAAAGCGTAAATTTAATTTCAAATTTCCTAAGTTTAATTTGAAATTTCGTAAGTTTAATTTTTTTCGTTAGTTCAATTTAATTTTAATACTTGCTTTTTTAGTTTACAATTTTTTTCAATTTATTTTAAATACATAAATTTGAAAGCATTAAATTAATAAATATTTAAAGATTATAACTTTCTTGTTCTTATACTAATTCTAAAATATTTCTTTTAAATTTAAATTATTGTAATTATTTGGTTGTTATATTGAGAGTGTAGATTTGAAATTTATTTGTTATTGGTTTTAATAACAGTTTACAAATTTGTAATTACTATATGAGAAGTTTTTATTGATATTATAAAAAAATATAATTTTTATATTTAAAAAAATGTTAAACCTTGAGTTAAGATCGATATAATCAATTTAACGATTTTTTTGTTACCACGATTTGTTTTGTCATTGAACTAAGTTAATTAATGTGATTTTAAAATACTTTAAAAATTAAAAAGTTTAAATGTAAAATAAAGAGCTTGGCCGTATAAGATAGGCGAATTTGCACTCACCCTGTATAGCATATTAATTAAGCATGTGTTTAGGTATCAAAAAAGAAAATTTTTCGCGTTGGTTTTAGCCCTCTAGCCCTTTTCTGTTGCCCGCTACCTCAAAAAACGTCTAAAAATCGACATTTTTTTTTCACATATTTTCATAATAACACAACTTTTCTTATTCCTCGTACCTCCCATCCCCCTCTTTCCCCCCACTAGACGCTTAAAACTTTACTTTAGAAAAGTCAAAAAATTGAAAAATCCGATATTTTCCTAGCACTTTAAAAGTCACGATAAATAATTTTTTTTTCTAATGTATATTTTTTGTAGAAGATTACCGTACTGGTCATAATTTTTTACTATAGGTAGTGGAACGTGCCTAAAATGATTTGAAGATTAATTAAGAATTAGCAGTATTGAATATTATAGACGAAACACGCTTTAAAAGACACGTCAAAAAATTTTTTTCTATATGTATTTTTTTTGATGAGCATTACCGTAATGGTCATAATTTTTCATTATAGGTGGTGGTACAAGACTAAATTATATACTAAATAAACAACAATAAATATATTTAATATTTATTTAATAAAAAAATATTTTCCGAAAAATGAGCTTAGATTCCCCTTCAAACAAGGCCAGGTAAATCAAAAATGGTTAAAATGTTCAAGAGTTATGTAATATTCAAAATATGAAAGAAGAAAATAAGAAAAAATGGTTTTTTCAATTTTTTGGCATGTTTCACCACCTATAATGAAAAATTATGACCAGTTCGGTAATGCTTAACAAAGATTACACATAAGAAAAATAAAATATTCTGAATCTCTGAACATGCTAAAAAAAAATCGTTTTTTTCAATTTTTTGACTTTTTGAAAATCTAGTTTTAAGCGTCTGGTGGAGGGAGAAGGGCCGTGGAAGGCGCGAAAAAAATATTTCCAAAAAGTAAGTTAGATTCCCCATCGAACAAGCCCAAGTAGGTCCGAAAAGGTTAACATGGCGAAGAGTTATGTTGTTATGTAGACGAAAGAAAAAAACAAGAAAAAAATGGTTTTTCCGATTTTTCGGCATGTTCTAACACCTATAATTAAAAATTATCACCACTAGGGTAATGTTCAACAAAAAATATACATAAGAAAAAAAAAAGTTTTTGCAAACCTCCGAACGTGCTCGAAAAAAATCGTTTTTTTTAATTATTTGACTGTTGGAAAATCTAGTTTTAAGCGTCTGGTGGAGGGAGAAGGGCCGTGGAGGGCGCACAAAAAATATTCCCAAAAAGTACGTTAGATTCCCCGTCGAATAAGCCCAGTTAGGTCTAAAAATGTTAAAATGGCGAAAAGTTATGTTGCTATAAAGATGAAAGAAAAAAATAAGAAAAAATCGGTTTTTCCGATTTTTCGGCATGTTCCACCACCTATAATTAAAAATTATGACCACTAGGGTAATGTTCAATAAAAAATATACATAAGAAAAAAAAAAGTTTTTGCAAACCTCCGAACGTGCTCGAAAAAAATCGTTTTTTTTAATTTTTTGACTGTTGGAAAATCTAGTTTTAAGCGTCTGGTGGAGGGAGAAGGGCCGTGGAGGGTGCGCAAAAAATATTCCCAAAAAGTACGTTAGATTCCCCGTCGAATAAGCCCAGTTAGGTCTAAAAAGGTTAACATGGCAAAAAGTTATGTTGCTATAAAGATGAAAGAAAAAAATAAGAAAAAAACGGTTTTTCCGATTTTTCGGCATGTTCCACCACCTATAATTAAAAATTATGACCACTAGGGTAATGCTCAATAAAAAATATACATAAGAAAAAAAAAAGTTTTTGCAAACCTCCAAACGTGCTCGAAAAAAATCGTTTTTTTTAATTTTTTGACTGTTGGAAAATCTAGTTTTAAGCGTCTGGTGGAGGGAGAAGGGCCGCACAGTGTGCCGATTCAATCAAAAATCTGCTGACTTCTTAGAATTTAATTTTTTCACCCACTTATTTTTTTAAATCCTTCGTATACTCTCCTACTTTTATGGAAACCTGCTACTTTTTAAAAATTTTTACTCTTTGAGTCAGGAAAAAGGCAATAGTGTCCATAAACAAGGTTTTTTTGATTGCAAATAAACTTAGTAACCCTGTGAATATAATTTTTGCGTATACACCAATGTATAAGGGGTGAATTTTAATTGTAAAAATTTGAAAAAGTAGCAGGTTTCCATAAGAGTAGGATTGTATACGAAGCATTTAAAAAAATAAATGGGTGAAAAAATAAAATTTTACGGAGTCAGTAGATTTTTGATTGATTCGGCACACTGTGGGCCGTGGAGGGCGCGCAAAAAATATTCCCAAAAAGTACGTTAGATTCCCCGTCGAATAAGCCCAGTTAGGTCTAAAAAGGTTAACATGGCGAAAAGTTGTGTTATTATGAAAATATGTGAAAAAAAAATGTCGATTTTTAGACGTTTTTTGAGGTAGTGGGCAACAGAAAAGGGCTAGAGGGCTAAAACCAACGCGAAAAATTTTCTTTTTTGATACCTAAACATATGCTTAATTGAAATCAGCTATACAGGGTGAGTGCAAATTCGCCTATCTTATACGGCCAAGCTCTTTAAGTAACTTAATTGTGCTTTACAATCATTTGTAATTGTGTTCACTTTATAATTAAATGAAAAAATTACTGACAAAGATTTGAATTGTTTTTTTTCCTCTTTCTTAAAAAAGCAATGCGACCTGGCAGTTTATTTATATAATAATTATTGATCCCTTTTTTTCTTAATTTCTGGTTTTTAAACCATCTTTTTTTCTTTTATAAAGTATTAATTATTCTGCAGTGAGAATAATCATACTCGATAAAATTGTGGCATAAGTAATCAAAAATGCAATATCCACACAAATAAATGAGAAAATTGTTACCTTTATCTTTGAAAATAAAATCTAGTTTTTTATGAAAAAAAAGGAAATCACCTAAATTTTAGTAAATTAGTTAAGAAACTAATAATTTATTGCCAACTTCGAACAAAAAACTAAATAAAATGTGAATAAGAAAGTACTTATGGAAATTTAAACCATTAAAAAAAAAAATCGCAAAGAATTATAAATACCCTGCCAACTAGCTGGCACTAAGGTTCCTCAAACAATGAGCTTAATACTTCAATATGCCACAGATGTCACCGATTACAACCATGCAATCATACACTCATTTCTATTAACTTTTAAAAGTTTGTTTTATTGATTAAAAGTTTTGGAACAAACTTTCAAAAAATTAATTATCAGATTCGAGATATCGAGTAAAAACCATATTTTCAAATATAAGTACTTTCATGGAACTGTATGAAGTATTATATCCAGAAACAAAAAAAAATATTGCAGTTTTTAAAATGTTGTTGTTTTTTTAATTATGAGAAAAACTTTTGCAAAAATTCGGTATCAGATCCAAAAAATGACTATAAACGAACTTTCTAAAACTAGTACACTCATAGAAATAAATTAGGTACTACGTCCAAAAAGAAAAAAATATTTGGTGTTTTTTGTATTTTTTTGTGGCGAAAATTGCGAGAAAAAAATTTTCAAAAAATTAAGTATTAGATTCGAGATATCAAGTAAAAACCATACTTTCAAATATAGTACTTTCATGGAAATAAATGAGGTATTACATCCAAATTAAAAAAAAAAGTACCTCAAGCTTTTTTGATAAAAAAATTTTTGAAAAAAAAATTAGGTCTTAACTCCATAATATTTGTGAAATATCACCAATTACATACTCACACACACAAAAATACACACATACTTTTTTTAAAAACCGGTTTTTTAGCTTCCTGGAGTCTGAGATTGATGCCAAAAAATCAAAAATCGAAATTTGACCTATCACAATGGTTCCTCTTTGAGGAATCAAAAAGCTAAGGCTTTAGTATTTTTAGTATTTATTTTAGTATTTTCTCTTTAATAACTTTGATGGAATCCACATTCTCATAAACTGAAAAATATTATTTATTATTACTTGTTATTCAAAGTATTCATAAATAATTAATCGAAAATTTTTCTTTTACCTGAATTTACATAAAAATATATTTAAAACTTATATCTGCATAAAAAATTTTTATCTGCATTTATAAAAATAATAGGGTTTAGATTATATTCTTATTTTTTTTTCACCATAACAAAATCGTTTGCTGAAAATTACTGAACAGTATAACTGGCACCAACTTTCTTTTATAATAATTTACTAAAGTAAGCTGAGAAAATATAAAATTTAAGTTTCTAAATTTGATTAAATTATCTGAATCTTCAAATATATATTAATCTTTCTTAATCCTGAAAAAAATCAACAACCCCTAAAAGGGGCGTTTTTGCTATTTTTGCACTTTGAGCCACCAAATTAAGTCCTTTTAGGTTTTTTGGGTCTCTAATCAAGAGTTTGGATCAATTTTTTATGAATAATTAATATTTCACCCTTCCGTTAGCAAAAACAACCCTTAAAAGGAGTGTTTGCTATAAATGCACCCCTTTTAGGAGTTGTTTTTACTAATTTAAGGGTGGAATTTTAATTATTCATAAAAGATTACCTCTGGCTAAATCTAGAAACTCAATTTGCTAAAAAATCAAAAAAATCTCTTTCTGGGGGTAGTTTTTGCAAATTTAAGGGTGTTCCGAAAATATCTCCCGGAAAAGACCCCGATTTTCGTGATTGGCGACCTAAAAAACATATAGTAGAGCAAATCTCATGATGGCCAGTAAAAATACGCCCTCCCCTCCCATCACGATTTCACGGGAGTAATTGTACCGCAAAAATTACTAAGAAATGTATATTTTAGTCTAGTTTATAACATCATTTAAATCTGCTAGAAGGATCTCGATTAGAATAGTTGTATTAAATCCGATGCACTAAAATAATTAAATTTATATACTTCGATAGGATAATTATTTCTATCAGTAGATGTAAGGTAGATGATAAATGAGGAGAATTCAGAGGAGTTTGAGTTATTTTTAATATAGCAGATTAACTATGATTTCAGCCAATTTCAGAGATTGTGCAAAGAATTTTTGATTTTCTAAAATTATAGTAAAATTACGATTTCAATTGATTATTTTTTAAAAAAAGGTACAAATTTTTAATTAAGTAATTATTTTTGTAAATTTAGTTAGTTTTAACAGTTTAAAAAATATATATAAGCTTTTTTTTAAGACAAAAGTATGTTTACAGGTATGTATACTTATAATAATTATAACGTATATCGTTGAAGCAGTAAGATTTAAAATTGCATAATTTCAGGGAAAAATTTCTTCGGGAATACAAAAATTTTTATTTATAAATTTTGATGTAGCTTAAAATAAAAAATATTTTTAAACATAAAATACTTCTGATAATCCATCCCAATTAATGCATGTCATTAAAATGCCCAAAATTTACAATATCTGCTGAAACCTGAAATAAACATAAAATAGACTTATAACAGGCTTCATTTTTTGCTCGCTTTAAAAATTTTTAATATATAAATATGCAAGAAAAAATCCTTTTTATATACAACTGGGGATGCACCTTCAAAGTCTGCGATATCTTAAAAACTGTATTAAGTGACCCAAAAAAAATTACAAGACTAAATCTCATCACGGTTGATATTTAAGCCATAGGCTATAGGTATAGTCTATAATTATAGTCTATCCAAGCTATAATTTTGGTGAAAAAGAGATAAAAAATTGTGTGAACGCATCAGGGACTTAAAGGTAAAAGTAAAATATTGATTATTTATTTAACTATATAATAATAAACTTGAAATAATTTTGTAACTAAATTTTACATATCAGCATTATCAAAATTAGACAAATAAGTTTATTTTATATGACCTCGATCAAGATTAATTTAACCTGGGAATTTAGTATTTATATGTACACTGTAAAAAGTAACTTTCTTATATTAACAAAAAAAAAAAGAACTTTTTCGAAAAATTAGTAAATTTTCAAAAAAAATTGTAAATATTCGAAAAAAAACCGTAAATTTATTAAATTTAGTATATTATCGAAAAATTTGAGAGTTCTCGATTTTTTTTTTGTGAATTTGTACACTGAGAAAAAAAATTACTCCATTCAAAAAAATTTGCTTTGTTTCAAGAAAATTATTCTTTTCAATACTGCCTAACATACGTCTTTTTGACTCAATGAAATCTTACGCATTGAGTTAAAAACATATTTTCTCTATTTAAAAAAATAATGTTTTGGGAGAAAGAAATATTTCTTAGAAACAATAAACAGTCGCTTAGCGACAACATCATGAATTTTTGGTACAATCAAATAATTAGTTATGTGAAATAAATAAATTTTTGAATCTATGAAATAATTTTTTCGATCGAAATTGTCAGTAAAAAATTTTTTTTTTTTGCAAAATGCAAAAAATTATTTTTTCCTCGATTTTTTTTTTTTTTATAGTTTTTTAATTTTTTTATTATTAATCTTATTTTTAAAAATTATTATTATTGATTTATATATATTTTTTTTAAATTATTTTTTCATTTAATTATTTTTTTTTTTTAATTATTTTATTTTTTTATTTTTTTATTAAATTAAATTTTAAATATTGTCATACCCGGGAATCGAACCCAAATTGCTTTGATTGTGCAGAACTATACGCATCGTAACCAATCCACTGGACCACGGCAGCATCTTACTAAATAGAAGTTAGTTTTCAAAGACTATGTAACGAAAAAATTATCGATAAAGCAGATTCAAAAACATAAAATAATGCATCAAGTTTTTAAAAAGAAATAAAAAAAAAAGCCAGATGGAATTAGCAGGTGGTAATAAACATATGAGTGAATTCTGATATTATTTTTTTATTTTAATGTCATAAAAATAATTATTTTTTTTTCAAGCTGAGTTTAGGAAGAAAAAAAATTTTTTTTTTAAAAACTTGAAAAATGTTGTTTGCTCTAATTATCTAAAATATTAATCTTTTTCGCAAAAACTTCTAATTTTTCATTAGCTGATCAATTTTTTTGCATTGAATTAAGTTTCTCTTATAAAGATATCTACAAATTACTTTTTGCAGAATAATTTTTATATAAATGAATGGAGATTATAGTTAATTCAGCAATAAAAATATATTTTATTAAAAAAATTGTTTCTTGAAAAAAAAGTACATTTTTTTGAACGAATAAAATATAATTATTTGAACGAAATAAAGCAGTTTTTTAAAATAAAGTTTTATAATTTTGGCATGAGATTATATTTTTTTGAAAACTACTTGCTTTGGATCAAAAATTAAATTTCATGATCCAAAAAAACGCTTCCTTGAATTTAGAAAATATTTTTTTGAATATATTTTTTTGATTCAAAACACTGAAAGTTTTTGTAATAATCTATCCAGTTTCTAGCGGCAAAAAAATATTCGTTTCTTCCAAGAAACATATGTTTGTTTGAATGAAATCAAAATTTAATGAATTAAACGAAAAAAATATTTCTTTCAATTAACAATGGTTTTCTTGTTTTGAAATTATATACTCTAGATTCAAAAAATTATAATTCAATGTCTATGATTTTCTTAAGCCAAGAAAATTTTTTTCTCAGTGTAAGAAAAATTTATAATTTACAATTTTTTTTCGAAAATTTAGAAAAAATAGTTGTAAATTTCCGAAAAATAGTTGTGAATTTACAACTTTTTTCGTAAAATCACAAAAAAAATTGAATTCTCGAATTTTTGGATAATATACTAAAATTCAGTAAATTTACGATTTTTATTGAATATTTACAACATTTTTTGAAAATTCACTAATTTTTCGAAAAAATTCTATTTTTTTTGTAAATCTAAGAAAGTTACTTTTTACAATGTAGGTTGGTGAACATTGATATTTTTAAGAAAAAAATTTCTTATTAGTTTAATTAAAAATAATAGAAATGAAATTGTAAAAGCCTGAAAATAATAAGGTACTACTATAATTTTCTTACCCACAACAAATGATCTAAAAATATCAACATTTCTTTTATACAATTATATTATTTAAATAATTAAAGAGTATAATTAGATCAAAATTATAATAAAAATATTTCTTTATTCACAACGTTTGGAGTTACGTATTGAATAAAATTTAATTTTATAATGTCTGTTATAAAAATTTCTGTCGTATAATTAATAATGAGTGTAAATATACATTAAACCTTGACTTATTTTAGGTTAAATTTAATTTCGAATCGGGTTTTTGGTTATTATATACACTCGTATTGTTAAAAATTAAACTGTAAGTAACAGATAATTAAAATGTTAAAAACCCGCATAACATATTGGTATAAAGTGTGTCCAATTCATGGAGTCCCCAAATCATTCAGATGCCTCTAATATGAGCCTATTGCATTGTTATGTGTGGGTATGTATGCTCTAAAAGGTGTATCCTCAAGATCTCAGAACCTACTCGATGAATTAAAAATCCGATAGACCAAATTTTTTGAAATTAGAACTAGTTGCAGAGTTTTCAGTAGCTCAGTGATTTCATTTAGT
Source organism: Anagrus nilaparvatae (assembly GCA_022575985.1). Classification (NCBI taxonomy): domain Eukaryota; kingdom Metazoa; phylum Arthropoda; class Insecta; order Hymenoptera; family Mymaridae; genus Anagrus; species Anagrus nilaparvatae. Next base: position 1,595,574 of record JAKSXM010000247.1, on the reverse strand, counting down.
AGTTCAAGAGGAATCATGAAAAAACAAATTTTAGATATTACAAATAAGGAAAAAATGCTTAAAATTAGACAATTTTCTTTATTTAAAGTAATCCAAAGGATGTCTCTTAACTGAAAGCCACCAAAAAATTTATAGAAATATGTAGTCATGCCTGAAATAGAAGAGTCTTAGCTTTTTATAAATTAAAACATATATATCGCTCATTTTCATTTTTTTTTGCAAAAATTGTGTCACGTGGTCGTGTATACCGATTGAAGTAAGAATTTACAAATTTTTTTGTCTTAAAGTTTGTATTTCAAAAAGTTGTTGACCATACACCATAAAAATTAACATAATTTTAAGTTGAAAAAAAAATTTGTGGCTAAAATATGACAAAAAAGCCTTTACCGTTCCCCTCAAAAGCCTTTACCGTTTCTATTAAGAACTTGGTGTTTTAAGCAAAATAAGTGCATGGATTTTTATTTCCTTTTTCTAAAGTTTGTATTTCACTTAATTTTAGATGTACCAACAGCTATTTAACCTTAAATTAATGTTTTAGATGCTATTTCAGTTTAAAATATGACCAAAAATTACGTATTTATTCAAAAAAGCATAAAAATACTTTTTTATACCTCAAGAAATAATCGGTTAAAAGCACAATAAAAAAAATTTTTTAATTTTACTTAGTTTTTATGACAATAACAAGTTGATCCTTTGATAAAAAAAACTTTTACTTTATGTTTTCTAAAAATTACAGCACTAAAACAAGATTTTTATATTATTTTTTTTAAATTTATTTTTGCAAAAAAAATGAAAATGAGCCATATATATATAATATTATGTGTGTAAGTTTATAAAGTTCTTTTTTCTATGAATTTGAAAAAGCACAAAAGTTTATCCTTTACTAAAATCAGCTGAGGCCTAATATATGTATATATTATAGTTATAAAATAATATTAATCCAATTAAAGTAATTATATCAATAATATAAATAAAAAATAACACAAATATACCATACAATTATCAGCAGTCAATGAATGTCCTTAATAAACTTCAAAATACGTTGTATATAAAACTTCAATTGGAAATAATATACCACGTAATCTACACGTTACTATTATTATTATATTGATTACAAAATTTCTTATTGTATGATATTGAAAAAGAAAAAAAAAAGGATTTATAATAAATGAATATGTCTTTGATTTCATCATTGAAACTTGATAATGAATGTAGAAACATAAAAAGGAAAATATAGTTTACTCCATGAAAAAACTACTACAACGGAGATTTCTACATTTATAGTCTTACATACAAATCTTACAGACTATAAAAAAAAATTAATTTTTTTTACATGGAAAAATGAAACTTAAAAAATAGATAAATAATTTTTACAGAATTAAACTGACCAAAGAATATTTTTACAAAAAAATATCTAAATTTTTGTTTCCAAATTTTACATAAAATTTTTGACCACCGTTAAAAAAAAGAAATTATTTTGTACATCAATTAAAATGATATTTATTTTTTTTACCTGAGTAATTCTTACAAATACTTTTCTTACATTTTAAATTATATTACCTGTACATTTGTAAAAAAAAAAAAATTTCTTTACAAATTTTTTTTTTTTTTTATAATCAAGCGGAACGACCTTTTTTTCTATGTTAAGTGTTCAGCGTGATACAGTATGGACTGCTATAGTATTTTAAGAGATGTCGCCTCGATGATAAAAATGTAATTTTTAAAACTTTGTATGTAATTATAATATGTATACTATTAGTAATCGTGGTATGTTCTAAAAACTAATTCTGTGATTCACCCTTATCCAATTTTGAAAAGTCAAGAATCGAGATGAAACCTTTTTTATTTACTTTCGAAAAATATTGCAAAAAAGCGTCCCAAAGGAGAATCGTTTCCTATTACGAGGGGTAATTTATAGCCCATTTTTTCTCCACTTTTACCCACCAATTATAAAATGTAGTAAAAAATGTTTTTTTTTATTTAATTTTTAATAATGTATCTAGGTCAAATCGGGACACTAAGTTTACTAAATTTTGATATTTCTTCTGTAATGCTGTATGCAAAAAAGTAAAATTAAGTTGCAGAAAAATAAAAAAATACGAAAATTGCGAGAAATTTTGATAATATTTTTAATTATTTCAATTTTATCAATTTTATGAAAAATTGTCGTTATTTACTTATACAGCATTACAGAAATGTTCAAAATTTCTAAAAAAAGATTTTCTATCGTAACATTTCCCGAGGAATCCAAAAATCGATTCAGAATTTTTAATATAAGTTTATGAAAATTTGTTTTTTGATTTTTAAGTCCTTTGATGGCAAATATTTGAAATTTTCTCTTAGTTTTTCCAATTTTCCGGGTTTTTTGAGGATTTTGTTGGAGGTATGTAGAGCGCAGAAAAATTAAATTCGAAAAAATTATCTCAAATTTTTACATCAAATTTGAGCCAATTTTAAAATCGTGAAACAGCTGCCATTTCAAAACCGTTGAAAAATTAGCATTGTATCATATTTTAACAAACTGAAACCATTCCAATCGGTTTTTTTTTAAATTCCAAGCTTCTACCTATCACTTAGGCCAGTTTCACTAAGAATTACTCATGTATAAACTAGTAATATAAATCTGGCCTACAAGATCGAAATATGATAAAACACATTTCTCGCTGGTTCTGAAAATTGGTGTCCCAAAACTTAACTGTGGTAATAGCCCTAAAAAATGAAGAAACTACCCCTAAATTTTAGATACATTGTTTTTACTCGTTTTAACTCAGATGTTCAACTGACAATATCAAGGGAAAAATAATTTTTAGTTTTTTTTATGATCTACTTTGTTAGGTAAAATAGACCATTAAAAACATTTTGTTATTGCTGATGAGGAACCATATTTCCAATTACTTGGCAGCGTTTTTTTAAATCGTTTAATTTTTCTCTGGGAATTCATTTCTTCAAGAAAAAAATTATTTTTATTGATCAAAATTCAATTTTTAGGTCACAAAGCTTTGAACATTGTAAGTAACAAAATTTATTTCAGGCAGTTTTTGATTGGATTTTGACATAAAAATTCACGCCTAGTCTGAAAGATCGGATTATGAAAAAGTCGGGCACTTCTTTGGATTTAAATCTTTCATTTATATTTTGTCGAGTTATTTAATAAAACGCGTCTCTCGGGGGAAGTGAAATTGAGCCAAAATTTGCCCTGCTTGGATCGGGCTGAAATTTTCAGGAAATGTTGCTCTATTAGTCCCCAGAAACATGGTCAAACCCGTTTTTGAAAAGCAGTCATCCTCTTCGAGTTTTTTTTCAATATGTCTACTCCCATTTAAAATACATAGGTAAAAACAATTTTGCAGCGGTTTTCCTGATTTTGCTTCACAATTTTAGTTTGACCAAGCACTGAAGTGTCCGACTTTTTTATAATCCGATCTTTCAGACTAGCCGTGAATTGAAATTTGGTCAATAAAAATTAAATATATTTTTTTTTTTTTAAGAAATGAATACTCAGGGGAAAATTAAATGATTTAACAGAAAAATTATTATTTTACTATGAAAATAAAGCATATATTAGGTTCAGAAACCTGTCAGAAACAGGCTTTTTTGATGAATTTCAATCTTTTTTAAGATAAATTTAAGCAAAATCTATAATTGACGATAACTTGACTAAATTTTATTGTGAAAAGAAAAGTTTTTTTTTCTTCAGGAGTGGTTTTTCCCTGGCAATTCGAATCTTTCAGCTATTTTTTTCAATTTTATTATTAAGTGATTTTGAAAATTTGGGTTAGCTCAGATATAAAAATGCGGTTTTTGACATAAAATAGAAAAATCTTTTGGTATCCTTCGCCAATTTCATGTTCACTTTTTTTTGCGTTCTTTAGGGTTCAATCTACCAGAAAACCATGGCAGTAGGCATGTATCCGACAAATTTTTTTTCTTCATTTTTGGTGCTATTAAGGTCTTACGTACGTCCGAGGTAAAATGCAAAAAAAAAGCTAAAACTTGGAGAGAGTAAAGTAAATATAATTTAATTTTACACGTAATTTTTTTTTTATAATTGACCTAACAGTTTTTGAGAAAATAAATAAATAAAAAATAAATTAACACAGGCTCTTATGGGGAATTTTAAAAAATGAAAAAAAAGCATTTAAAATACAAAACTTAGATATTTTTTTTTTATGAGTTGATAAATAATGTCCTAATAAATAAAAAGAGACCTTAAAATTTACAATCTACCGTCATTTTTTATGGTTTTACTTTAAAAAATGTATAAAAAATTAATGTTTATTCTGCTATTTCGTTGCCACGATTTCTGAACATTTTTTTTTTTATTTATTTTCTTTATAAATAGTTAAATAATATTATTTAAATAATAAATAATTTATTTAATGCCAAAATTAAGTTGATAAAATTTATTTTTAAGCTTTGAATAGTAATAATTATGTATTATTGAAAAAACTTTTTTATTTATTTGAAGTTGCAATCCATACTTTTATACATGTGTAAGACAAAGATGCCGATAGGTAAAAATCCTGACGTACGTAAGACCTTAAAACGTATTTTCGTAGTTTTTTTTAAAATATAAATATCAGGTTATGGTGTATTAAATGATTCTTTTTATCTGTAAATGAAAAAATTCAGATAAAAGATATTTAAAGATTTCAAAAGCAAAAAAATTTTTTAAAAAGTTAAAATTAAAAAAAATTATAATTTTTGATGTATTAAACACCATTCTTGTTATCTCTAGCAACATACTATAAAAATAAGTTAGATCTTGGGATCTCCTAATATTATATATCCATAATCTTTGCAATATTGAATTATATTATAATTGCTTGGAATTAATAGCAATTAAAAATGAGCAATTGAGTTTTAAAGCATTATTTGTACATCAATTTTAAAATTATAAACAAAATAAATTTGTTTCAAAAAAGATAATAAAATCCTGAATAAAATTTATAAAAAATTGAAGAAAAATGATTGTATTATTTTCTTGCCAAGGTGATAATTTATACATCCGGAAAAACTTTTTTTAAGCGTGAATAATTACAAAAATTAGAAATTTGATTAGATTTTATTTCTAAATTTACTAATATTTTCATAAATTAACTATTATCTCGTAAATTTTATTTTCTTTTAACAGCGTACGTAAACAGTAGGCAAAACTAATGAAAATTAAGAAATGACTTGAATTATTTAAAAGTAAAAATTTAAAAACTCTACTACTAGACAAAAAAAGTAAAGCAAGAAAATAAATAAATTTTATGATATGAAAATATTATTAAAAATATAATGCAGAATCTTAAAACTCGTGGTTAATTCCTTAGTAAAACAAATAAAAATATTTTTAATCTTTTTAAAAATAACTCGCAATCCTTATGGGGCGACACTTTTTTAATTAAAATTGTTTTAACTCCCAGGCTTTTTTTATTTCAGTAACGTAAAATTTAAAGAGTAAAATATCTATCATGAAATACATTTTATAAATGGTTGCTAATAAAAATTAAAAAAAAAAATTAATTATTCCATAAACATGAAGGGGTAGATTTAAATGAAGTAAGGGCGATTTGTATGGTCGGGTCTTCAAAACTGCCCCAAAGTATTTTTTTCTGAAAGTAAAGCTGCTATTTTTTTATCTAGAGCTCCCAAAAAGCAGTCCCATCGAAAATTTTTTTTCGCCAAAAAATATACGGTTTAAGGAAAATTTTATGCCTTGTTAGAAGATTTTTCACCAATAGGCATTTGAGAAATCGACTATTGAAAAAAAACAGCCTATCTTGGCGATTCCTCGCGCATGCGCTAATCAAAAAAAAATTTTGACCCCTGAATCGGATAGCCAGTGAAATTTCCTATCCGGAACTAAGTGAAAAAAATTTTTCATGCTAATGTAAGTTTTTACAGCATTAATAAAAAAAATTATGACTTATTTTTCTTACTTTTTTTACAAAAGTCCAAAACACAAAAATGGCTGCCAAAAATAGAGATTTTGCTCTGGGAGGCTAAAAATTGGGCTGATGACTTATTTTTGGTAGTACTCTCAGAAAAAATACTTTGGGACAGTTTTGAAGACCCGACCATACAAACTGCCCTCACTTCATTTAAATCTACCTATAGTATTTCAAGACGGGTGAGTGAAACCAGTTACAAAGCCTGTAACTCAGTCAAATACACGAAGTATGACTAATTTGTTTGTTCCTTAATTTTAAAAAATAATTTTAATAACAAATTCAAAATCTTTAATTATTACGTGAACTTTAAAATTATTGGTGTAATATTTGCAACTGTGATAGGAACAGATTTAGAAGGAATTAATGTTTTGTTTTTTTTTCTATTAGGTGCAGCTTTTTTGGATAATTAATATTATTATTTATTTTCTAAAATTTTTTATATATTTACAATATTTACAAACAATTTTTATGAGATTGTAAACTTATAACAACATTTTTTAATTTATACCTATAACTTGTTTTATTATTTTTACTACATTTTATTGAAAATTAACATTTCTAACAAGCTTAAGCCAATGCTTTACGATGAAATACACTTTTTATTGTTTACACTTCTTCTTAAAAGCGTAAAATTTTAGTTTCTTATAAATTAATTTCGCAGTCTGTGCAAGCTGCGGCAGTTGGGGCAGCGTCCGCGAAGGTCAAGAGGAAGTCCTTCCCCTATCATAATTCGCAATGCACAAATAACGCAAACATCTGTATGGCCGCACGGATTGAATGTAAAATTTTGTGGCCTTACAAAACAGAGAATGCAGTTGCCTCTTATTATGTGTTCATTTCCTACACGTAATTGCTCCGGCGTCAAAGGGATGGTTCCCCTTTGTCGACAAAACGGGCATACATTTGTTGATAAACGAATTGTGCGAGCACAATTTAAGCATGAGCGGTGTGTTGGATGACACCTGTAAACTATCTCTGGTGCGACTTCTTGTAGACAAATTGCACAGTAATTCTGTTCTTCAACTTCATTATTTTCAACTGGTACTTGATTAGCTCCTTCACGTCTACAGGTAGGACATCTGTTATGTATTTGAATTAATCGTCGCGCACAGCCTATACAAGATCTATGCCCACAAGTGTAATCAAAATTATGATCACTTAGCAGGCATATCCTACATAAACTTTCATTAAAGGGCTCTTCGTCACTTTCTTCTGAGTCTGATATGACAATTAATGGAGCTTCAATAACTCGAGCTGCAATTCAAGCAAATTACAATATTTTAATTACAATTATATACTAGTTTAAATTTTTAGTGTCTTCGAATTTTTTATCATACTTATTTTTAAATAAAAGATTTAATTTTATTTTATACAAATACACTTTGTTTTCTATTGAATGACCAGAACTACTCATTAATATTTGAAAAAAGCCCTATCCAGCAATGGCCACAAAAAAAGATACATACGAAATATATAAAAAAAATTTTATTACATTCTTAAAAATTTACCTTCAAGCATAATCACATCTTCCAAATTGTCAGGGATATCGTGAGGAACTACAATAATTTTAATTTTTATTCAATAACTGCAAAATATACTTTATATATTCAATTAACAATATATATTATCTTTACCTTGTTCCATAATTACATCGCCATCCCTGTCTACATTATTGGCTACTATTTCACTAACTGTAAAAATTATGACAATACAATGAAGCAATATTCTTAAAACAGTATTAAAAGTTAAAAAAATTTCAGAAAAAATTACCATCTTCAACACGATTTCCATCCATCGCATTATTTCTTATAATCTCTAAAATCGGCTCTTGATCTACGAAGAGTAAAATATTTTATAAAATGTATCAATTTTTTTCGTATATGAATTTTTCAGTTTTTATTAACTAAAGACCAATTGATTTATTTTTTTTCGAATTTTTATAACTCATTTTCGGAGAGATTGGAATTATATAATATAAAACTATTAATTATTTTAAAAAATTGTATTAATTTTGTAGCGTTACAAAAATCAATTAAAAATTAATATTTATTCCTATGAGTTGAGTCTACTTATAAAATAATCATTCTTAAAAAAATAAACAAATTAATTACCCTGGTTGTTAATTAACTGTTGGTCTTGGCTTGGTTCTTCCTCTGAATCAGATATTGTTTGAATGTCTGTTAAATATTGTAATAAAATTAGTTACTATTATAATTGCTATTGTTTTTTTAATACTTAAGAGTAGAGTAAATAACCAGAACAACATAATAAAAAATTATACTATAACAATGTCTTCGTTAAAATTTACAACGCATTTTTCATAATTACATTAGCCAAATAAAGCTGTTATTTTTCTATTTTAATAATCTAAAGTGAAAAAAATGATTTCGTTTACCTAACCAAAATCAAGAATATGTTAGAATTGTAACAGTTAAAAGAGCAAACAATTATTTTCATTATTACATAATGGTAAATAAAAATTTAATAAAATAAATAGTGCTTCAATTCTCATAACAATAATTTTTAAATATTAATTAAAAAATTAATTGAGGAGGGCTCGTTAACTAAGACCTTAACATCAGCGTTTATTTTTTGAAAAAATTCTATAAAAATCAGTATTCTCAATTTACTGATGTTATTTTTCTGTCAATGTTCTATGTTTAGTTATGTAAAATAAATCGCAAAAAAATAAATTAATATAAAAAAAATCTTTTTAACTATTTTCTTAGTTACCTTCATTGTTGTCATTCGCTGTTCGCTCCTCTTGACCTCGATCTATAAAATGTTTAAAATACTATTGGTACCAAAGTCAAATTAAATAGGTATTACAAGATACATGTGTTTTGAAATACTTCTATTAAAGCAAATTTACAGAACCTTTAAATTATATTACATAATTACGAACAGATCCTACATCCTCCCCCCTCTTTATATTTTAATCAGTAATAAGTAAGTAGAATATAATCTTTTTAATTCTAAGTTCCCTTACTTATTACCTAAAAACTGAAAATTCAGCTTGCAAAATCACAGCCGAATTTCCCGAAACACTCGCTGGCCGATACCCCCGTACATTCAATATGCTAAGGCACCGTTGAATGTATGTCTAAAATCCCTAACTTATTTTTAAAAGTTAAAAACTTAGCGTGCAGTAACACAGCCGAATTTTCCGAAACACTCGCTAGCTTATACCCCCTAAATACAATATGCTAAATCACCGTTGAATGTATGTCCAAAATCCCTGACTCATTTTTAAAAGCTAAAAATTCAGCGTGCAATAACACAGCCGAATTTTCCGAAACACTTGCTGGCCTATAACCCCGTACGTCCAATATGCTAAGGCACCGTCGAATTTACGTCTAAAATCCCTGACTCATTTTTTAAAGCTAAAAATTCAGCGTGCAATAACACAACCGAATTTTCCGAAACACTTGCTGGCCTATAACCCCGTACGTCCAATATGCTAAGGCACCGTCGAATGTACGTCAAAATCCCTGACTTAATTTTAAAAGCTAAAAATTCAGTGTGCAATAACACAGCCGAATTCCCCGAAACACTCGCTAGCCTATACCCCCGTACATCCAATATGCTAAGGCACCGTCGAATGTACGTCTAAAATCCCTGACTTATTTTTAAAAGCTAAAAATTCAGCGTGCAGTAACACAGCCGAATTTCCCGAAACACTCACTAGCCTATACCCCCGTACATCCAATATGCTAAGGCACCGTCGAATGTACGTCTAAAATCCCTGACTTAATTTTAAAAGCTAAAAATTCAGCGTGCAGTAACACAGCCGAATTTCCCGAAACACTCGCTAGCCTATACCCCCGTACATCCAATATGCTAAGGCACCGTCGAATGTACGTCTAAAATCCCTGACTTAATTTTAAAAGCTAAAAATTCAGCGTGCAGTAACACAGCCGAATTTTCCGAAACGCTTGCTGGCCTATAACCCCGTACGTCCAATATGCTAAGGCACCGTCGAATGTACGTCTAAAATCCCTGACTTAATTTTAAAAGCTAAAAATTCAGCGTGCAGTAATACAGCCGAATTTCCCGAAACACTCACTAGCCTATACCCCCGTACATCCAATATGCTAAGGCACCGTCGAATGTACGTCTAAAATCCCTGACTTAATTTTAAAAGCTAAAAATTCAGCGTGCAGTAACACAGCCGAATTTCCCGAAACACTCGCTAGCCTATACCCCCGTACATCCAATATGCTAAGGCACCGTCGAATGTACGTCTAAAATCCCTGACTCATTTTTAAAAGCTAAAAATTCAGCGTGCAATAACACAGCCGAATTTTCCGAAACACTCCTACCCCCGTACATCCAATATCCTAAGGCACCGTCGAATGTGCGTCTAAAATCCCTGACTTATTTTTAAAAGCTAAAAATTCAGCGTGCAGTAACACAGCCGAATTTCCCGAAACACTCACTAGCCTATACCCCCGTACATCCAATATGCTAAGGCACCGTTGAATGTACGTCTAAAATCCCTGGCTTATTTTTAAAAGCTAAAAATTAAGCGTGCAATAACACAACCGAATTTTCCGAAACACTTGCTGGCCTATAACCCCGTACGTCCAATATGCTAAGGCACCGTCGAATGTACGTCAAAATCCCTGACTTAATTTTAAAAGCTAAAAATTCAGTGTGCAATAACACAGCCGAATTTTCCGAAACGCTTGCTGGCCTATAACCCCGTACGTCCAATATGCTAAGGCACCGTCGAATGTACGTCTAAAATCCCTGACTTAATTTTAAAAGCTAAAAATTCAGCGTGCAGTAATACAGCCGAATTTCCCGAAACACTCACTAGCCTATACCCCCGTACATCCAATATGCTAAGGCACCGTCGAATGTACGTCTAAAATCCCTGACTTAATTTTAAAAGCTAAAAATTCAGCGTGCAGTAACACAGCCGAATTTCCCGAAACACTCGCTAGCCTATACCCCCGTACATCCAATATGCTAAGGCACCGTCGAATGTACGTCTAAAATCCCTGACTCATTTTTAAAAGCTAAAAATTCAGCGTGCAATAACACAGCCGAATTTTCCGAAACACTCCTACCCCCGTACATCCAATATGCTAAGGCACCGTCGAATGTACGTCTAAAATCCCTGACTTATTTTTAAAAGCTAAAAATTCAGCGTGCAGTAACACAGCCGAATTTCCCGAAACACTCACTAGCCTATACCCCCGTACATCCAATATGCTAAGGCACCGTTGAATGTACGTCTAAAATCCCTGGCTTATTTTTAAAAGCTAAAAATTAAGCGTGCAATAACACAGCCGAATTTTCCGACACACTCGCTGGCCTATACCCCCGTACATCCAATATGCTAAGGCACCGTCGAATGTACGTCTAAAATCCCTGAGTTATTTTTAAAAGCTAAAAATTCAGCGTGCAGTATCACGGCCAAATTCCCCGAAAAACTCGCTAGCTTATACCCCCTAAATCCAATATGCTAAAGCACCGATGAATGTATTTCTAAGATCCCCGACATATTACCCACAAACTCTAGACTCAGCGTGCGAAATTACAGCCGACATTTATGAAAACCTGGCCAAAACTTAAATTAGATGATTCTATTTTAAACAAATTAAAAGTGAAAAGATTTTCAGGTTCGTAAATGATCCTACAATTACCTTAGATTTATGTATTTAAATGTGTGTAATTTGGTCAGTTCTGCATCTAAGGGATTAAAAATGAAAAAAGCAATTTATGTGTGCAAAATTTAGAACAAAACTAATGAAAGATTGGCTGAGGTTATTCTGTAAGAGTTGTAACTTTAAGAACTTTTTACCCATCAGTATTTTCACAAATATTTATTCAAACTCATATATCTTTGAAAAGAAATTTCTGTAAATATTAACTCAAAAAATAGTTTGCTTTGAGAAAATTTTTGGGTTTTAAATAAAACAGTAAATTAATAAAATATAGTAACTGTACGCAGGTGAAATTATTTACTCAGTTTTTTACGTAGTTTAGTACATAGTTTTGTACCTAGTTTGTACACAGTTTTCTATGTAGTTTTCTTCATATTAAATTCGTTTTAGGCTTATTTTTAAGAAGAAAGTCAAATTACTTTTCATAAAAAGTATGATTCAGCGTAAAGTTGATTAATTATTGCATAAACTTTGCTCTAAGTATAAATTTAAATCTTTAAAAAATTTTAACTTTTTTCGGGACTTGTAATTATTTTCCCCTTGTATTATTTTTTTCTTTTTTTTTTAATTTTTAAAAGTTTTATTTAAATTTTTCTATATACTTTAAAATTTTTTTCTTAATTTCAAAGTTTTATAAAAATTTGTAAAATAATTATTTTTCTGATTATAAAAAATTTTGGGTATCAAGGAATCGGATCAAATTAGGTGTATAATTAAGGTCACTCTATCCACCTCGGGATGTTTTTTGCGCAGCATATTTGTAACTGAAATATTTTAGGAATTTATTTATTTATAATAATTTTGTAATGAAAGAATCAATGCTTTTCAGTATTTGGTACAAGAATATAAAAGAAAAATTGAAAATGTTTATTTGTTTAAACAAATTTAGGACCTGTTAAATTTTTGTAATTTTTGGCTCATAAAACCCTGAGATTCCAGATCTGGGCAACTTGGATCAAAATTCTGCTTGGCTTATATTTAAAACCATTCAATTCTAGGGTGAACTATCGTGGGAAATTTTTCGCCAAACTTTTTCAGTAATGAGTTACAGCTAATTGTTTATAAACTTTAAAACATTTTAAACTTTTTTTTTATAAACAATTAACTGTAACTCATTACTGAAACGTTTGGCGAAAAATTTCCCATGATAGTTCACCCTAGAATTGAATGGTTTTAAATATGAGCCAAGCAGAATTTTGATCCAAGTTGCCCAGATCTGGAATCTCAGGGTTTTATGAGCCAAAAATTACAAAAATTTAACAGGTCCTAAATTTGTTTAAACAAATAAACATTTTCAATTTTTCTTTTATATTCTTGTACCAAATACTGAAAAGCATTGATTCTTTCATTACAAAATTATTATAAATAAATAAATTCCTAAAATATTTCAGTTACAAATATGCTGCGCAAAAAACATCCCGAGGTGGATAGAGTGACCTTAATTATACACCTAATTTGATCCGATTCCTTGATACCCAAAATTTTTTATAATCAGAAAAATAATTATTTTACAAATTTTTATAAAACTTTGAAATTAAGAAAAAAATTTTAAAGTATATAGAAAAATTTAAATAAAACTTTTAAAAATTAAAAAAAAAAGAAAAAAATAATACAAGGGGAAAATAATTACAAGTCCCGAAAAAAGTTAAAATTTTTTAAAGATTTAAATTTATACTTAGAGCAAAGTTTATGCAATAATTAATCAACTTTACGCTGAATCATACTTTTTATGAAAAGTAATTTGACTTTCTTCTTAAAAATAAGCCTAAAACGAATTTAATATGAAGAAAACTACATAGAAAACTGTGTACAAACTAGGTACAAAACTATGTACTAAACTACGTAAAAAACTGAGTAAATAATTTCACCTGCGTACAGTTACTATATTTTATTAATTTATTGTTTTATTTAAAACCCAAAAATTTTCTCAAAGAAAACTATTTTTTGAGTTAATATTTACAGAAATTTCTTTTCAAAGATATATGAGTTTGAATAAATATTTGTGAAAATACTGATGGGTAAAAAGTTCTTAAAGTTACAACTCTTACAGAATAACCTCAGCCAAACTTTCATTAATTTTGCTCTAAATTTTGCACACATAAATTGCTTTTTTCATTTTTAATCCCTTAGATGCAGAACTGACCAAATTACACACATTTAAATACATAAATCTAAGGTAATTGTAGGATCTTTTACGAACTTGAAAATCTTTTCACTTTTAATTTGTTTAAAATAGAATCATCTAATTTAAGTTTTTTAATGGTCTAAAGATTCTCTTGATTATTTAACAATTATTTTAGCAAAATTATCCAAATTATATCTAAATATTTCTCTAATTTTGCAATAAAAAATACTATTCACGTTATAATACGAATATTATATTTGGGCAGTTTACACCTAGGTGGCTTAGGATGACATAAATTTATAAAACCAAATAGATGCACCAAAAAAAAATATCGAAAATTATTATTATGCAATAATTTTCCGCTGAATCCGATTTTTTGAACAATTTTATCCTTTACCAGATTAGGACACCACAAAATAAATAATCAGGTGCCTTTGCGCTAGTTCAATTTTATTAAAAATCTTCGTAAATATATTTCTGTAACCTAATATATAAACTATATTTGTATGATTAAACGATAATATGTCTAATATATAATAGCTGCTTCGGCTCGCTTCGACATCCTGGATTACTCCACCTTTAATTTTGCCAGATAAATATTGTTTTAGGTTACTCAATTTTTATCTTATTATTTTATTTCACTTTACGTATTATATTGAATTTACCGAATCATGAAATATAAGACCGCAGAAAACCATGCAACAAATTAGTGGTAGGTAATACTTCAGCCTTCTTGGAACACCCATTCGTAGATTCTCTTATAAGCATCCTCCATTTATTGAAATACAAAAATCATGATAACAGACATCCGTTAAACAAAATAAGTGTTGTAATACTTTAGAATATGTTTATATTAGTCCAAATTTTTATGATTGCTTAAACAGTATTGCAATTTTGACATCGAATATTTGATTAAACCGAATCCTTGAAAATTTAGGTATATTATGCATGATTTTAAATTAAATTTTATTTTTTTTTTTAAATCAATTGAGATTATTCTTTTGTTAAATCAGTTTTTTTACGGCAAAAATTGTTTCTTCTTTCAACTTAACTGAAAGAAAACCTATGTTTTTCACACCAATATTTCTCTTCATGAACATAGCAAAAAAATAAGAATAAAATGAATGATTTTTCAAAATTTCTCTTCCAGTTTTTATCTATTAAAAACTATGTCGCGAAAAATTTATAAAAATATAAAGAAATCAATTTTTCCAACGAAAAAAATATGATTGTAAAATATAGCAAACACGCCGTAAAATTAAGAATTTATGCATTTGAATCATGTTTTTGTATGCATCTATTAGGTTTTATAAATTCTTTACAATAAGAATTGATTGAATAACTCAAAAACTTAAAAAAAAATATTTTGTAGATAAAAATATAAAAAAGTTTGGCTTTTTAGAATAGAAATATTTCAAAACATTGCATATATAAATATATAGGACAATTATATAATATAATGGAAATTTTGAGAAACTTGCTCATTGCCATTCTACTATATAAATTAATCCCTAACTTATTTAACCTTACTTTGGTACCAGTAATAATGGCTGCTAAACCATTTGAAAAACTTTATTTTTATAATGCAATTATATTTGCTTCTTATCACTGCAATTTTCTTAAATTAATTTTTAGCGTAGACGATCAGCCATGAAACGTAACTATACTTCAACGAGAATTTTGTTATAAATTTATAAATATTTTGAATGTACATAGTACTTTCCTACTAAATAATTACAAAAATAAAGTTTTCCAAAAGCTAAAACTAAAAAAAATTCTTATCTATTTTTGCATAAATTTTTTTTATGAGCATAAAATATATACATATGGGTGCTTTTCACAGGAACGGTATATATAGTGTCCCCCCACTTGTATCCGAAACGAAAGCTCTTTTGCACTTTTTATTCTTTTAACAAGTTAATAAATAATATTTTTTTAAAGTAACAACCTACTACGCATATATTGGTAATTTAACAATACATTTTTCTGGAATGTATGTGTGCAAAATTTCGCCACCGTCTGCAGTCCTTTTGCTTGATAAACTTTGAGTATTAACAAACGACTTTAAATTTGAACTTAACATTTTCTTTAGGATGCATATGATGTATTTAGGTCCCAAAAACTCATTTTTTTCAACGAAACAAATTTTCATGCAATCCAATCAGCTTATCGTCACATAAAACTTATATGATAAAAGTCTGTCCCTCGATTTTAGCAGTTATATGAGCGCGTACTCTATATTTATGCACTTGAAAGCACTTTTGTATTTTTTTTTTCTTATACTTAAATACTCCGTATGAACCGCGAAAAACGTAAAATATTAAATATGAAAGCTTTAACTATGAAAACTAAAACTATTAAATTTTTAAAACGCCTTTACAAATTAAAATGGCGCCACTGTCTATATCCTTTTCTCCAAGTGTATGCCATATTTTACTTAATATATCTTGTTCAATTATATGCTTTGATGAAAAAATAAGATACTCAGAGTTTGAGAAAATTTGATGGCTTCAATACAGTGTTATTTGAATAATACATTTAAAATGTCGCCACCTTCCGCATAAATAAAAATATCCCATAAGAATAACACGTAGAATTTTTTTTACATTTGTAGCGGTGCTATTGAAAATTTTAGGTATTTGGACCTTGTTAAACATTAAAATACAAAAAAAATTAAAAAAAAAGATTTTAAATTGTGCCGTAAACAATAAAAAAACATAGAGTTCCTGTAAAAATTACCCATACATATTAGCTGACTCCAACTCGGTTCGTTGGCCCCAGCATTCACCAAGCGGTCTTCGATCCCCTAGACCCCTCTAGTTTCAATTTTTCCAGAGAAATTTTGTTTTATATAAATTAACTTTTTAATGAATTAATTGTTTTAACGCGAAGTATTATCTAAAATTTACTGAAGCGTAAAAATTATGTCTGTAGAAAGCCATGTGACAAATTGGTGTTCAGTAATATGTAATACATTTATAAACGCAATGTTACATAAGCAAGAATTTTGATTAAATCAATGAATAAAACAAATAGTCTGGTTAGTTGAAAAATTCTATATACTCTGCTTGATAAATTAAAAAACTGAAAAGTACTGATTAAATACCGGATTTTTTTTTATTATGCTTCATAATTTAAAAAATAAAAAATATTGAATAAATAATAAATTTTATGAAATAATATCGAAAAAAAAAATTAAATAATAGTTTTTATGAAATACCGGTATTTTATAAAAAATAGGATAAAAAGGATATTTTACATCATAACATATTTGCGAATTTTTGTTCTAGGAAAAATTACTTAATATTACTTCAGTTTTGATTTCCTATTCTACAAGTCAAAACCGAATCATATTAATTAAATACATTGCGAAATGTACAACTGATCATCTCAAAGACATGCAAACTTCGAAAATTGATTTGAAATAAATATCCATGTGATATAATATTTTTTAAAAATGAAATATAAATACTTTTTGGCTTTTATGTTAAATTCTTTTTAATATTTGTCTTTTTTCAAAAAATTTTATAACTATTAAAATTTATGCACAAAATAAATAATCATTATTTAAGTCTTAGAATCTTTACAAGATCTAGTTAACCATAGTATTACCTCGATTACGTCCTCCCCTTCGTATCCTTTTTCTTTCGCCATTCTGATAAAATTTACTCCTCTTTCTCTTACGTTTTCTGCCAGAATTTCTTCCTCTCGAATGGGGTAAACCTAAAATAAAAATTATAGCCTGAATTATTTAAGTTATTATAACTTCGATTGATACAAAATTTAATTCTTGAATTGTTTGAAACACTTACCATTTGAAGGACCTGCTTGTGGACTTGGTGGGCCTGAATTTTGTACTGTGTTAGATGCAGGATTTATACTTCGATGAGTTGCAATTCCGCTGGAATGATCAGAACCTAAAATGAAAATATTATAATTACTTTCTTTAAGTTTTCATTACGTAAGTTAGTATACAATTTAATTCTTGAATTATTTTAAATACTTACAATTTGAGGGCCCTGCTTCTGGGCTTGGTGGATCTGCGTTTCGTACTGCATTAGATGCGGGATTAATAATTGTATGAGGTACAATTTGGATCAAATTTTCAGAACCTTAAATAAAAATTTTTAATTTAATTATTAATGTTTCCATTAAGTAAGTTGATATAAGTTTTATTTCTTGAATTATTTTAAACACTTACCATTTGAAGGACCTGCTTGTGGACTTGGTGGGCCTGAATTTTGTACTGTATTAGATGCAGGATTTATACTTCGATGAGTTGCGATTCCGCTGGAATGATCAGGACCTAAAATAAAAACATTGTAATTACTTATTTATGTTTTCATTATGTAATTTCAACACAATTTAATTCTTGAATTATTTTAAATACTCACAATTTGTGGGCCCTGCTTCTGGGCTTGGTGGATCTGCATTTCGTACTGCATTAGATGCAGGATTAAGAATCGTATGAGGTACGATTTGGATCAAATTTTCAGAACCTTAAATAAAAATTTTTAATTTAATTATTAATGTTTCCATGACGTAACTTGATATAAGTTTTATTTCTTGAATTATTTTAAACACTTACCATTAGAATGACCTGCTTGTGGGCTTGGTGGACCTAAATTTTGTACTACATTAGGTACAGGATTTATATTTCGATGTATTGCTATTCCGCTGGAATAATCAGAACCTAAAATAAAAACATCGTAATTATTTATTTATGTTTTCATTCTGTAATTTCAACACAATTTAATTCTTGAATTATTTAAATACATACGATTTGAAGGTCCTGCTTCTGGGCTTGGACGGTCTGCATTTCGTACTGCATTAGATGCAGTATTAATAGTTCTATCAGATACGATTTGGCTCGAATTTCTCGAATCTAAAATAAAAATTTTTAAGCTAATTGTTTATGTTATCATTGTTGAAGTTGATATAAAAATAATTTTTACTATTAAAAGGACCTGCATATTCTACTGTATCCAATGCAGGAATATTATGCCTAAAATTATTTTCAAATAACAAGAGTCTAGCCCTTCGTATTTGATTCAGCTGATCCTGATTTAAATCACTAGACGTGATTTGACTCGAATTTTGAGAATCTGAAATAAAAAATTGTTTATTTTAGCATTTGTAATTTCATATAAACTTTTTATTTTAAAATATTTACCATTCGCAAGGTCTGATTCTGGTCTTAGTGGACCTTCATTATCTGCATCTCCAAGTACTTCAATTTGTTGATCAACATAATTTGGTTGCTCCAACATTAGTGGAGATATATTTACTTCTATTGTAGGAGATGGCGTGGATTCGATTGAATATATAATTTGATCAGGAGATAGACGTTGTTGATGAAACAATATTTCTCTTTCACGATTATTCCTTTCAATTTGATCATTTTCACGTAAAATGTTCCGGACTAAAAATAAATTATGTTTTTTACTAGTGATAATTCTACAAGGGTGGCTCTAGAAAATTCGAGGTTTGGTCAATCTGGTGCTTCTTGTTAATTATGTAACGTAAATTGCTTTAAAAAAAGTAAAAAAGACCGCTGAGAGGAGGTCAATTGACCCCATTGACCAATCCCTGTATCCGCCACTGTACTATTTTACATAATTAAATGCTAATTACCTTCATCATCTTCTGCGTCATTATCCGACAGATATATTTCATCATAGCCTACATTCAAGTTTTCAGGCGCTGGAAAAAATTTTAATACTTTAAATACTGTTTTCTTTTTTTTTTACTATATAGAAGGTTTTCATCATTGCAAGTAGAGAATACATTTCTTATATACAATCCCCGAAATAATTAAGCTTAAAATGATTGAATAGCTGAATATTTCAAGAGTTCAAATTTACACAAAACCAATTGTAAAAAATTTTTAAATAGTTTAATATGAGGTTGGCGTCGCTAATAATTAATTTATTAATAAATTAGCAAGATTAACCATGAAAACAAGTTAATTTTTGTAATTAGCCATATTAAGTCACATTATTTCGAGATTATACTTACCACACACATACAGATTCAGACATATTATATATAATACCGTTGTCAAAATAAAAAAAAATCCAGAAAACTGGACTCAAATTGCAGGACTTTAACTCAAAAACATGAGAAAATTTTAATGTGGGCAATGATTTTATTCGATTATGAAACTTTTTTACGTCTGATATAAACTTCAAAGATAAAAAGGATTAAAATTTTTCAAAGTTAAAATACTTTTTAAAGTTATAATACTTTTTCATAAGAATTTGAAACATTTTTATTAATTGATAATCAACAGTAAAAACAATAAACCCGGAAAGAGTAAAAAAATTTAATTAAAATAATTTTTTAATGAAAGAATCAATGTTTTTCAGTAGTTGGTACACGAATGTAAACAAAAAAATTGAAAATTTTGGTTCATAAAAGCTCAAAAAATTACAAAAATTTAACAAGCCGTATTTTTTTAAACAAATAAACATTTTCATTTTTATTATATTCTTATAAAAAATACTGAATAGCATTGATTCTTTCATTAAAAAATTATTATTATTATAAATAAATATATGGTTAAAATATTTCAGTTACAAATATACTGCGCAAAGAAGACCCAATGGCAGATAGAACAATTTTAAAACGCGTTAAAAGTGAAAATATATTTCTTAATAATATAAACAATGGTTTACCATTAAAACGTATTATTCTTCCCCGCAAACGTCTCTCGTTAATATTATCTGGTACGGCCGGTGCATTTGGAGGGGGCTCTAAGTTTGGCATTTCATTAGGTTGAATTGGTGCTATTCTGGCTTCAGCAGCTGCAATATCATACGCTTGAGCTTCCCCTCCAGCCCCTACTCTACCTCTTTGATCTCTTCTTCCTCTATTATTATTGTTATTATTATTACCGCGGTTTCCTCGCCCACCGTCAGCTCCCATTGCACCACGAACACGTCCTACTACTGCATGAGGATCAGCAACTTCACCTTCTGCGGGATTCATTGCATTATTACGTTCTGCAGCTACAAAAGCCTGGAAAAGCGCAGCAAGACGTGGTCTACCTCCATCATTATTTCCACGACCACCTCGTCCACCTCTAGCTCCATGACCAGCTCCTCTAGCACCACGACCCCTGGCAACCCGTCCACCACCCCTCACACCACGTACACCTCGTCTTGCACCGCGACCAGCTCCTCTCACATTACGTCCACGTCTGACTACAGCCTGAGGTTGTTCAACTTCACCTTGCAGGGGATTTCTTGCACCAACAGGTGCTTCAGCTTCAGCAGCTGCAATCAGAACAGCAGCTTGTTCTCTTAAATTCTGGACTCTTGCTATGTGTTCATTATCTCTAGGCTCAAGTAATCTTTCTTGAGGCCCAGGTACAGCGAGTTGTTCTATTAAATTACGCATAATTTGTTCATTAGGTAGAGCAGGTTGAAGTGGTGCGTTATTAACTTCAGCAATTATTTCTTCAACGTGCCTCCCTGTGGACATACAAATATTTTTAATAGTTTCTATTCATCAAAACATTTAATTTTTATTTATAGGCATACTAACTTCTCAATCTTCCATCTCGTACGCCTCGGTTTTCAAAATTTCCTCCTAAAAGTTTGTAATTAATAATTTTTTTATATTAAGATTAATTTGTCAATAATGTTCATTATCCAACAACAAAAATTTTTTAAGCTTGTATTTTTTTATTTATTTGTTCACCAAGCTTAAGATTCGCGAAAATTTGTTGTGATTTGTAAAATTAGACTTAATTTATAAACTAACATTTCAACTTGATAAGTAAAAAAAGTGACCAGTGATTCAAAACTAAAATATAAATATGTTTCCATTGATCATGTTTGTAAATTTACTAACTGATAATAAGTTTAAAACCTTGCCTAATTTTAAGAAATTAATTTTTTTATAATTGCGTTCTTAAATTTGTTAAAATTTTATATACAAAAATTTGTATAGTTGACTTTAATACGGTACTTAAATAATAGAATATTAAAATATTAGATAACTTTTTAGAAAATATACCTAAATTTCTTAAATCAGGATTAAAACGTTCCTGAATTAATTGAAGTAGCGCCCTTTCTTCCTCTAAGTCCTCTACTCCATTATTTTCATTTTCTAGAAAATTGTGTATCACTAAAAGTAGTAAGATCCATTCATTTTGATAAGGAAATTTTGTATAAGAAAATTATTTATTTTTTGAGATTATATATAATTCGTGACACTAAAACTTACTGTGTCTTCTGGCATTTTGCCTGCAAGTGGATACAACATCCATAAACTCTTCCATCGTTATTCTAAAAAAAGAAATGATTAAATTTTAATATTTTTAATATCTAACCATTATTTAAAATTACGAAAATATTAAAACCTTCTCGTGACTAGACCTTCCTCGGCTTGCATTAATTGAAGGTCAAATCTTATCTGCTCGGCGCTTCGTCGACCTCTAACGATCCGATTCTGACGGACAATTCGATATCGATTGACGCTTTGGTTCATCAAAGTTCTCAACCGATCTGTAAAAAAAATTCTAAATCAACGTACCATAAAATAATATATCATTTTCTATAGTTTTTATTTTTACCCATAAATCGCCAAAACGGCAAATGAGCATTCATCAGTCTTAGAGCACCTCTGTGAAATAATTCACATAAATTGTTGGTTCTGATAGGGTTTCCAAAGACTGAAATTATATTTGCCAGAGGCACCCAGAAGCGGTTCAAATATAACCTAAAACTTTGCAAGTTAACAATATTTCCTTGTGCATCAATTCTTTGGCTGACAAGAGTTAAGGCTTCTAATGTTTGCTCACGTGGCAAGTACGGAATAGCTAAGGCGAAATCTAGTATATGTAGATAGGCATCATCGATCCGTAATCTACACCACCTTCGAAGAAGTGCCTAAAAAAGTATGGAAAAATAAATTGCAAAAGAAAAAATAATCTATTAAAGGGAATAATTTTATTATTTTCATTGTAAAAATATATAATAATAAACGAACATTTTAGTTACTGAATACATTCTAAAATTTTTTACAAAAAATGAAAGTGGAATGTGAACCAGATAAAATGTTCAATGAATCAACATTCTGCTAAATGTCGATGGATAAAATTTATTGATTTCAAATATAATCATTATATTTTATTATACGAAAGTATTGGTTTACTAAAAAAGATGCTTTAGAAAAAAATTGAATTGACAGAAAGCAGAAAATTTAATTTATTTTTTTTCAATGTTTTTGTTTAAAATTGCTAAAATATTAGCATTTTTTACCTGATGAAAATGAAAAACACATCCAGTTATTTGTAGAGGACCGGTAAATGAAGTAAGCACGGCATTCATGCTAGCTCTTTCGAAGTCCATTACGCAAGATTGGACGTTTTGCCTTAGTTCTGGGATAATTTCAAAAATAGCCATCCACATAGCTTCGTACAAAGCTTGCGTCATCCTATTTGCCAAAACAAAAATTGCCGCAAATCCCTGCAAATTTGAATATATTTTTTAAGAAGCGTTTATTAAAGTGTATAAATTAATTTTACTTACTGAGTCCAATCTTCGAAAATGTATAGTGTACAACTGTACTGCGTACGGTCTTCTGGGAACTATCTTAAATCATGATTAAATTATTTTAGAAAAATTAAGATACTTATGACAAAATTATTTAAAAGATATACTACAATTTCAAGCAGAATCTAATGTTATTATAAAATTCATATATATGCAACTATTAATTTCTAGTAATAAAGTTGTTTGACAATAAAAACATTTCTGTAAAATATAAGTATTATATTTACTTGGAAGGTGCCATCCATGAATAACTGAGTTACTTCCCTTAACGGAGCTATCATGGCATCATCAATAAAAATCAAGGCCTCTCCACCATCCGCAGACCTGACTAGTCTTCTGAATATTGGGCCGAAATTAGGGTGATTCCTTAGGATATTTTCCATTCCTCCTAAGTGATCAGTGATAGCAGGAAGAACAACACGCCTATGATTGTGCATTCTTCCTCTAAGATGATTGTCAAAAGGCAAATCAGCAAGGGGATACCTTTAAAAAAATGAGCAAATTTTAATTGCAAAAATAAATAAAAAATTTATAGTGCTTACAGAGCACTGACGTCGCGGTGAATCTCCTCATAAGTTAACAGCGTCTCTCGACACCTTCGAAACAATTCTCTTTCAAATAAAATGTTGTCTCGTAAGTTAAGAATAGGTAAACAGTCCTCAAAATGTCGCCGGTAAACGTGCACAGTATTGTCGGCGACAAAAACGGCACCAGGACACCTAATATTTCCTGCATATCTAACGGTGCATCTATACGTCTCCACCATTGATGTATCACGATAATAGGTGTAACCTGAATGTTCAAATAAAAATGTGCCAGCTCTGATCCCTGGTATTCTGTACATGCTATGTTCTCAACATTTACAAGATAAATTTATAATTATAAGAAATTTGAGGAAAGCAAGAATAAAATGATAAAATAAGACATTTTTATTTAATATAATTATTTTACAAAACTTATCAG
Source organism: Anagrus nilaparvatae (assembly GCA_022575985.1). Lineage (NCBI taxonomy): Eukaryota > Metazoa > Arthropoda > Insecta > Hymenoptera > Mymaridae > Anagrus > Anagrus nilaparvatae. The sequence continues at coordinate 1,571,309 of JAKSXM010000247.1, read as the reverse complement.
ATATTTAGTTTATAAAACCACTTAAAAATAATAGTACTATATGCATGTAGTTTTTGATCACTAGTTACATTTTTTACTTATCCATATAAAATTGGTGAAAAAATCAAGCAAATCTCAACACATTTTTCAGCAAATGTCTATTCTTATTTTCTTAAACAAAAGAATTTGATTTAACTTAAATAAAAATATTATTATAATACTTGTTTTGCAGATAACCCAAAAAAAGTCTCTTAATTTTTTTTTAATTTTTTTCTCAAAATTTTTTACATAAAAAAATTTAAAATAACACCTTAAATTGGACGTCTTCGGTTAGGGCACTAGAAAATTGACCACACGAATTTGATTTAAATTGCGTTTGTTTGGATTTATATATTTTTACGCCTGGAAAATTATGTTATTTTATATTTTTATAATATTTCGAATATTTGCAACATTCTCGGTACATAATAGTACAAGAGCTTAAGTCCAAAAACGTTTTTTGGCCAAAAAATTCTAAAAATTTTAAAAACATAGATAAATAAAATGCATGTGCAGGCAAAGTTATATTTAAATTTCTGCATATTTTGATTTGAAAACATAATATGGATCTCTAATAAGTCATTCCCTGATAGATTTGCCCATATTTATAACATTTTTTTGCTGAAAACATAAAAAAATGGACACTAAAAAAAATGCACGTTCTTGGGGTTGTGTTGACTATGTGTGGAGGTGCAAAACATATGAGCAATTATTTTAAAATTGATACTTAATTCGAGCCTGGAATCGTAAATTTTTTTTTTGAGGGCACATCGATATGACCCGTGTTTTCAGATAGTTAATTTTCTTTAAGGACGCTCTATCCGTCACTGGCTGTTTCCACGCAGCAGATTTTGAAAACGGAATACTTTAACCATACATTTAATAATAATAATTTTATAATGAAAGAGACAATGTTTTATGGAATTTGGTACAAGAATGTATGACGCATTATTTTTTTTTTACTACTTAACTTCGACAAAAAACTGAAAAAAAAAATTTGAAGGGTAGTTTGAAAAACCACTCCAGAAGAAAAAAAACTTATCTTGTTACGATGAAATTTAGCCAAGTTAATTTAAGATTTTACCCAAATTCGTCTTAAAAAAGATTGAAATTTTATTGAAAAAAGCCTGTTTCTAAACTTTAAACATGCATTACTCGCTTGATTTTCATCGTAAAATAATAATTTTTTTTTTAAAATCGATTAATTTTTTCTTGGCAATTCATTTCTTTAAGAAAAAAATCATTTTTATTGATCGAAATTCAATTTTTAGGTCAAAAGCCTTTGAAAACTGTAAGCAGCAAGATTTACTTAACACAGTTTTTGACCTAAAAATTGAAATTTGGTCAATATAAATGATTTTTTTCTTAAAGAAATAAATTGCCAGGGAAAAATCAATCGATTTAAAAAAAAAAATTATTATTTTGCGATGAAAATCAAGCGAGTAATGCATGTTTAAAGTTCAGAAACAGGCTTTTTTCAATAAAATTTCAATCTTTTTTAAGATGAATTTGAGCAAAATCTTAAATTGACGATAATTTGGCTAAATTTCATCGTAAAAAGATAAGTTTTTTTTTCTTCTGGAGTGGTTTTTCCCTGGCAATCAGATTTTATTATCTATTTTTTAAAATTTTATTTACCTAAAAAGTTATTTAGAAAATTTAGGTAACTCAGATACGAAAAACACGTTTTTTGACATAAAAGTGAAAAAATCTTTTTGGCACCTATCGCCGATTTCTTGTTCACGATTTTTTTCGATTTTCTGAAGGTTCAAACTATCTGAAAACACGGGTCATATCGATGTGCCCTCAAAAAAAAATTTTACGATTCCAGGCTCGAATTAAGTATCACTTTTAAAATAATTGCTCATATACATGCAAAATTTACATCGGCATACATACTAATTATAGACCGAAGCTCTACCTTAATGGATCCAAAAAATGACACCTTGTGGGCACGATATCTAAACAACAATCCATCCATTACTTTCATTTCAAAAGGAAGAAAATAATTTTGTTTTGTTATGAAGTTAATGCTTGATGATTACTTAATCAAATAAATGCAAAAAAGTTGTTATTGTTAAAGAAATATAAACAAAATAGTGATTTTATGTATCCTTAGCATTTTTGTTAAAAAACGATACCATATCATGTAGTCTATTTTGATTCAGGGTTTTATTGTTAAAAATAATTAATAATTTAATTCTAGATAGTAAAGAAAGTAACCGTTTAAAGAATATTTTTTTAACAATAATATTAACTTATTTCTATCTTAGTTTTAACTTATTTCTATCTTAGTTATTTGGTAAAATAACAAAAAATAACGCTGGGTGTTCAAAACCGCATCGATGTCCACCACCCCATCCTTGACCCTAATTAAAATTAGAGTATTCAGGTAAAATTAAAATATTCAGATAAATAAAAAAAGCAATATTCAGGTAATTAAAATTAGAAACAAAAATTTTTAAATATATTTCTTTTGTGGAAATATTTAAAATTTTGACATTTCTAGGCAAAATTAAAAATAATAAAATTGAGGTGTCCCAAATTTTGTGTCTTATTTTTTGCGTGGGCAATTTTTATTAAATATTTTTTTGGTATATCCTAATTTTTTTTATTTTTCATTCGCGTTTCTGAAATTAAAATTTGACTGAAATTAGAATTTCGTGTCCAAAATTTCGCATCGTCAATTTTCCCGTGCACTAACTGAAGGCATTCCTTTAATTTTTTTCTTTTTTATTTTCTTATTTTCAGTCACATAAATGTGTTTTTTCTCCATAAATGCATTGAATATGATTTTTGGAGATAAAGGAATCTAAGCAATTTCTTTTTTTTTATAACATTTTTTTAACACTTATTTTCAAGATTAAGTTTAAAATTTTTTTTATATAAAATCATAATATTGTTTCAAAAATTCTTAAAATCAATAAAAAAAAGTTTATCTTAGAATTAACATAAAAATATAGAAAAAATTGAAGGAACAGGTATACGAGCGGGTTTTTAAGGACATAAAAAAAATTAGAATTTTTTTTTTTCTTTAGGTAACGTTTTATTTGAAAACTCATAGTCCCTAAAAACTGTAATGAGTATTTTTCTTTCACACTCACCCACCTCGACTTGTAAGATAGATTTTTTTTATTAATTTTAAGAATTCTTGAAAGAATGTTATGATTTTATATGAAAAAAAATTTTAAACTTAATCTTGAAAATAAGTGTAAAAAAAAGTGATTCTTAAATAATAATTAAATTGTTTTTAGTTTATAAAAATCAAAAATTTTAAAAAATAATATTAAAATTTACGAAAAAAAAAATATATGATAAATCTAAAGAAGCATGACACCCATAATTTGAAAATATATTATCAAACCTTATTTAGCATAATGGTATATTGTGAAGCTGATAAGATTCACCGGTTCAAGACCAGGTCGAAGTAATTAAAAAAGAAATTAATGGAATAAAATTTAATCTTAATATACAGTATGTTTACTTAAAATCTAAATAAAAAAAAAATATGTGATATGAAAATTATTGAAATTTTAAGTATAAAAATAATTAAGATAAGAAAAAAAAATAAAATTTTTTTAAATATTTTTTTTTAGAATGTGATTTTACTAAAATGTTGTATATTAAAATCACACAATTACTTTTGTGAAAATTCAAAATGATATTTGTGATTTTACAAATCTATTGTTTTGTAAATTTTACAAAACTTTTGCTCGTGAAATTTATTCCCATTACATTTTTTGTGATTTCACAATAAGAAATTTTCACAGTGAATAAATAAAAATGCACTTACTTTTTATATGCTAATTTAATCCACAGCAACCTGCAGCGTTTGGTCTGGTTTTAACTATAGAGTATATGATCCATTATGACCCATTTCACAACACAAATAAATGAAAATAAAAATAGTAAAACATAACACGATGGACAAATAATAACTGACGCGACGTTTATAAAATATTTGGAAAAATATGAATAATTAAACGATGCCCCTACCTTGACTTTTAAGTAGAAAAAATTTAAAACCACGCCTAAGTCTATTGTCTTAAAGGATCTTAAGAACCAACGACAAATTAGAAAATAAAATCTTACCCCCTAAAACTCAGTACAGGTCAATCCAGAACGGAATGTATTGTTAGTTTATTAGTAAACCAATCACAGCTAAAATTTCTGGAACTCTGTTATTACCAACATTTTCTATTGGAAATCTTGAAAAATTGGGGCAATTGGTTCCTGATTTCTGGAAGCCAAAAAAAAAATTTTTTAAATTTTACTCTTGCAGAAAATTTTCTTTTTAGTTACTCAACACTGTTGTCCTCTTCGATTTTTGATATTCGATAATTTATTAATAATGAAATAATAATTCATAAGTTCATATCTATTCGACCACATTTGATTGGATGCAAAATGTGTATTCTTATTCTCTAATTCAGTGATAAATTGGTTTTTTTGAGATTTTTGATTTTTAGGGCTTTAGAAAGGTTAATTATCTCAAAACCAATGCTCTTTTTATGTATAGTATATACATATGATTGGGAAAATGTTTTCTTCTTACGCGGATTACCCAAACAAAATATTTTTTTCATTTTGGGCCACTTCCGGTTTCATTTTTAGCGGTTTGAATTTATCAAAATGACCGGAAGTCAAGTTCACCCTAATTATTTTTGCTCAAACTTGCCAGAATGCTGGCCTATGTTTCACCTTGTGCCAAAAAATTTTTTAAGATGTGAAATTCAAATGAGTCACCACAATGATTATTTTAGACTGTAAAAATTAGCCAAAATTAGCAGAAAAAAAGAGAATATTAAAAATTTTGTCTATAATTATTATTTCCGAACCACTTTTAGAATCTATAGAAAATTTTAAATTATAATCTTATAAAAATTTTAAACTAATAAAACTCTATTTAACTTATTAAAAAAGAATTTTTCCTTTTCATTCGGTTATCAAAACTCTTAAGTCTGCTCATAATAGAAATTTAAATAATTCTTTCATATTATTAAGATTATTAAAATTAGTTTATTTTTATAATCTGAAAGGTAATGATTTTATAAGCTTGTATCTTTAGACAATAGAGTATTATTTTAAATCTTAATATTGTACAACCCTTGTCTATTTTAAAGTAAAACCTATTGTTAAAATTAATTTTTAAATAAATTTTCTTTATATTTTAAAAGTCATTATAATTCAATTGGCGCCAAAGCTGTCTGGCATATTTTTGGAAAAGCCAATAGATTAAATTTTAAATAAAAAAAAACAATAGTAATATAATACTTTTACATAAGATATTTACCATAGAATAACAACGCAGTAATATTATTAACTTAATATTATTAACTTCTTTTTTTAATAATACTAGGGAGCAAGGGCACCAACCCCCTCAGATCATGCTTCATGTTTAATGTTAATAAAACTGTGGCTTAATTCATATATAAAAAAAATTGTACAGTAAAATGTCAATTGCAAACAATGAACTTTTTTCATAATTTTAATAAACCATTATTATTTATATTTTCAAAAGGCATCTGAAGAAAAAAATATTTATCAAGTTTATTGAGCTCTCTGACCCAGGGAACCATATTGATTTAAGTTTTTCACTGTTTCGTACCTTTTGCAGTATAAAATGACGAAAAAATTGAAGAAAAAAAAATCTTTCATTGTTCCATATGTACCCCTTTCGATTTTCTGGAAAATAAAAACTGTAAAAAAAATTTTATTTAACCTTTTCATCAGCACTTTTTTTATTACTTGTTTTTTAAGAAATTTTAACAAATTCAAATAGTTTTATTCAAAATTTCTAAAAGTGCAAAAATTTTTAAACTCACTTAAATCCATTTATATCAGGTTATTTGGGCTCTCTGGCTTTTTAGAACTCCATTATTTTTACGGCTTATAAATCTTGATACGGAAAATTTGTTGTAAATAATATTAGCTTAAGGATGCTGCTCACCTTTTTTGTTTGAGTACAGATTTTAATAAAAGTTGGTATATAACAAGAAAGCATATTAAAAAATACATATTTAAAATTAGAAGATCCTAGGGTGACTCCTTCATTATTAAATAATTAAAAATAATTTTGCTTCTCCGAGCATCTTATACATGTGATTCTTATGGGACGACATTTTACAATAAAAAATTAAAGTATTTTTTGAGTACAGTTTTTGATAAAAAAATTATAACATATAAAAAACATATCGTAGAATATAATTATTCAATTTATTTTAGACTAGGGTGGTTTGTTTATAACGAAAATTTTATTTATTTAACAATGCTATCGTATAGCTGTGCGCGCGCAAGGTTCTCGCTTCTATAGTAATATGATAGAAGGAGAGAGTAATAGTTTCTTATGTCTATTATCCCCACCAAAGTACTCATCATCCTTAAAAAATAATTCTCTGCAGCTGCACGCTTACGTATCTATCAAGAGATAAGATCTTATTCGGCTTTGTTAAAAATTTCATTTTTTTTTCTTCTAAAAATAAGAGTAATTGGAGTTTGCCTGGAATTTTCAGAAAAATTTAAACAATAAGTTTTGATAATTTTAAAATATAAGATTTATTAGATGTTTCCTGTTTATTAAACAACCTTAACAAATTTTTTCAAAAATAAAAACGAACACCAAGGGTGGTCTGAATAATGAACAAATAATGTTCTCATACTTGAAAATATTATTTGTTACTATTATTAGATAATACAATATTTATTTATTTCAATATTTTTTTTCCCTTTTTGATCAATTAGGTCGTTGCTACACCTTGTCAGGCAAATATATTTTAATCCCATTCAAAAAAATATTAAATACAAAGTTATAATATATTTTCTTATCTACTCTCTAAATAACTTGTATTTTTTATATAATAAAAATAATATTGATTTTTATAATAAAAATAATATTTATTTTTATTAGTACTTTCATAGAAAAAAATGAGGTATTACATTCAAATAAAAAAAAAAAAAGTACTTAGAGATGTTTTGGTGAAAAAAATTTTGCAAAAAAAAATTAGGTCTTATGTCGGCAGCACCCAGTGTCGCATAGCTCAAAAAACAAGTATTTTTATATCACCTGAAGAGGCCAACGGACTTGTTGGTGAAATATTGTGAAATAAAAAAATTGTTACAAATAAAAATAATTTGTATTCTTTTTTTATTTCAAATATTTTACTCCAGTCAAAATACGGGTTTGGTTATATTTTTACTGGCGAACACGAGATTTGCTTTAATATAGGTTTTTTGGGTCACTGAACATGAAAATCGGAATCATTTCGTAAAGAAATGGGAGCTTCACCTTTAAATTTGCAAAAACTACCACCAAAAAGGGTTTTTTTTTACATATTCACATTTTGAGCGCTCAGATTTGCACTATATGGGTTTTTTGGGTCGCTGATCGATAATTTCGACTTCTTTTTTCATAAATAATCAATATTTCACCCTTGAAATAGCTTAAACTAACCCTAAAATTTCGACTTCTTTTTTCATAAATAATCAATATTTTACCACAAAAAAAGAATTAAAATTCTTTAATAGTGACCCAAAAAACCTGTATGGGCATATCCTGGTCGGTAAAAGTGCGAAAATAACAAAAACACCCCTTTTAGGGGTAGTTTTAGTTATTTTAAGACTGAAATATTTATTATATATGAAAAAGAAGACAAAATTCTTGATCAGCGACCCAAAAAACCCGTATGGTGCAAATCTGAGCGCTCAAAGTGCGAAATTTAAGGGTGAAGCCCCCATTTCTTTACAAAATTACCCCGATTTTCGGGTTCAGCGACCCAAAAAACCTATAGTAGAGCAAATCTCGGGTTCGCCAATGAAAATACACCCCCCCCCTATTTTGACTAGAGTAATTTGAAACAATAAAAAAATAAGTTCAGTTCAGGACAATAGAATATTATTATTACTTGTTTAATTTCATACTGGTTGTGAAATATCAGCGGTTACAGTGCTACATACATAAATGCTTGCATACACACACACTGAATTTTTCATCCTACCAGATATGTAAATATTAAAAATCTGTTTATGTATTTGTTTGTTTGTTTACAAAAAAAAAAAAAGATTTATTATGACTATTGAACTTGAAATACATTTTTTCTCAGAGGAATATAAAATAATATAGATAAAAACATAATTTTATTGCATACTAAAATATTAAATTTCATTCAAGAAATGTGGCACTAAGGCGCTTCCAAAAAAAAAACTCATTCCATTCTTTTAAGAAAAGAGCTGCTATAATCCTGTTTTACAAGTTTTTAAAGAAATTTTTTATGTTTTAATGTACCTTATTTTTTTTTTAATTTTCTACCATTTAGTACTAGCTCACATTTTTTTACCTAGTTTTATTGTTTCTTTTTATAAAAATAAACGTTAAATAAACATTAATAGGGAAAAAAAGGACAAACTAATACTTTTTAAAATAGTTTGATTTACATTTTTGAAAATGAATTTTAAAAAAAACTATTATTATCAATTTAATTTGAATTAAATCAGTGCAAGAATATTTTGATATTAATTTACTAAAAATCTGATGATTATTTTTTCCTGATATACAAATAAAATCACCAATTACAATATTAATTATTGATAAATTAATGTTATTATGTATTCTTGAAATTCAAAAAATATAAATATACTTTTTTTAAAATCATTTTTCATTCAATATCAACTTTTACGTAATAAGTAGTACATTTTTAACCAAGGCAGCAATAAAAAAGAATCAGCTTCGCCTCGGATGCTAATTAACGTGCGATATGGGTCATTCTTTTTTTGCTCTCATGGACAAAACAAAATTTTTCTTTCTCGTTGGGGAGAAAACGCGTTTTTTCGATCTCGTTGCGGGACGAAAAAAGGGTTTTCGACCCGATAGGAAGAAAAAAACATTACATTAAGAGTCCGTGTCCAAAAACGTAAAGAATTGCCCAAATCGAACGTAAATTGTAAGCTGCGATTTGGGGCATTATTTATTTATGGACAAGGGTCGTATACGATTTTTCTTCGTGAGTGGCGAGAAGACGCGTCTTTTCCGGTCGCGCAGCAGCCATTGACAAGAAAAATGAATAATGGTTACTTCTGATCATCCCGAGGATCATCCTCAAATTGTTTACAAATTTGTATACAGCGCGGCGCTAACATTACAAAGCATGAATGAAACGACCAATTAGATAAAGATAACGAAATTTTTAGAAGCTTGTATCGAGTTGTATAATGAAATAATTATTGTATTTCTTATTTCCGTATTTGATTGATTGCAAATGTCTTGAAACGTAAAAATAATTTCAAAAAAATGTTTTTAAGATTATTCTTTTGCATTCATAACTTCATATGACTGAAAAATTGAATTTCAATTCATTTGCAATCGTTTTAAAATTAAAAAACAATCGTTTGCCGCAAGTGTGATTTTTTTTGAAAAAACTAACAAAAATATGTTCCTGGTTGTATATATCATATCTTACTACTATATATTTTTGAAAATATATTTGTGTGCCTATGTATGTGAGTGTGTGTTCCATCATCAGGATCAAACCAGAGAACGAAATTCGATACGTAATTGCATAAAACCGGTGTCAAAATAAAAAAAAAAGTCCGTGAGTGACATAGGCCATAGTTTTGCGTCTCAGTTATTGTACTTTTTATGTTTAAACATATTAGGGATGTTTATACATAAGGGACTACCCTTCGTGCATTCCAACGGGCCTTCTGGGCCTTGAAACGCAGAGCTCAATGTTATGGAATAGGGTTTTTTGGTAATTTTCAATGAAACGCTTAAACCTTAAAAATTAGCCATAACACTTCTAGTTGGTCTCATTTTTTTGGTATAAGTGTCACCTTTCAAACGCCGTAAACCAAAATTTTTTATCACTAATTTTTTTTGGTGAAAATGGCCAATTTTTAAATTGCTGCCAAATTCTTAATTTCTGGCAGAAAAAGGGTTTATATATCTCAAAAAATTTCTAAAAGCTTCAAGTTTCCAAAAATTCTTTACTCGTCTCATTTACTTGAGTCATTTTTAAGAAATTGTACTTCAAATTTAACATTAAAAATGAGCTTTTTGAAAAAATTATAAAATTGGGACTCCGACTTCAAATTATTATACCTGCTTAACAAATAATTTAAAAAGTTATAGAGTAAAAAATTTTTGGAAATTTGAAGCTTGTGGAAATATTTTGAGACTTCTAAAACCCATTTTCGTAAAAAATTACAAATTTTGCAGGAGTTTAAAAGTCATTTTTGGTTAAAAGGCATTTTCGGTTAATTGGCTATAGTAATGAGATAATTAATGACAAAAAATTGCGGTTTACGGCATTTAAAATTTGATACTTAAACCACAAAATGAGACCAACCAGATGAGTTATGGTTAACTTGTGAGGTTTTAGCGTTTTATTGATAATGACCTAAAAACCCTATTCCATAACATTGAGCCCTGCGTTTCTAGGCCCAGAAGGCTCATTGGAATGAACCGAGGGTAGTCGGCATGTTTTTTCAACACAATAAACTCATTCATAACCATTTGGTGTAATTTGGTGTTCCAAATGAATTGAACTCCCCTTGTCAGTTAAATTTTTATTAAAAACGGACGTTTCTTTAAAAATTGTAAAATTTTTTTAGTTAGAAAAAATTTTCGGTAAAAATAAGAAAACTAGAAAAAAATTCAATAAATCTAGATTCTTTATTATTCAAAAAACAAAATCATGATTTTTGTATAATAAATTAATTTTTTTACAAATTATTTTATCGAGATTATAGAAAAACTAGGGCCCTCTGAAACACTAGATTTTGCATATCCAAGAGTAAAACTATCACAAGCTGAATAACATGATTAAGAAATAAATTATCTTCGGGATTGAGCATAGGGGCATTAGGCCTCTTCAATACCTTTTTAAATACGTTTCTGTAATTAATAATTATAACTTTACTGGGAACAGAACTAGGCTCCTCTGAAAATTCTGAGTGTGTTTGCATAATTATAAATTTGCAGTGAAACAAAGTTTTCTTAAGCAACAGAAATAGAAGTAAATGCGATACAAGGGGGGCGGAGCCCCCCCTCCAACTTTTGCTAGCAATATATAAGTACATATTTTTGTTAATTTTATCGCAAAAGATCCCACTTGCGGCAAACGATTTTTTTTTTGATGTTGAAACGATTGCAAATGAAATGAAAATGAATTTCTCAGTCTTATGAAGTTTTGAGTGCAAAAAAATAATTTTTTTTATATTATTTTTACGTTTCAAGCCATTTGCAATCGTTTAAATAAAAAAAAAAATCTGCTGGCAGCAAGCGGAAATCCGCTAGCGGCAAATGGAATTCCGCTAGCGGCAAGCGGAATTTTTTTTCAGTGTATTATATTTTAAAATATAATAAAAATTAGAAGTAATAAAATAAATAATGAAATAATCAACGCAACCAATCATAACACGATAAATTAGACGAAAAATTATGTCACATGAGTTTTTTAGAGATAGATAGAAATTTACCTCAAGAAAAAAAAATTAAATATCGCATCTAAATGCAAATACTAATTTATTACTAACCCTCGAAATAAATTTTTCTTTTGTCCTGGACGGCAAAATTTTACACTTAGATGACAAAATACTCTACTGAGTTTTCATATATTATTATAAATAAAAACCAATATTATTTTTATTTTCAAAATTTATTTCAAGAAAAAAATATACATTGTATCTGAACGCAAATAATGATTGTGCTACGCAGTACTAATAAATATAATTACCGTAAATTGGTCTCTCATAGAGGAACCATAGGTGATCAATTATTGATATAATGTTGTATTTCAACATTTTTTATTAAGATTTATTAAGAGCGGACAGCTGACACTGCAGAGCATCAATGAATCAACCAATTAGATAAAATCGATGCCAAAATGTTTAGAAGATTTTATAATAAAATGAGAAAATTATTGTATTTCTTGTTCCATATTATTTAATATATTTAATTATAATTATAATTATACAAAATGACCACGATACCGCAATAAATTACCCACATTCCAAAGATTATAAACATGTCCACCACCCTCTGTTCATTACAAAGGGCCTTGTAGGCCTAGAAACGGTAGGAACCGATGAAACTGAAGTTTATAGTACGTGTACCGAATGATATACACCTTCTGATTGGCTGAGAACTCGATTTACACCTATTTATTGTTTAAAAGGAAGTCATGAACGTACCGATATCGTACTGCATCTGTCGAGGCTTTTACCATTATATATTTCGATCATATATACGCGAATATCGTCGAATATCCATCGGTACCGTGAAAACTCTCGAATATACAACGGTAGTGTGAAGACTCTTGAATATCTAAAGCGAGTGGAAAAAACTTGAATATCCTTATTTAATTTTTTTTACTGAAATTTTTAGCGGTAGCACTGATTATCAATGTAATTTACTTCCGTTATATAATATATTTTATTTATTTTTGTTTATCCTTTCGTGTTTCTTTGTTTTTAATTTTTTTTTTCATCTCATCCTCGATCTCATCTCAGATAAAAATTTTATACACAATATTTTTTCTTAAGCACTGATTAATTCATGACAAACTTATATTATTGTAAGTCTGTGTATATGTGTGTCATTTAAAACAATCGGTGCTTAAAAAAAAATATTATAATTTGAATCTAATAATATCTAACATACTTTTATTTAAATTTGTTGACTTTTATTTTTGGAAAAGAAAAATTTGTATGAAAAATTATTTTAAAATTTTTATTAGTTATGTAATTTTAGTTTGAAAAAGTCAACAAATCAGTAGACAAAACGTCGCTTCAATGGCATCATTGAAAAAAATTGTAAACTTATATAAATTTTTTCATTATTCGATTTGGTCAAAAAACTTATCAATAAATTAAAACTATTATATAAATCTAAAATGGAAAATAAAATCAGTGATATATTATTAAAAATAACAATTTTTAATTTATTTCTTCCCGCCTGAGACATTGAAACAGTGTATACGTAAACAGTGTTGTCACATCTGTTATACATAATTTACACATATTTTAACAGTGTATCCTATAAACAGAGTTGGGCAAATATGACAGAAATAAATTTTTTTTCCATATCCATATTCCATATTTTTTCATATATGGAATCCATATTATGGCACTCATATTAATATGGAGAAAAAAAATGATCATATTTGGATTTCATATTAATATGATATGGAATCCATATTAATATGATATGGATATGAAAAAAATATGGAACCCATATGGGGGTCATTTAGGGCCCATATTAATATGGCAAGCACGAATTTCATATTGATTTTATATATGAATTTCATAGTAAGAACTTTGATCCTAGGGTGTTTTCGAGACATATTTTTTGAATTTTGTGAAAAATAGCGTGAAAACACCCTAGGAGCAAAGTTTTTACTATGAAATTTATATATAAAATGAATATGAAATTCGTGCTTACCATATTAATATGGGCCCTAAATGACCCTCATATGGGTTCCATATTTTTTTCATATCCATATCATATTAATATGGATTCCATATCATATTAATATGAAATCCAAATATGATCATTTTTTTCTCCATATTAATATGAGTGCCATAATATGGATTCCATATTTATATGGAAAAAAAATTGCCATAATATGGATTCCATATATGAAAAAATATGGAATATGGATATGAAAAAAAAATCCATTTCTGTCATATTTGCCCAACTCTGCCTATAAATTACGTACTATTTCCTTGTTCAAGCTCAAAATAGCTGCTATTTTGAAAAATATTGTTTTCAAATTCAAATTTTTTAGTGAAAATTATACGCAAGATAGTTAATGACGCTCTCTCTAACACTGGGTGTTTTCTCATAGCACATTTTGAAATCAAGATTTTTTAACCATATATTTATTTATAAATAAAATGTTTAATGCTTTTCAGTATTTGATACAAGAATATAAAAAAATACCCTGCCAACTAGCTGGCACTGAGGTTCCTCAAACAATGGGCTGTAATATTAATTTACAACAAATATTATTGATTACAACCATGCAATTATACATACATTTTTCGTTTTTAGTAGTTGGTAAAGTAGATTATTATGTTATTAAAGTGAAAATTCTAGCGTCCATGGATTGGTCGCGCCGGCGTTAATGGATTTTAAATCATTTTTGCATAATTAAAAAGAAACAAATATAATAAAAGCTAATTTTATTTTTTTTTATAAAATTTTATTTTATTAGAATATATATTATCCCTTAATAATTAAAATATTGGGTAACATGATTTTTTTGTTTTGTCAAAGAAATGGTTGGTAACGATGCGAAAATTACAAATATTCGCTCAATTATTATAAAAAGATAGGAGTTTTTACCAGAATTTATAATAATTTCTTATAATTTATTTCCTCAGTGTACTTCTTGCATTTGACCAATCTTCCGCAACAATGATAATAATAATAATAATAATAATATTTTGTAATAAAAAAAATAACCACATTAATTGCTTCAAGATTTTAACATTATATTTATATCTAAGATATTTCTATATTAATCACAAAATAATAAATTATTTAATTCTATAAATTGTTTGATTCTTTAAAAAATGCCAATATAATTACTTTTAAATCTTAATTTTAAAATGCAAACATAACCATTTAATATTTTTAGGCTGTTTATTATTGTTTATAATTTCATTAAGCTGCATACATAAAAACACATAGCAACGAGCAAAATATTCCAAGGAAGTCAAAAAGAGGCAAGATTTCCATCACTCTTTCTTGTGTGTTATAATTTATATCAAAATAAAAAAAAAACTGTGATCGTCGGATACAAAAAATTACTATAAACTAAATTTCTAAAACTTGTACTCTCATTAAAATAAATTTGGTGTTTTATGTATTTTTTTGTGACGAAGATTTTGGAGAAAAAAATTTTCAAAAAATTAATTATTAGATTCAAGATATCTAGTAAAATCATAATTTCAAATATAAGTAATTTCATGGAAATGAATGAGGTATTACATCCAAATTAAAAATTAAAAAAAAAAAAGTATTTTGAGATTTTTTTAATAAACAAATTTTTGGAAAAAAAAGTTAGGTATTCGTTCGATAATTGTTTTGGAATATCACTGGTTACAATATTTTAAAATATTAGTACTTTCATAGAATTAAAAGAAGTATTACACCAAAAAAATATTGCAATTTTTTTTATTTTTCTTTTTTTTTAATTATGAGAATAAAAATTTTGAAAAAATTAAGTATCAATTCCAAAAACTTACTGTAAACGAGGTTCTTAAAACTAGTACTTCCATGGAAATAAATTAGGTACTACGTCCAAAAAGAAAAAAAAGTTTCGTATTTTTTGTATTTTTTTGTGAAAAAAATTTTAGGAAAAAAATTTTCAAAAAATTAAGTATCAGATTGGAGATATCATTTGAAAACTATACTTTTAAATATAAGTACTTTCATGGAAATAAATGAGGTATTACATCCAAATTAAAAAAAAAAGGGGGGGGTTAGAGATTTTTTGATAAAAAAATGTTTGAAAAAAAAATTAGGTCTTAATTCGATAATGGTTTTGAAATATCACTAGTTACAATATTTTCAGATATTAGTACTTTCATAGAATTAAATGAGGTATTACACCCCAAAAAAAAAAATACTGCATTTTTTTTTTATTTTTCTATTTTTTTAATTTTGACAAAAAAAATTTTGAAAAAATTAAGTATCAGATCCAAAAAATAACAATAAACAAGGTTCTTAAAACTAGTACTTCCATGGAAATAAATTAGGTACTACGTCCAAAAAGAAAAAAAAAATTTGTATTTTTTGTTTTTTTTTGTGAAAAAAATTTTAGAAAAAAAATTTTCAGAAAATTAAGTATCCGGTTCGAGATATCATGTAAAAACCATACTTTCAAATATAAGTACTTTCGTGGAAATAAATGAGGACATCCAAATCAAAAAAAAAAAAAGTACCTCGAGCTTTTTTGGTGAAAAAATTTTTGAAAAAAAAATTAGGTCTTAATCCCATAATATTTGTGAAATATCACCGATTACATACATACGTACACACACACACACACACACACACACACACACACACACACACACATACAGACTTTTTTTAAAAACAGGTTTTTTAGCTTCCTGGGGTCCCAAAACGTGCTTATATGCCAAAAAATAGAAAATCAAATTTTTACCTAACACAATTGAAAATGTTTCTTTCTTTAAACAAATATGTCATGTTAAATTTTTGAAATTTTTAGGTCATAAAAGCCTGAGTTCGCAGATATATAACTTTGATCAAAATTCTACTTGACTCATATTAAGGATTCTTCACGGGGTATATCGTAGAAATCTCTTCAGTAATGAGTTTTAGTTATTTGTTTATAAATTTTAGAGCATTTTTTTTTTCAAGAAAACATTCCCACGATGTCCCCTCTTAGAATTCAATGATCTTCAATATGAGCCAAGAAAAATTTTGATCTAAATTGCACAGATCTGAGAAGTCATGCTTTTATGACCCGAAAATTTCAAAAATTTAATATGATGAAACTCTCCGCTTTATCAGATTCTCTTTTGCTTTGTCTTATTTTTTTAATGTAAATATCGTCTTCCAAACGTCGTAAATCGCAATTTTTCATAAATAATTTCCTCATTGATATAACAAATTAACGTAATAGTAGTAAACTTGTAATTCTCAAAAATGTTCTATAAATACCAAGAGTCTAAAAATTCTTTACTTGTCTTATTTCCCAGAGTTGTTTTTGAGAAATAGTTTTAAGTTAACATTAGAAATGAGCTTTTTTAAAAAATCATAAAATTGGGACTGCGAATTCAAATTATCCTACCTGGTTTGTGCAATTGAAAAGGGTAAAGTAAAAAATTTATGGAAACTTGAAACTTGTGAAAAGTTTTTTAGACCTATAAAATCCATTTTTGACAGTAATTCAAGATTCACAACAATTAAAATATTGGTCACTTATTAGTCAAAAGTGTAAAATATAATTTTTCAGTTTACTTAAAAAAATTATATAGTTTTCATTATACGCTGCAAAAAAGATCTATTTTCTTACTTTCGGGCGATCTTTTTTTCGCTTTTAATGAAAAGCTATGTGTTGAACACGGGAAAAAATGTAGGAAATTTTACTTTCAATACAGTTGCATGCCCGAGTGAGCGTAGCGAACGAGCGTAGCCAAATTTTATTTTTTTTCCCTTGTTAAACAAATAGATATTTTTTTTTATTTTTTATTATTTCCATTTTCTTATTCTTTGCCTCTGAAGATTTATACTATAAAAACACATAGATTGTTGAAAAGTATATAATGTAAAATTTATAGTATTTCAGAACACCTTTACCAAATTTTTTTGGATCTAGTACTGCAAATTTACAATTCTCTAAATCAATGTACAAAATAAAATTTTTCAGTTTACTTACAAAATATTAAATATAAGTGAATCAACTAAAATCTTATTTATTTACATGCAAATTATAGTTTTTAGGTATCATATGTTATTTCAAAAAAAAAAAAAAATATGGTAAAAAGACAGATGGTAAAAAAATAACCACCAAATTTATCTTGAAAGTACTTGGTCCTAGTTAATAAAAAAACTTTTACGAACAAAGTATCGTCAATAATGTTAAATTAAGAATGTTTCATACTTACCTTATTTCTATAGAACTGTAGAAGTAAAAATAATTTTAATTCACTTGAGTATTAGTCAAAAACTAAATTACTCAAAACTAACTGTTTTGCATTTTATTACAATTGTTTTTTTTGTATTATCTTTAGCAGCCCAAAAAAACCTACTTGACCCCTTTGTTCTTCTTAGAACGCTAAAAAATTTTTCCATAAGATAAGTGTAAATTTTTTAGGTATTTGGGGTGAAAAAAGGGTAATTTTAGACCTTGAAAACTATTGAATGTAGTTCTCGGCATTAGATTCAAATTTAGTCGACCAATTAAAAATTTAATAAAAAAAAACATTTTTTACTACATTTTATAATTGGTGGGTAAAAGTGGAGAAAAAATGGGCTATAAATTACCCCTCGTAATAGGAAACGATTCTCCTTTGGGACGCTTTTTTGCAATATTTTTCGAAAGTAAATAAAAAAGGTTTCATCTCGATTCTTGACTTTTCAAAATTGGATAAGGGTGAATCACAGAATTAGTTTTTAGAACATACCACGATTACTAATAGTATACATATTATAATTACATACAAAGTTTTAAAAATTACATTTTTATCATCGAGGCGACATCTCTTAAAAAACTATAGCAGTCCATACTGTATCACGCTGAACACTTAACATAGAAAAAAAGGTCGTTCCGCTTGATTATAAAAAAAAAAAAAATTTGTAAAGAAATTTTTTTTTTTTTACAAATGTACAGGTAATATAATTTAAAATGTAAGAAAAGTATTTGTAAGAATTACTCAGGTAAAAAAAATAAATATCATTTTAATTGATGTACAAAATAATTTCTTTTTTTTAACGGTGGTCAAAAATTTTATGTAAAATTTGGAAACAAAAATTTAGATATTTTTTTGTAAAAATATTCTTTGGTCAGTTTAATTCTGTAAAAATTATTTATCTATTTTTTAAATTTAATTTTTCCATGTAAAAAAAATTAATTTTTTTTTATAGTCTGTAAGATTTGTATGTAAGACTATAAATGTAGAAATCTCCGTTGTAGTAGTTTTTTCATGGAGTAAACTATATTTTCCACATAAAAAATCAACATATAAATGACAACTATAAAAAATCAGGTTATATCACTATAAAATCGAAAAGCTCCCGTTACGTTATGTCAGTTTTGTTGTCCTGCCTCCTTTTACGGTTATTACATTATAATATTTTATATACCTTCTTAACTTATTAAGGTCACTTTATTTTTTATATCAACGAAATATAATAAAGGTTTACTTTATTATTTATATCTTTTTATCTATAAGGAATTATATTAGTAAAATGAGTTTTATTTTTAATTTTTAATTAAGTGATTGCAACACATAAACTCGTTAATTCATTTTGTTATACAGTTATAAAAAAAAATTTGTATACATATTATTTATTTTAGCATATCAAATTAAGTGGTTGCTTCTGGCAACATTATTTATAACTTCAGTACAATTAAAGAAAATAAAGAAATAAATAAAATATATAAAAAAATACCAGACTTTATTGACAGAGTCAAGAGGATGGCACTCAAACGCTTTTTCAAAGAGTGACCAGAGTAGGCTTTCTATTAGTCTGAGAATATCAACAGGATAATATAAAAATGTCAACTTTTAACAAACAATTTTGTGCTTGAATTATACATGTATAAATTGTGGGAGATTTTTTTCAGTTAAGTTATTACAATAATTCATCTACAGCTCTTTAATGAAGAACTGAATTTATAAGTACTTTTAGTCTGGGTGTAGAGCCCTATTTCGTAGACACTTTTTGTTACTGATAGGTCCATAAAATTTTCCAATGAATTTTTCTATTTATTGGATCGCTAAATACGAATATATGATATCATTTTCACCGTTAATAGTCCAATTGCCCACAATAGGAATTTTGAGTTTATGTTTTGTAAATTTTTCAAGATTTTTATCGTTTACTCAAGTTTTTTGTATAATTCTGGACTAAGCGAGCCAAAAAATAGAAAAATTTATCGGAAATTTTTATGGACTTATCGGAGACAAAAAGCGTCTACAAAATAGGTCTTTACGCCTATACACTATTGCTTAGAGTATAATTATTTTTTTTCTTGATTATCATTTTCTGATTATGAAAATCCATTCTTTGTCTCTTTATGAGATTATATAATACATGAATCGTCAAAAAGTCTCATACACTGGAAAAAAGGATCTACTGAAACTGCTAGCAGTTTATAAAAAGGTGTATGTATAAACAATTATTAAATTTTGTCTTGAAATAAAAATATTTTGAATTTTAAATGAAATACATTTTACTAATTTTTGTCTACATCCAATGAATACCTTTTTTTTCACAAAATAATATTTTATATATTATTCAAATTATTTGTATTTCGGACCATGTATATTAAATAAAGATTCTAATGGTCTCCAGAGATATATGTAGGGGAGATTTCATTGATGGGATACTCAAGGGTCGAGTTTAGCCTTAAGCGATAAAATTTGTATTTTCAAGTATTTGAATAGATATTGCAAAGGAATATACATTGTCTAAAGGGTGTTATTTTAGTTCTCAAGAGTAAATATTAATAACTTTCAATTGTATATAAAATTCTCCAAACAATCATAATTATTATCATCAAATTTTTTAAGTTATTTCATTTTATCTCAAATGTAGAAGTTATAATTTCTAACCATGAATATTTTTAGATAATTCTGCAATTTAATTTCAAAAATGATACACTTTCGTCTTTATTTTTCTTTCTTTATCATTTATGATTAGCATTCTTTTAAGACAGTAAAATTTAAATATTTTTATTTACAAATTTTTATTTTTAAACACGAAATAAAGTCGTGTTCTATTGCGCAATAATTTTGCAAAATTTAACTTTTATTTATAAAGTCGTTAATCTTGTCCTCCTATAAAACATTTTATTTCTTTTCTACAGTTTAAACTGGCATTGAAAAAGTCATTTAGTCAGTATATGAGCTGGTATGAGTCACGAGCCATGGAGAAGTATAAAATAAGTGATAAAAATTTAAAAGATCTTGTTGTTAATCGTTTTGGTACTAAAAAAATAATTAAATCTCATAAAATTGAGAAATTTTCAAAAATTCCTCTTGGCTATTTAGCCAGCCATTATTTATTAACGATATTTTTTCAAAATAATGAGAAAAAAGACAAAAAATCAAGTAAATGTACTTTTTTTATGAAAACAAAGGAAACAGATTTTTTCATACCAGATGAGTTTTTTATTACTGAATACAAATTTTTTTTTAATTTAATGCCAATTTTAAGAAACAATCTTAAAAGTGATTATTGGACAGGAAGTTGCTATTTAGCAGAAAAAGATTTATTAATTTTTGAAAATTTAAGAGATCGAGGATATAAAGTTCAAAGTAAAACTTTCAGTTACAAAGAAATAAAATCTGTAATAAAGACAATAGCTCGATTTCATGCAGCGTCAATAATTGCTGAATCTCGAACGAAATCATCAATAATTGTAAATTTTCCAGGTATATTTGAAGACAAAATTTTTATTACAAAAAATCCAAATTTTACAAAATGGTTAAGCACTGGACTAAAATTAGCAAAAGCAATAGCTTCTAAGCTAAATTTTGATCCAAATTTAATAGAAGATAGCTATAAACTAGCTATTGAAAAAATGAAGCAAAACGATAAAGAAAAATGTGTAATTTGCCATGGCGATCTTTGGTCAAATAATATTATGTTTAACAAAAATAAAAAAGTATTGCTGGTAGATTTTCAAATGGCAAATTATGCTTGTTATGCTGTCGACCTCGTACAATTCATATATTTAAATGTAACAAAGAAGCAAAGAATTAAATATGAAGAGAAGCTAATAAAAAAATATTATCTTGCTTTAAAAAAAACTCTTGTTAAAAATAATTTGAAAAATGAGATTATTAGCTTGGAGGATATAAGAGAAAAATATAGAGAAAAAAAAATTATTGGTTTAGTATCTGCTGTACAATTTTTTCCAATTACATTATTGAACGATGAATTTTCAAAAAAATATAAAAACAATAAAGATTACTTAAATACTGAAAATAGAACAGATTTTGTGTTAGAGTGTATGAACTCAGATAAAAATTACTCAGACAGAATAAATAATTGTGTACAAGATTTAATAAAATATGCAAACAATTACAAAACTTAAAAATTAAGTCTTAAATGTTTATACTTTTAATTACATACATGCTAAATAAAATAATTATTTTAAAACTTGTTCAGATTTTTTGTATAAAAATAATGTGGGAAAAAAAATAATAAAAATATACGCAGGCGATTTTTCGACCCATAGTCACGACGTTGACTAAAAATTTTTAAAAATTTTTAATGTTAAGTCATCTCTCGGCAAAAATTTATATTTCTTAATTTGGGATTTGCTTAATTACTTACATTTAGTATTGCAGAAATGACGATTGTAAGATCGAATTCATATAATATGTTGATAATTTTCAGGATAATTATTATTTGGATGTAAAAAATTTCAAATTGCCAAAGATGCCAAATTGAAGCAAGCATCAAAAATTACAAAACCCTTATTTTATTTTTATCCTTGCACAAGTGAATATCAGCGGAAATGGATTATGAATTAATGAATTAATAATAATAAATAGAAAATTTTTCGAGGTTTCTTTTATTTGAAAAATCAAACAATTTTTAGACAAAAAATGTAATTATCTCGAACTAAAGAATTTTTCAGGAAAATTAAAAATTTAAAAATTGGTTATAGCTGTAATAAATTTCAAGTACTTTTCCACCCATAATAAATAGTGACTTTTCTTTTCGTACAGTTCTAATAATTACTTTTGCAAAAAGTAACAGGTGTTCGAAAATGTTGCCTATCGTAAACAAATAGATAAATAAGTATATGCGGGTACACATACATAATATTACAATATAATAATACAATAATACATAGTATAAATATTTTTATAAAGAAAAGAAAACTTCCGGCATGAAGGTTATGTGAAAGAGTTGATGCTACTAATACGGTCCTTGCTCTTTTCTTTTAGCCGGGTAACGAGTAACATCTGTTATCTTTTTCCATACATAAGTATATATTACTACTTGCGAATCTTTTTTACGTCAAATATATCATACGAACAGTAATTATTATTACGTATTGTGTGTAAGGAAACAAACGAGTTTAAAATAGAATTACTATCAAAAGGTTACATCACTTAGGTTATCATTTTTAATAATATATATTTACAGTTTTTACTTTGTGAATTTTTATGTAATAAAGAAAAGTACACAGAATTTAACGAATATGTAATTTATGCAATAAATAATTATTTTATCTTTGTATTACTGTATTATTTTTAATTTCACACAATAAAATACGCTAATAAATATTAATTAGAGTACTTATAAACATTTTCAGATTAATTATCTTGATTTAATTATTTTCAAACCTTTAATAAATTTATTTTCAAAATTAAACAATATTATAATCATCTGGGAATTTCGTTATGTATATACATTACGATTATATTCTTATTTCGAGTTTTTCATTGCTATTAATTTTTCATTTAAAAAAATTCATAATAGCAACAATGTTTTTCTTGTCATTGGCCAGAAAGTCGTATTTTTCGGCGCCTGGAAATGACGCATTTGCCTTGGATGGTAATTTACATGCAATTTGGGGTATTTCGTTTATGAACAAAGGTCGTATATAATTTTTCATCGTCAACTACAAAAAAAACACTTCTTTGCCGGGCGCGCAGAGGCCGGAAAATACATGTTTTCGTAATCCTGAGTCCCAAACTAAAGTTGTACCTAAAAATACTATTAAAGTTTTTACTTCTTATTTATCATCGTGCAGGTACTTGAGTACTTCTTATAATTCTAAAACACAAAAAGTCGCCGCGTCACGATAAAATTAATAATTTGGCTTACCTATGAAAAATTACTTTGATACCGGTTCTACGTTTATTGAGAGAAAAAAATATTTCTACCCCTTTTTTTAGCTAATTGTGGCTAATTTTTACAGACTAAAATAATGATTTGGAGCACTCATTTGAATGTCATATCTCAAAATTTTTTTTGGGACAAACTGAGACATAGTTTCATGTTTGGGAAAATTTGAGAAAAAATAATGATGGCGATCTTAAGTTCCGGTAAATTTAAAAATTCAAACTGCTAAAAATTTAACCAGGAGTGGCCCGAAATAAAAAAATAAATTTTTGAGTACCTACGTAAAAATAAAACTTTTCCCAATCAGACAATCATATGTCTACATAAAAAGCGCATTGTTTTTAATTAAGCCTTTTTAAAGCCCTAAAAATCAAACATCTCAAAAAAACAAATTTTCGAGCATCGGAAATTTTTGGTAAAAATTAATATTTTTCAATGATTCCGGTGAAAATGCAAATCCAAGACCTAAAATAAGCCTTTAAGAAAAAAATTTTGAAAACAAAAACTTTGGTCCGGTTAGTTAAGTTGGACTTGAACGTATAATATAGCCAGATTTATCCAATTATTATACCCAAAATTTTTTTTTTTATTTTTAGTTGAAATACAATATGAGAGCGTTATTTGGAAAATTGCCTAAAGGCTCTATCTTATAACATTGTCGTGGAATTGAGCGCTGTGTTTCTAGGCCCAGAAGGCGCGTTGGAATAAAGAGTGGATATTTTGGATGTTTTTTCAATATATTAAAGTCATCCATAACTATAGATACGTTCCAACGGACTCTGGGGTTCTCATTTTCAAGTTTAATGACACCGAAAACACATCACTAAGTATGTTCCCAAAAACGTATTTTGGAAATATTTTTCGTCGTTCTCACCAATTATTGGTGTTAGTCAGCCGCTTGAGGGCTACCCTGGCTTTGCTCGACTTCTAAAACGTTCTCAAATGAGCTGAAGATTGACAGAGGGTCATTTTGTCGCCTTAATTTCAACATACTTCAAGAAGAGCATTTTAACATGGAACATGTTCATTGGATGGGGTATTTGAAAAAGTCTGGCTTGGCAGGGGGGGGGGTCAAAAATTGACGTTTTTAGGGGGGGGGTCAAAAATTGACGCTTTTAGGGGGGGGTGAAAAATTGACGTTTTTAGGGGGGGGGGGGGTCAAATGGACTTAGAATATTTTTGATTCAGGGACTTTTGGTGCAGAAGTACCTAGGGACCTATGGTGCAGAAGTCCCTAAAGACCTTTGGTGCTGAAGTACCTAGGAACCTTTGGTGCAGAAGTACCTAGGGAGCATTGGTGCAGAAGTACCTAGGGACCTTTGGTGCTGAAGTACCTAGGAACCTTTGGTGCAGAAGTCCCTAAAGACCTTTGGTGCAGAAGTACCTAGGGAGCATTGGTGCAGAAGTACCTAGGGACCTATGTTGCAGAAGTCCCTAACGACCTTTGGTGCAGAAGTACGTAGGGATTTTTGGTGCAGAAGTACCTAGGGACCATTGGTGCAGAATTTTTAAAGAATTTATTGTAAAAATTAATAAAAAATAAATTCATATTATTTAAAAATCTATAATAATTTGAAAATTTAATTAATTTTATTCACTTTGATGATTTCTATAATAAAAATCTAAATATAAATATTTACATATAAATATTTATATTATGAACACAATAGATACTTTATTATCCGTGTTATAAGTGAACATGTTCCATGCTCGTTGGTTGTGTAGTTACACAAACCGGTTATAAATTTAGAGAACTATTTTGTGAATCACCCTAATGCCCAGATCTTGCCCATTTTCTCGCCCTGTATTATAATTACATCATTTTTATTTTATATTTTAGCTTTTGGTTTAAGTTTCAACCAATTGGTTGAAAATTCAATCAATTAATTGAAAATTTAACAAAAAAGTGTAAAATTCAACCAATTGATTGAATCCCATGTAAAAAAAAATGATATAATGAGTATACAATATGTATACAGGATTGTAAACAAAAAAAGTATACAAAAATTACTGTATACAATTTGTTAATTAAATACAATCCAACCAGATTTGACGAATGAGAATTAGAAAATTTTGGAAAAGAGAAACTTATGGAAAAATCAATTCGGTTATCGAGGTTAAAAAAATTACTTAATTTGAAAACCAGCGGTCAGTTTGGCTTGACGCGATCAACTGATTATTATTTTTTTTTTATTTGACAATTGTTACACGCATATAAAAAATTAGTAAATATAACCAAAATAACGATTTTGTTTACTAAGTTCAGTGTGGTTAAAAGTCACTATAAATTTTTAGTAAAATTCACTAATAAAATTTGTTTATAAAACTAAAACTTCAATTTTTTTAGTAGAATTTACTAATTTTTTGGTTATATTTACCAATATTTATTAATTTTTGTTTACTAAATTCGTTGTGGTTAATTTTACTATTGTTTTTTTTTGCGTGTATAGCAACGTAATAAAAATCAACAAGCAACGAAATAAATTAAAAAATTATTTATTACTTTATTTTTAATTAAATCATAGAAATAGCTATCATTTAAGTGTAACTGCTATTTAAAATAAAAGGAAAAGCATAATCATCAACAAGCTCAAAATTACATTTGGGGTTGCAATTATAAGTTGCAATGAGTTACGGTCCAATTTATCGTAGTTGTCCGAAGTTTTAATGGTATTGCGAATATTTTTTAAGGGTTACAAAGTTGTGCAACGAGACGCAAGTATGTATATCATTGCAACTCTTATTCTTTCTGTTGTTTTGAGTTGGTTGAGGGTTGATTAATTATATATTACTTATACTAATGCGTTATAAAAGAATTTGGAACTTTTTTATATTAATTTTATGAAAAATATTTTTGTGCCTTAGTTTTATCAAGATGTTTATGTTTTAGGTAACTGTTTTTCAAAAAGCAGAAACAAGATTTTGAAAACTATCTTTTTGTAAGAAAACTGTTCTCACTCGAAAATTATTTAAATCTCAAATAAAAAATTTTTTTTTGTAAGAGCAAAAACAGTATTTTGTTATTGAAAAAATGAAATGCCCTAGAAACAAGTTAATTTAATAACGATTCTATTATAGCGGCAAGTTTCCCTTCTTTAAAGGATCCTTTATTGGATTTCATTTGTATTGCAAGTCCGCATTTATTCAGCAATAACACTAATTCACATGTATATATCTAACTACACGAGTTATTTAAGTTCTTTGTTCAGGTAATAATACTTGCACACTTAATTGTTTTGTGTACTAACTAAACAATTTACTTATTCTTTTAAATAAGCAAAAAATAAAATAAAATGTTCTCTTCGAGAATACGCTGCAAAAAATTCTAGGTAAATGTTTTATAAAACTTGAGAACAAGAAATAAAACAAATTCTTAATTGATGTAGTTTTAAGGGGAATTCATCCTTTTAATAATAAATTTAATTTGCTTTAAAATAATCATTAAAAAAAAAAGCCATAAAAAATTTTATTCAATAGTGACAATTTATAAAACTTATAACGGGTACACAAATGACTTCTAAAGTCACATTAGTTCCTGACCTCAAATACACTTAATCCAGTCCCATTAATTTGCAGCCCTGCTGAGGTACCCCTCCCTATATTCAATTATATTCCTTGTTAAAAATACCCTAAAACGATAGATTTAGTGATAAATTTTTTTGAATACATTTTCAAACTGAAAAATTGAATAATATTTTCATTGACGCAGTAAATCTTCTTCGTTTTCTTTAACAATAAAAAAGATTACAATAAAAAAAAACCCGCGTAATTTTGGATTATGCGAGCCATATATGGTTTATGCATTTTTCCATATATGGGCGACATATAGCCGATATATGGGAAAATGTATTTCCCATATATCGCCAGAGATCATTTCCCACATATGGGGAATATATAGACAAACGCTTTTTTATTAATTCTCAAATCATTGCTTTAAATTAAGTACGGTATAGAAAAATATGTAATATTGAATAAAAACCATTTTTTAAAGTTAAAATTCACATTTATTTTAAAAAATTAAAAATTTTTTTTACACAAAGGAAATATAATATATTTAAGAAATATTTAAAGAGAAGATCACAGAAATAAATTTATACATTTGTTTTGCATTATTTTTCAACAATTTGTATCATGAACACTGGACACTGCTGGAGCATTCCTTAATGAGCCTGTAACAAACAAAATAAGCAGAAAATTATTATATGCATTGCAAAAATATATCCTTTCATAAAATCAAACTTTTTAGGATAAAAAGTGACAGAGAAAAATCCAACTTAAAAAGATTTTAGAATAAAGTTTACAAAAAACTTTGGAAATTAAGGAAAAATTCCAAATTAGCAATTTAAAAGTGCAAGTATCCTGCGATAGAGTGTAAGTAATGCAAAATTTTTAAATTTATTTTCTTAAAAAGAATCAAGAATTTTTAAGGTCAAGCATTTCTTTAAAAATATTAGGTTATTGTTAAAAAAAATCATCATTTTTTGAAAATTTTACGTTTTTTAGACGTATTTTTTGGGGCTTCGCCCCCCCCCCCACCCATTTCCCAGAAATGCTTCCTTGATCCGCCCATATCTTTCTTAAATCATATTGAAAAATCTCACCATTCTGGACGCTTGAGAAAATCCAACTAGCAGTTTGTCAAACAGATACCAGTATGCGAGAATGAGGTTATGGCCCAGAAAATTAACTAGAAAAAAATTTTTTTTATAGTTTTGCTAGCAGTTTTTTAGTAGGAAGAAAATAAGCAATTTGTAGTTTTAACTTACAATTTTGCTGCTTTTTTTATAGGTTGCACTGATATTTTCAAACTTTTATTTAAATATTGTCGCTAATTATTTTTCTTGAAAAAGTTAAAACAAAAATTGAAATATTTTTTAAATTGGATTTCTGCAACTTCTTAAGGTTTATTCTTGTAGATTACTCAAATTAATATTTTTAAATGATTACTTATAATTTTATTCTTAAAAAAAATTTTATTTTCGATGTTTGACAAGATACTGCTCTTGGTTATGTTACGTTATTGTTTGCAAAAATATTTTTTTTATTTACTCTTTTACTTGAACTTAGTGTTGTTTTCTCACTTTTGACGTAACCAATAAATTAATTAAATAAATTATTTTACTGATTATTATAAGAAATTAAATACTTTTTCTTATTAATTATAATATTTTATAAAGAAAGTTCATAATTAAAAATTTTGAAACAGGAAAAAATATTCAAGAAATAATTTTTGCTTCTTTTTTAACTTTTTCAAGAAAAATAATCAGCGACAATATTTAAATAAAAGTTTGAAAATATCAGTGCAACCTATAAAAAAAGCAGCAAAATTGTAAGTTAAAACTACAAATTGCTTATTTTCTTCCTACTAAAAAACTGATAGCAAAACTATAAAAAAAATTTTTTTCTAGTTAATTTTCTGGGCCATAACCTCATTCTCGCATACTGGTATCTGTTTGACAAACTGCTAGTTGGATTTTCTCAGGCGTCCAGAATGGTGAGATTTTTCAATATGATTTAAGAAAGATATGGGCGGATCAAGGAAGCATTTCTGGGAAATGGGTGGGGGGGGGGGCGAAGCCCCAAAAAATACGTCTAAAAAACGTAAAATTTTCAAAAAATGATGATTTTTTTTTAACAATAACCTAATATTTTTAAAGAAATGCTTGACCTTAAAAATTCTTGATTCTTTTTAAGAAAATAAATTTAAAAATTTTGCATTACTTACACTCTATCGCAGGATACTTGCACTTTTAAATTGCTAATTTGGAATTTTTCCTTAATTTCCAAAGTTTTTTGTAAACTTTATTCTAAAATCTTTTTAAGTTGGATTTTTCTCTGTCACTTTTTATCCTAAAAAGTTTGATTTTATGAAAGGATATATTTTTGCAATGCATATAATAATTTTCTGCTTATTTTGTTTGTTACAGGCTCATTAAGGAATGCTCCAGCAGTGTCCAGTGTTCATGATACAAATTGTTGAAAAATAATGCAAAACAAATGTATAAATTTATTTCTGTGATCTTCTCTTTAAATATTTCTTAAATATATTATATTTCCTTTGTGTAAAAAAAATTTTTAATTTTTTAAAATAAATGTGAATTTTAACTTTAAAAAATGGTTTTTATTCAATATAACATATTTTTCTATACCGTACTTAATTTAAAGCAATGATTTGAGAATTAATAAAAAAGCTTTTCTCTATATATTCCCCATATGTTGGAAATGATCTCTGGTGATATATGGGAAATACATTTTCCCATATATCGGCTATATGTCGCCCATATATGGAAAAATGCATATCCCATATATGGCTCGCATAATCTAAAATTACGCATTAATTCTAAAATTATATTAATATATAAAAACAGGAAACAGTATTATATTTTTCATACGATTTCAAAATTAGAAATGAAAGATTTCTTGATCCATTCTTTACATAGTTTTTAAAATAAATTTCTTTTACATTCAATGCACGATCATTCAACTATTAATATAGTTTTTTTTTATTTTCATGATAATATTCTTATTATTATTACACAACGGTATAAATATTATTTATTTTTTTTATTGTAACCTAAGAGTTATTAAAAGTAAAAGCAGAGAAATATTGTAATTTTAAATATAGAATAATTTTTATTGTGAAACTTATTAGTACGTAATAATTCATTTATTTATTATGAGTTATTGTTTTAATTTATTACTAATAATTCAAATTTATTTCAAAGCTAAATAAATATAGAAAATAAATGATATATATGAATAATTTTATTTTATAGTTTATGTTAGTTTGATTTTGATATTTTCTTACAAAATTTTCTACATTTACCTACGGTTTTTCGTAGGAAGCCCCTTAAGGCCCCATCTAAAAATACCGTAAAAGGGGGTCGCAATCACAAGTGCAGCCGAAACGCAATGCGCACAACGCGATTTTGGGTCTCTATGCACCAGCTGCGCTTGCGACCCACTTTTACGGCTTTTGTAGCCTAAGGCCTAGTCTACATAACCCAATGCTATTGGTATATAGGCTTGTGCTTGCTGCGTCACGTGACTCCTATACCAATAGCATTGGGCTACGCCGTGCGGTGCGGTTATGTAGACTAGTCCTAACGGATATTATGAGTTTTTGCGTAACACGATATTTTAATCCACAGTAAAAATGTTAGTTACAGGATTTCTTGCATCTAGTATTGTTTTAGGCAAATTTGTAGTCCACAGAAATATTCTGGGCTCAAATCACTAAAATAAAAATGCAATAAAAAAAAGAATGTGAGTTTAAAAACAAATGAAACATTATTTTGCTTAATTGAAAATTAAATATTGTGTAAGCAGAACTCAGATTCAAACTATTCAACAAGCAGTAAAGGCTGCAAATTATGATAAAAATATAACATACTAAGAATTAACTTTTATATTTATTAGGTAGAAAGAAATTTTGAAATGATTTTCTTTTGACTTGCATCCAGTAACTCGCCAGTCTGGTTAAGGACTCCATCATCCCTTCTGATTACAGTTCCATCTTTAAGTGCTGTCATCTTCAATAAAATATATGTTAGCTACAAATATATGTCAATTTCCAGTATCGTCAAAAATAAGGTGAATAAATATTTTCAAAGTAAATAAGAGTAAGTGCAGGAATGATTGTATGTTAGTGCAACCACACCTGCAGTCATCCAAATAACCAAAATACATCTCAATATGAGCCTATACCTTGAGTACCAGGTTTTTTGAAACTTTTTAACGGCCCATCTGTCGCATTCGAAGAATGTGTGTTACAGCGTGTCTTGTTTGCCAGGACAGTATATATATTTAGTAGAGCTATTCATCTTCTGGATCCAAAAGAGGTAGGAGCAAAAAGCCCATGTCCGTTTAACAATTGGTTCAAAAAATAATTGATGTCCCTGTGCCCTCTAGTTATCTATTAGTCTGTCCAAAGGACCTGCCACTTGCTTAGGCTGCTCTGGCGCGAAGTAGCTTTTGCGTGGTCAATACATTCCCTCTCTTTATTCACATAGATATACTGTCTCTCAAGAGCCAGAAGATCTATCGGGATTACCCCGGCGATGACTAGAGCTGCCTCCAACGTCACTCTGTGATAGGCATAGGAGATTCGCAGGGCTTCTTGCCTCTAAACGCTCGTCAGCTTAGATGCATAAGTGACCTTCCTTATGCAATCGGCCCATACTTCTGCACCATACACAAGAATAGAGTGAGTGAACGATATAAGAAGTCTTCGCTTTCCAGTCTTAGGTTCACACGTGTTACGCATCAGCCTGCTTAACGCAGTAGTGATCCTGCCAGCCTTCTCTGTGCTTCTCAGTATATGTGCCATAAAGGTCAACTTCGTGTCCAACATCACTCCCAAGTAATTTAAGCTACCCTTCGTTTTTATCCTATTCTCCCCTATACATATTGGATGATGGTATCAATATGTTTACGGGTGAATAGGACAATTGGCCGTGGTCATCCATCCAATAGTTGACATCCATGCATTGCCTAGTTCAGTTTATCCTTGGCAATTTTTACATCTTTTGCCGCGATGACTCGGACCAGATCTTCTGCGTATCTGAGAGTAAAAGTATCTTTCGACATTGGGAGCCTAAATAACTGGTCTTACATGATGTCCGTGGACCGATCCTTCAACTGCTCCTGCAGTTACTCTCCTCAATCTTGTTCCTTGCGCAGTCTCGTAAATTATTTCTCGATCACTCAGGTAACTGCTGATGATTCTTCGCAGATATTATGGAAACTGGAAATTCCTTAGCCGCTCCATGAATTCACACCATCTTGCTGAGTTGAAGGCATTCTTCACATCAACGGTCACTAGTAAGGTGATTTTCCTTAAGTAGTGATTGATTGTCTGTGCATTCTCGATGGTCTGGACGATACTGCTTATGGCATCGATAGTTGACTTACCTAAGCAAAACCCGCATTGTCAGGGAGAGAGATCTCCTACAGTTTCTACAGCTTTCAATATCCTTGGTTGCAGCATCTTCTCGTAATTTTTTCCAGCTGTGTCTAGTAATCCAAGAGGACGCCAAAAATTTAGCAGTTTGGGGTCCCCTTTGCTTTTACTGATAAGGACCAATCTGGCTCTCTTCCAGAGTTTGCTGAAGACACCCGCTCGTGT
This sequence comes from Anagrus nilaparvatae, assembly GCA_022575985.1. Lineage (NCBI taxonomy): Eukaryota > Metazoa > Arthropoda > Insecta > Hymenoptera > Mymaridae > Anagrus > Anagrus nilaparvatae. The sequence continues at coordinate 1,538,601 of JAKSXM010000247.1, read as the reverse complement.
ACAAATATTGTACATACAAAGGATAAGTTGTGGACACTCGGCTATCTTCAGAATCTCAGTGGGTATTCCATCAGAACCTGGTGCTTTTCAATTTTTTAGCGAGTCTACTACTGTTAGAAGCTCCTTCACGGTGAATTCTGGGATAGCCTCCTCGTCATCTTCTTCTAAGTTATTTTCTTCCTCCATCTCCAGAGGGGTAGGAAAAAGTCCGTCAACTATACGTCTAACCTTCTCGTCATTCATAATGCAACTTGCAGCACCAATTCATTTGGTGACTATTTTCAAAACCAAGACCCCATGGGTCATTGTCCACCTCATTACACAAAGCCATCTCGCATGCTCTGTTAGCAAGCTGTTTTAGCTGTTTGAAGTTTTAAGCAACCAACTTAATCGTATATGCAACGTGAGCTTATTAAGTTTAGAAAAACGGGAAAGACATTTCGATTTTTATGTAAAAATGGTACCTCAGAATGTAAGTAAAATGCTCCTTTCCTGAATTTGGAAACTGCCCTTATTAGAAGTCATTTTATTTTTAAAATATTTATTTTTGGCGTTGTCAAAAAAGGTTGTAGATGGTCGAATGAAAATTCATTGAAAAAATATGTCAAAAAAGATCAAGCTTATTTATTTATCATCTGAATCTAATTATGTATAGCTACTATAAGAAAACTAAACAAAAACCATCATGACATTAAAAAATTAAACAATTAATGTTGCTTAATAAGAAAAAGAAATTTAAATTTAATATTTTCTAAAATAATAAATTTTAAAATAAAATTAATGTAAGATTTTAATTAATAATAAAATGCAAAATGAATTGAATTATTTAAAATAATAATTATTATTTCAAAAAATTTCATTTTCGTTCATACAGTTAGCATAGTAAATACTTAAACAGAATTTTGTATAGTACAGTAAATAAAATTATCAATTTAGAATAGATAACCAAAATAAAAAATATTAATATATTGTAATAGCTGCCTATAGAGTAATTTTAAATTACATATGTTTTAAATTATTTTAACTATAAATTATAAATAATGAAATATTTTAGTGAAAATTATATTTTTAGCTTTTTTATGCTGCACTTTCCCTACATAATTTTTTAACCTAAAATTATTTTAAGGGGCTATAAAAATTACGCAATCAATTGCATAATTTTAAGATCTTCTTGAAAAACTGCAAAAAAATTTATTTTTGTTCAATGACTTGAATTATGTTATTTTAATGATAGAGCATTACCATAAATATTCTAAAAGTTAATTAAGAAATATAAAAAAAAATTTTAATCAAGATTTTTATATCCTTTAAAAAATAAAAATAAATTATAATAAAAATAAATTATTTCCATAGCAACTGTAAATTTCATATTACAATACTACTGTAATAAGTAAAAATTTAAAATATTAATATAAACATTAAACAATAATATTTATCTCAAAATTCTTTACTTTTGCAATATTATTAATAAATCATAAAATTTGTAATTTTTATTAAAAAGGTGTGGTATATAATATCTCTATGATTTACTGATTGATTGCATATTGAGAGGATTATAATAAGAACAGGGAAAAAGTAGTGCTGATATTATTAAAGATTATGAATTATATGTATAAGCTTTCGAAGAACAATATCGTTTATTAAAATTATTAATACTTATGCTAATTTACTTTCCATTGTTACGTAAAAATTAAATATTCTTTTCAATATTTTTTGTAGTAAATTTTTAATTTTTTAATTTTTGTAATTTTCCTGAAAATAAAATTTCACTTTACCTAATTTATTTGGTATAAATTTGATAAAAATGTTCAAAAAATTAATTATTAGATTCGAGGTATGAAGTAAAAACGACGTTTTTAAATTAATACTTTCATAGAAATAAATTAGGTACTACGTCCAAAAAGAAAAAAAATTTTAGTGTTTTTTGTATTTTTTAAAGGCAAAAAATTTAACACAAAAATTTTCAAAAAATTAAGTATCTGACTCAAGATATCAAGTAAATATTTATAGCTATTAGTACTTTTAAAGAAAAAAATAGGATATGCTCATTACTGCCCAAAACCCGTATTATTATAAATCCCTAAAATATTATTCTAAGTCTCTAAACTTGAATTATTTTAGGTCCCACTTGAACCACCTCCTTGATTTCCGGATTCCCAAAATATTCCTCTCTACAAACATGTTCCATGTTAATATCCCTTTTGGGGGTAGTTTTTACGCATTTAAAGGTGAAGTGCCAATTTTTCGTAGACAGGACCCCGTAATTTGTGATCAGTGACCCAAAAAATTTTTAGCAAACCAAATTTGTTGACAGAGTAACTAAACACTCTATCGATGATTTCACTGGTGTATATGCGCTTGGCATTAATTGTTTAATTATTGATTTATACTTTTAAATTTTTTATAATATGCTGGGCTTACATGCATTCAGTTACGTACTAATATATCTCCGTGAGCTGCATATAGTTTTGAATGTATATGTAATCACTCAAAAATAAATAGTAATAATAATATTTGAGTTTCTTCAAAGGTTCTTCTTCTTCCACCATCGACTACACCATCGACTAACAAACTAAATAAACAACTAAAATATATTTTCATTGATTATAAAAAATATAAAAAACACGCTGTGAAGGTTCCATGTGTATGTGTGTGGATCGTATGTTAATTAGTAAGTCACAAATAATGTAAGAATGCTCTGGTAGAAAACAGATGTACTTCTGTTTTTAATATAATCATGTCGGGACTAGTTTTGCCTATGTATTGAGGGAGAGGAATCATCTCCAAATATTGTATACCATCTTTAATCTTTTAGTAGCGGGAGAATTAATTCACACTGATCAATGTGGTCCAATTGAAGAGCTTTGTATTGGTAAGAAAAAGTATTTTTTGACTTTTAAGGATCATTTTTCAAATTATGTAAAGGTATATTTTCTCGAATCAAAAAGTAAAGTAAAGGGCTGTTTCTTAAATTTTATGCAAAGAATAGAAAACCGGTAAATAAATACTTTAAGAAGCGATAACGGCTTAGAATATGTCAACCAAGAAATGGCAGAAATAGCTTTTGAAAATGGCATAAAGCACGAAAGCACGGTAATATATACACCCGAACAAAACAGGAAGGCTGAAAGAGAAAATAGAACCATAGCAGAAGCCGTGAGAACTACTTTAATAGCTAAAAATTTGCCGAAGAAATTGTGGGCTGAGACAGTAAACTCAGTCATGTACGTTCTCAATAGTACAAGAAAAACAAAAGATTCCAATAAAACGCCATATGAACTATGGTTCGGTAAGAAAAGCGAATTTAAATACTTTAAAGTTTTTGGGTCAGAAGTATACAGTCACGTGCCAAAAGAAAAAAGAAAAAAGTTTGATCCTAAAGCAAAAATAGGAATTTTTGTTGGGTACGACGAAGAGTCAAAATCGTACTGAATTATAGAAAATCTTGAAACAGGAAAATTAATAAAACGTAGAGATGTACGTTTCAAAGATGAATTTGATCAACAGCCAAGATTCCAGAGGAAAGAAAAAGAAAATTATTGTATTTTCAAATTTTACGAATAAAAAGTTGCAAATAATGAAATAATTGAAATAAATTAGTAAAATCGAGAAGAAAATCAAGAAAATCACGAAAATCGAAAACAAAACGCGGAAAATTTTGAAGAAATTCAACCTGAAAATTCATTGCAAAATAGAAGATATCCAAGAACAAATCGCAAAGCACCAGATTTTTACGATAGTGTTGTGCAAAAATTAGCATTTGACAATGATGAAAATGAAGAAGAAATCGTAAATTTGTGCATCGCTGAAAGCAAAATGGAAAATGCCCTTTACACGCAGTGTGATGAGCCATTAACTTACAAAGAAGCAATAAATAGTGAAAATTCGATCGAATGGGATATTGCTGCAAAAGAAGAAATTCAAGCTCTGAAGAAAAATGGACACATGAAAACTTGTAAAACCACCTCCGAATGTGACGATTTTGGAAAATAAGTGGATTTTTAAGAATAAAATAGGCCCAGATGGCAAAATAAAAAAACGCAAGACAAGATTATCAGCAAAAAGAAGGTATTGACTATCAAGAAATTTTTATTCCCGTGGCAATATAGTCATATATTGATATGACTCAATAAGAGCTTTTTTGGCCATAGCAACCTCAAAGAAAATGAAAATGAAGCAGTTCGACGTAAAAACAGCCTTTTTGAATGGCGAGCTGGAAGAGACTATTTATATGCGTCAATCAGAAGAGTTCGAAGTAGATTCAAGTAAAGTTTGCGAATCAAAGAAAAGTCTTTACGTCCTGAAGCAGTCTGCTTGGTGCTGGAACCAAAATTTTGTAAAATGCCTAAAAGCTTTCAATTTGCAACCTACAGAAGCAAATCCTTGTGTATTTATTAGCAATGACAACAAAGAGCAGTCAATTCTTTTAATTTATGTCGATGACGGGGCAATTCATCAACAAGTTCAAAAAGGATAGAAGAACTTTTAAAATACCTCGAGAAAAACTTAGAAATAAAAACAGGTGATTTAAAAATGTTCTTAGGTATCGAAATTAAATATCTGGCTGATGGCTTAATTTTAGCCCATCAAAAACAATAAATTAAAAAAGTAATTCAATGCTTAAAAGGAGAAACATGCAATCCTGTAAGAATACCAGCTGAACAAATCATTTAAAACATGTCTTAAATACTTTAATGAGCCAAAATAATTCAGTCTCATTCTTTTTAGGCAATTGTTGTAATGCTCTTAAGCAAAAACAAGTTTTTTTATGTAATATTAGTTATGTGATTAATTAAAAATAAATATGAAAAATTAATAAATATTTTAAAAGAAAACCGGAAACAGAGATTCAACCATCTATACGTATTAGTGTAAAAAAAAGAAAACTTCCGGTCTAATACTTCTGATAATATTGAATAAAAGAAAGCATCTAATAAATGCATTACCTATGTAAGTACAATATCCATAAATAAACAAGGCATGTAGATTTTTTTTATTATATATACAAAATCACGTGCGATATAAATTTTCTCTTTTACATATTATTCTATATAAAAAAAATTAAAAACTCTTTTCGTGATTTCGACGCTTCTTTAAACTCACGCACTTGTTTTCTTCACGTACTACCGTTAAGCTCATCTCTTATAAGGAAGATAGTAGTAGTAGTAGTAGTGTAGTAAAAAGAAGATGCAATGTATTAGGTACACTATGTTTGATGATGGTAACATATGGAAAAGGAGTAGTGCGGATTTTGATGGGGGAGAAACAGACCACGAGAATCCTTTTTTCAGTTACGTCCATTGGAAGAAGAGCACTCACTGCAGTTTCATTTGAAAGCCCATGAGAAATACGCTCTTTTAAGTAGGATATCATTTGTTTTTGTGAATTGTTTAAGTGATCATTTTTAAGTGTTTATAAACTGACTTGTGTTTAAATTTGTGACTTTAATGTTAAATAAATAACTTGTCTCATTTTAATTACTGATATTACCAACGAAAGAACTAGTTAACCAAGATAGTCTATAATTATGTAAAACAGGTTGCAATAACATGATTTTAAAGAAAATCGATTTACAGTATTTCAAAATCGTGTAAAAATTGTCACACATATAATTTTACTAATATTTATGGTGATAAAAAAAAAGTTAACTTTTTTTCAATATTTTTTTATTTTTAAACAAGTTTAACAGAAAAAAAAACCAAAATGTAGTCAGGAGAAATTTTAACGATTAAGTGATAAATTTTATATTAATTGAGATTATTATATGAGTTCATATTTTACCGGTTAAGTTTCGGTAAGTATAATTTTTTTAAACTTTTTTAAAACATTTCTACTAAAATATTGAATTATTAATAAAATCTAATTCAAATATTATTAAAAAATAAAACAAATCCTAGTAATGAGAAATTACAATTAAAATAATTTTTTACAGTTAAAAGAAAAATAGAACACACAATAAATCATTAATTAGATTGAATAAAATTAATTTTAAATTCGAAAAGAAAATCAAGGCCGTGTATCGTGTTAAAAAATTATTTATTTACATTTATTTTTTTTTCTTAAAAAAAAAGCGTAATAAAGATGATGATGAGAGAAACGCTCACGCATTGTAACAATTTTCATGCACCGGCTAATTTCTCGGCTTTTTTTTCTCTAAATGTATTTTATATGCTAAAAAAATTTTTGTAACGTGAATACAATTTTATATATATTTTTTTAAATGTAAAATCTATGTCGATTTAAATAGTATGGATCGATAAACATGCATTTAACATTCCATTGTTTACGCGTTAAAATTTTCATTTTTTTTTCTTCTGCTTTTTAAGATATCTCAGTAGATTTTATTGCAAAAGATCTTTTTATTATTTAAATATACGTTTATTTTTATTTGAATATATTAATGTTTTTTTGCATCGAGGTACTGTAATGCAGCTTTAAAATATAATTTAATCATAACTTTTCAATTTTTATATACTTTTTGTTTTACATATTATTATTGCGTAATTTAAATTTTAGTATCATAATATTTAAATAATAACATGTTTTTAAAATGTATAATAAAGAATTTTGAAATATAACTTTAATATCAAAATTTTAAAGTGAAAATAAAACTTTGGAACTGAATCGATTTTGTATAATAATAAGACTTAAAATTTTCTTTCAACATGATAATTACAATGATTTTCTGAAACTGCAAAATAAATATTTTTAGCTTCTGCGAAAGTCATTATCCAATAGTAACCATGCCCTTTCCAGATGCCTTTAAAAAAATTATGCATTACAAATTCATGAGCTTTGTAAGCTTGTAACATGATTCCATGAACTCGAGTCTAAGAAACTGCCATCCATTTTATTTTTATTTATGATTATGATAATGTGCACAAGCAATTTCAGAAAAAATTTCTATCTGCAAATGAAAATAGTATTGTTTTTGCATTCAACAAAATAGTTCTCTTGTTAAATAGATTTCGACTTGGAGTTTTGTTTTAAATGTAGCATTTTTTTCTTGCATAAACTTTTTGCTTTGTATTATAAGAGGATTATTTTCAAATAAAAATAAAAATAAACCTTAGTTCCATTATGAGCATAAAATTTCTTTAAAAAATTCTCTTTTAGAGAAATTAAAAAAAAAAAATTTTTTTAATTTAATAATTATAATTGTATGTATTACAGTGTAAAAATATATTGCTTGAATTTTTAAGCAATTCACTCAAAAATTTGCCCAGATAAAATATGGCCAAAAATTAATTAAAATTTTAAAAAAATATGCAAATTATCTTCAATTTCATGATTTAATCATCCATACAAAAAAAAATTGATACAAGATGGTATGTAAGATTTAATTGGAATATCAAGAATTTGCTTGAATATTCTAGTAATTGCTTGGATTTTCAAGAAATATATTTTTAAAGTGTATTTAAATTAATAGGAAGGAAGACTGAGTAACTAATTTAAAAAATTTAGTAATGTTATAATAATCCCCATAGTCATACAATATGATGGTTAAATGATTGGTTTTCATTGTGCCATATCGTGAAATATTGTGATTTATAGTAGAAGTTGGTACTTTTATCATTCAACATGTTTTATGTTTGTTTGCCAGTAAATTATAAGTTGAAAAATAATTACAGATTCATTTACTTCATGTAACTGACAGTAATTTCCTGAGATATGAATATTTTTAATTAAACGAAAATTTTCTACTATTTCCTATAAAATATGAAAAAAAATCTAACTAAAAGAAATATTGTTGTAACAATTAATTTACTTTTAAAATTAATACTTTTTTAAAATTGTTTAATTACAACTTTTAAAGTAATATAATAATTTTTTAATAATATATTTTTTAAACGTATAATTTAATACAACTTATTATAAAAGACATAACACACATACGTAACTAAAATAATTTTTTTTTTTTAAATTTTTTAATATAAAAAAAAAAAAGAAAAGAAATAATTATTATTACTGTGTAATTTAATTATAAATTTTGTACAGCTAAACATAAAATATAATTTTTTAATAATATATTATAAAATAATATAATTAATTTCAATTTCTTTTATATAAAGTTCAAAAGATAATAAAATTCTAACGTTTTTTTTTATATAAGACCTAATTTTTTTAGTTAAGGTCTGATACTTGTATGATAAACGAAAAGAATTAAATAGATTATAAATTCTCACGCATTGTCTTGTGATTATACGCATAGTTTTTTTTCAGATACTTATATATATTGAATAAAAAAATATTTTTCATTAAAATTTTTTCTTCCTATTAAAATTTTATGTAAATTTCTTGAATTATTTTTCAAAATAACAATGAAAAACTTAATTAAAATTAATACAAACATGAGTATAATCGATCATCTACAAGAAAGAAAAAGTCAACGTTAATAATAATTGCATGTTATTATACAAAAAGACAGTTATTCCAAGTATGCTTAGAAATACATAAACTCTAGTTCCGTAAATGTCTCCAGTTTAAAAATATAATTATAAGCAAATAATATTAATTATTATTTTTTATTTATGTAATTGAAATTTATAAAAACTTGTTTTTCTTTTTTTATTAATAATGTTTAAACGTTATGGTTGTATGATTTATAAAAATTATTTTTACTATAATTGATAAATGATTTATATTTAATGGAATTATAAAATATTAACTATAATTATATTATACCTATATTTGACATACAGAGAGAAAAACAAGATTTTCTTTTATAAAAAAAACTTGTAATTCTTTTTTTTTAGATTAATATTATGTCAATTAAAATATTTTATTGATTATAATAAATTTTATTAGGTAAAGATGCCTATTATGGGCTGCAGCACATTATGGGAAACTTAATATTTACAAAAGGCCAAAGTTTTTTAAAATTTTGGATTTAGGGATGTGTTTACCATTCAAATAGAATAAGGTTTTGTTTGCATAGAATTCTTCTGATTTGTTACTCGTTTGTTACCGAATATGATGAATTTAGTTTTCCCCTTGCTTAGGGGACTAATTTCCGATATTTCTTAGATAGCTTCGTAAAAAAGAAATGCCAAGGTAGTACTCTTTTTTGAGGAGTTGGATGCAGATTTGAAAGTCTTGGCAATGCTTTTTACATTCTGTGGCTTAAGTTCACTTGATATTCTCTGGTTAGTTCTGATGACTTCTAGCATTTACTAATATATATTAGAAAATTTTATTTTTGAGAAAATTTTAAATATTTTTAAGCGAATCTAATCTTTTTTTCATTTATTAAAATATAAATTAGTAAAGTGGCCAAGCTGTTAACTATAATATCAGAATCAAGGCTGCAGAATTAAGGGTATTTTTAGATTATATCTGCTCATTGTTTCGTTGATAATAAAACCAGATTCTTTATTCGAAGGATCGAGAAGGAAATCAGACTCAATATATTATGTTCTCTGAGAATCCAAGAATACAATATGGATCTTCAAACTTAATACAATTTAATTAAAAACTAAATCAGTAACCTAATATTTTGGATTTATCAATAGAAAGATTGTTAGAGGATATCTAGCTTTTGGTAGACTTATAAATATACTTTTTTGAAAGAAATGACACATATTTCAGCTAATATATTTTTAATTTTCATCTCAATTGTTTATTGGCTTACTTAACTTAAGTTCTTTTAACAGATTCATATAAAAAGAGTATTATAAAATGAGAAAAAACACTGATCAGAGGGCTAAGAAGTCTAAAAATGCTATGATCAGAAGACTACCTTCAGGAGAAGAGAATTTTAAGATAAGCTAAAGGTATCAGAATCCATTTAATCTTTGGTAGTCATAAAAACAGAATTATTTGAAGCTTTAGCTGAGATTCAATGTTTAAAAGATGATGATAAAAATCATGTGGAATTAGACCATTTAAAAATCTGATTAGAAGAAATAGAAGATTTAAGAAAAACTTTGAAAAAAGTAGAAGAAATATCTTCAAAAAGTCATATAGAAAATAAAAAGCTTAAAGAATCAGCCATTATTAGAGAAGATCTGCTGAAAGATAATGTTCTTAAACAGTTAAAAGAAGAAATTTACAAACGCGAAAATAAAAAAAAATGAAAACGTGAAAAAATTAAAGCAGAAGAAAAAGGAATTATCAACTTATTTTATTTTATATGTGTAATTTATATCATCATATATATATACTAGCTGCCTCCGGCTCGCTTCGCTCGCCCCGGCAGCCACCATGGGGGCTGCGCCCCCCTGGACCCCTGCGACTTTATTTTTCCAAAAATATGTTGTTATATGTTACTCAATATTTTGTAAAATAACCTTTTTTTACCCTAAGTATACTCTAAAATTTACTGGATCATAAAAATTACGGGCATACGAACCCAGACTAATAATTAGTGATCAGCAATTCAAAGCTTCGCTACCCTTCCATAGGTTCCGCAAGCAGTCGTTGTGTCCCTCGACTATCCATTCTAGGGTTCTGCTTGATGATAAAAGCTGTTCAAGTTTCTTTCAGTTACTATATTCAGTAACTACATCAGTGACTGATAAAAATTAGAAATATATATAATATTAGTCCTAAAATTTTATAATTTTCGAAAAATTATTGTATCTTTTGACAGATCGAACCGATCGTCTTGAAAATTTAGGTGGATACGTAAAAAATATACCCGAATCGAATGAAATTCTTTTTGATAGTAAAATTTTTCCTCGGTTTTTTGTTTTTTTGGTTTTTTTTTAAAATTTAATAAAAATTTTTTTCTTGAAAATTCAGTTTTTTCAGCGTAAAAATTTTTGTCGTTATCAATCGAAACGAAACCTAGCCTATGTTTTGACCCGTAATTTTTGCCGTCTTTTGCCGTAAACCCCGCGTCTCTAACTTATATCGCGTTCAAGTTTACCCATTTCGAACAAACAAACAAACCTACAAAATTAAAGATTTATATATATATAGGATAGGATAGGATAGGATAGGATAGGATTAGTCCTAAACTTTTATAATTTTCGAAAAATTATTGTATCTTTTGACAGATCGAACCGACCGCCTTGAAAATTTAGGTGGATACGTAAAAAATATACCCGAATCGAATGAAATTCTTTTTGATAGTAAAATTTTTCCTCGGTTTTTTGTTTTTTTGGTTTTTTTTTAAATTTTGATAACAATTTTTTTCTTGAAAATTCAGTTTTTTCAACATAAAAAATTTTTGTCGTTATCAATCGAAACGAAACCTAGCCTATGTTTTGAACCGTAATTTTTGCCGTCTTTTGCCGTAAACCCCGCGTCTCTAACTTATATCGCGTTCAAGTTTACCCATTTCGAACAAACAAACAAACCTACAAAATTAAAGATTTATATATATACTAGCTGCCTCCGGCTCGCTTCGCTCGCCCCGGCAGCCACCGTGGGGGCTGCGCCCCCCTGGACCCCTGCGACTTTATTTTTCCAAAAATATGTTGTTTTATGTTACTCAATATTTTGTAAAATAACGTTTTTTTACCCGAAGTAATATCTAAAATTTACTGGGGCTGCGACCCCCTGGACCCCTGCGACTTTATTTTTCCAAAAATATGTTGTTTTATGTTACTCAATATTTTGTAAAATAACCTTTTTTTACCCTAAGTATTATCTAAAATTTACTGAATCATAAAAATTACGGGCATACGAACCCAGACTGATAATTAGTGATCAGCAATACAAAGCTTCGCTACCCTTCCATAGGATCCACAAGCAGTCGTTGTGTCCCTCGACTATCCATTCTAGGGTTCTGCTTGATGATAATAGCTGTTCAAGTTTCTTTTAGTTACTATATTCAGTTACTACATCAGTGACTGATAAAAATTAGAAATATATATAATATTAGTCCTAAAATTTTATAATTTTCGAAAAATTATTGTATCTTTTGACACATCGAACCGATCGCCTTGAAAATTTAGGTGGATACGTGAAAAATATGCCCGAATCGAATAAAATTCTTTTTTATAGTAAAATTTTTCCTCGGTTTTCCGTTTTTTTGGTTTTTTTTTAAAATTTTGATAACAATTTTTTTCTTGAAAATTCAGTTTTTTCAACATAAAAAATTTTTGTCGTTATCAATCGAAACGAAACCTAGCCTATGTTTTGACCCGTAATTTTTACCGCCTTTTGCCGTAAACCCTATGTCTGTAGCTTTTATCGTTTTCTAGTTTATCGCGTTCGGACAAACATAATTAAAGATTTATATATATATAGGATAGGATAGGATAGGATAGGATAGGATAGGATAGGATTAGTCCTAAACTTTTATAATTTTCGAAAAATTATTGTATCTTTTGACAGATCGAACCGACCGCCTTGAAAATTTAGGTGGATACGTAAAAAATATACCCGAATCGAATGAAATTCTTTTTGATAGTAAAATTTTTCCTCGGTTTTTTGTTTTTTTGGTTTTTTTTTAAATTTTGATAACAATTTTTTTCTTGAAAATTCAGTTTTTTCAGCGTAAAAATTTTTGTCGTTATCAATCGAAACGAAACCTAGCCTATGTTTTGACCCGTAATTTTTGCCGTCTTTTGCCGTAAACCCCGCGTCTCTAACTTATATCGCGTTCAAGTTTACCCATTTCGAACAAACAAACAAACCTACAAAATTAAAGATTTATATATATATATGATAGGATAGGATAGGATAGGATAGGATTAGTCCTAAACTTTTATAATTTTCGAAAAATTATTGTATCTTTTGACAGATCGAACCGACCGCCTTGAAAATTTAGGTGGATACGTAAAAAATATACCCGAATCGAATGAAATTCTTTTTGATAGTAAAATTTTTCCTCGGTTTTTTGTTTTTTTGGTTTTTTTTTAAATTTTGATAACAATTTTTTTCTTGAAAATTCAGTTTTTTCAACATAAAAAATTTTTGTCGTTATCAATCGAAACGAAACCTAGCCTATGTTTTGAACCGTAATTTTTGCCGTCTTTTGCCGTAAACCCCGCGTCTCTAACTTATATCGCGTTCAAGTTTACCCATTTCGAACAAACAAACAAACCTACAAAATTAAAGATTTATATATATATAGGATAGGATAGGATAGGATAGGATAGGATAGGATTAGTCATAAACTTTTATAATTTTCGAAAAATTATTGTATCTTTTGACAGATCGAACCGACCGCCTTGAAAATTTAGGTGGATACGTAAAAAATATACCCGAATCGAATGAAATTCTTTTTGATAGTAAAATTTTTCCTCGGTTTTTTGTTTTTTTGGTTTTTTTTAAAATTTTGATAACAATTTTTTTCTTGAAAATTCAGTTTTTTCAACATAAAAAATTTTTGTCGTTATCAATCGAAACGAAACCTAGCCTATGTTTTGACCCGTAATTTTTACCGCCTTTTGCCGTAAACCCTATGTCTGTAGCTTTTATCGTTTTCTAGTTTATCGCGTTCGGACAAACATAATTAAAGATTTATATATATATAGGATAGGATAGGATAGGATAGGATAGGATATTTTGGGATTAATTAACAAGTTAAAAGTACAGCCTCTTCAGTAGTGTTTTTTCTCTAGCAGTTCTAAGCCTTCCTTTAGATATTGTGTTACATAGTTCTAAGTTATCGTCTCTCTTGACTGCGATTAATAACAATACATCCAGCTGAGCTGCTTTCTCTAAAAGCACAGTTCCCATTGAAAGTTCTTTTTGTTTTTGTTTAGAAGATACATGAACTATTTGACGGTCTTCAAAAACTTGAGTTGCAGCTTGAACTTGTTCTTCCTCAGGGATTTGTACTTTCTGTGGATAACGTTCTTCTTTGTTTCCAGGTTCTTGTACTATAATATTGGGGATTTTTTGTCCTTTGAAAGTTTGATCTTCTAAGGATTTTTTTTTTAGTTTTTTTATTTCTCGAGCCTTTTCCTTTGGAACCTCTTAAACTTTTCTTCCATTTCCTTATTAATATTAAGAATTTCATCGTCTTTTTCTTTCTTAATATTTTTCATTTCTTTCTTATTTTATTTCTAACTGAATATTTAAGGTTGTGACTTTGTCCTTTATACATTTCTTCTTGATTTTCTAATAAAATTTTTTCTTATTTTCCTATTTCGGCCTGCGTTTTAAATAGCCTAGTTTTAAGACTTTGACCCACTCTGTAATTACAGTTATGGGATTCAGGTCTATTCGAGAGCCGAGGGGAGGTTTATCTGACTTATAAAGTTTAAATAGGGGTAAAAAGAACGGGGGTTCTTTCATTCTTACCAATATATAAATTACTAAGGATGCAAAATAGTCAGTACGTGCTAAGTTACTCATCCAGTCCAGTTTTTGCCTGTACGGGTTACTATGCTCTTGTCTACTTATTCCATATACGTATCTAATAATTGGCAAGTCTTTGGAGCTGATTAGATGCCAGAGTAAATTACATTGCAGTAGTCTAAATGTGTAAGTACAAATGATTAGTCTTTTGCGTAGTAGCTGTGAACTGCAAACTCTGATGGTTTTAAGACAATGCAACACTCTAGTATAACATCAAAACTAGTCACTTCATCTACAAATGGAACATTATCGCCACAGGGACTAGCCTCAATACTGGGTATACTTAAGTTTAAATTGTTTGATGGTATGTGAAGAACCGAAAACTATTGTCGGAGTCTTTTTTGTGTTTAATGATAGATGATTCATTTCTGCAAAATACCATTGGTTTATTATATTTATCTATTTATATACTTTATGTTTTATTTAGTCTTCATGAATATTTTTAAAACTTTTCGTATTCGACATTTCTAGATTTTTAAAATTTATTTGATATAAAATATTAAGAAATAATTACACTTGATTTTCAAGGAAAATGCCATATAAATATTTGAAGTGGAAATAATTTACAGTCAATTAAAAATACCATACAAGAAAAGTAATAATTTTTTTAATTAAACTGCTACTATCTTGTCAGAGTTTAGTAATTTGAAGTAAAATTTTATTTGAAGAAAGATTTTAACTTAAATTAAAGAAATTAATAAAGCCCTTGTCTGTAAAAAGTAAAAAGAACATATTATTAAATATTTTTTTTATTTTTGAATTCTAATACAGTTCACTGCAGCTAGTATCTTTAGAAAGTAAAAGTGCGAAGTCCATTTTTAAATTCATTTTTTGAAAAACGCGCGTTAAAACAGTGCACATTATTATTTTGTATAAATATTTTACACTAATGCTTAATTCTTACTGGCATTCTAATCTCTGCAAGCTCTCTATTTCAAAAAAGCTTACTAACTTATATTATTTTTGCCATAAATTGGACGCGGTTTTAAGAACAGATATTTAATTGACTTTAAGCAATTTATATTATTTTTGTTTTATGAAGTTGATTTTGAATCCAAAGTTTTATTTTCACATTGTTTTTAGGATATGATAACATCATCAACGATAATTAATTTTATAAATTCAATAATACTTAATTTTTACCCTCTAAGAATGGTTGTCTCCTGTAGGAGACATAGTATAATTTTTTTTTTAAACTTAAATTTGCTTAAAACATCCTCAACCCTAAAGATATAATATGTATTTTAAAAAATTTTCAGAAATTTAAATGTCTTTGGGAAGAAAAATTTCAAGAAAAATTAGAAGACGGATTAGATAAAATAAAAATTTGTAAAAAATGACATGTGAATGTGAAAGTTTTCATTTATCTACATTATCAGAATATTCATTACGTAGTAAAGCACAAATCGATGCACTTTTTGAAGATGCACGTTCATTTTGTAGTTCAAGTATTCCTGGCGATTGGTACAATGTCGATAATTCAATTAACACAATTACAACAGATCAAGGCAATAATTCAGTCAGTTCGGATGAACAAAGGATCGTTAATGAAGCTGTACAAGCACGTATCGAAGAAATGTTTGCATCTGTTGAAGACGAAACGAAAATTCAGGGTGAATCAAGTCATGCTGCATCAATTAAGGTAAATAATATCTTAATTAAATAAAATTATGAAAGACTAAAACAATGAAGTGAAAAAAATTTCCTATATAATTACAAGAATATTCCATTACGTATTTATTATTACAGTGTAAAAAAAATATTAAGAAATAAGATAATAAATCACTTTATTATTAACTATCATGCCTCTCGTTAATTTGAAAAAATAACAAAATATATATTTTTCATAGGCTACTGTAAAATTCTCTTTAGTTAGATTATAACCGTTTATTTTATCTTTTAAAATATGTAGGTTCATAACGTCAATACTTACGGTTACGCTAATTAAAGAAACGGTTATTATTAAAAGAAAATTATTATTTAAAAAGTTATATATAACTTTTTTGTTAAAACATTATTTTTTGTTTGAAAAAAAAAAAAAACTTTTTATTAAGTTATAACTAATTTTCTTAAATAGTAATTATCTACTTAATGAAAATGTGTAATAATAAAATTTTATGTTACTTCTGGAAAACGTTTCTCTTTAATATTTTTGTTTAACAATGTAATACAATTTGTAAAATACATTTTTATTTTACAGTTAAAATTTTTATTATTTGCATAAAAGCTTATGGATCTAAGAATTACAAAATTTGTTCTTTCTCAAAAGCAAATCTTATTACCAATAAGTACATAAAACTAATAATGAGAAAATAGCTAATTTTTTTTCTTACATTTCAAACAAGGTGTTGATAAATAATAAAATGTCTATTTCCTTTTTTTAGCATGTATGTAAAAAGTTATAACCTTGAAATAACATTCTCTTTGCATAATATTTATTCTCATGTATGTATGTTTATTTCTTTTTCTTGAAACCAGTCAATTATTGTTTTACATTTGCAAATCTTTACATATTTTTGAGATAAAAAAGACTTTTTTTAAAAATATTATTATTTTTTATATGATTTTTTAAAATGTTTATTTATATATATGGAATAGTTCATATCAATGCATGCAACTTGAAAAATATCAAGTTTTTATCTGTTTTTTTTTTTAATTTTTGATTTTTATTAAACTGAAAAATTGTTTTTAGTAAATTTTTTTTCACAAAGAGCCTAAGATTAATTTTTAAAAATTTATAAATTATAGGAAAATAATTATACTTATGCACAGTATGTTAGTTTCGACAAGTTTCAAAAGAAATTTTTATTTTTATTAACATAATTTTTAAATTATAAATATTTTCAATCAAAATAATACTCACAAGGAGAGACCAACATTTTGAACGCCAAATTACAATATATAGTTACATAATATGAGTTTTTCATTTTGAACTTGAACAAATATCTGACAAATATTCTAGATATCTAAAAAACAGGATCTTATATTATACAATATAAGGGTTGTATAGGCTTCAAAATATTGATGTAGCTTTGTGTATCAACTTTCGGTTATTCTCATTTTTTTGTATAAATGTCACCTTTGAATCTCCATAAAGCACGCCTTTTTATTGTTAATAATTGTCTTTCCCTGAGAGTCAATAACCAAATGCCCACTTTTGACCAAAAATAAGCAATTTCTAAAATGCTGTCGAAGTTTCGATTTTCTATGAAATTATATTTTATAGGTCTCGAAAATTTCGAACAAGCTCTAAGTTTTAAAAAACATTGTGTTAAGGTGTCCAAGTAACTTATTACAGTTATATAATATAATTTTACCTTTTTATATCCGCCAGTAACTTCGTTAAAAACGTCACATCCGACGCGTTTCGAAGCTCTAAGTTTCAAAAATTCTTAACTTATCTTTTATGAAAAATTTTCAGTATTATAAAAATCTCAAATTTTCACCACTTATGATTTTAGTATATAATAATATTATTACTCAAATGCCACACTATAAAAAGTAACTTCCATAGATGAACAAAAAAAATAGAATGTTTTCTAGAAATTTTCAAAAAAATTTGTAAATATTCGATAAAAATCAAAAATTTACTAAACTTAGTATATTCTCGAAAAAGTCGAGAATTATCGATTTTTTTTTGTAAATTTTTGAAAAAAAATTGTAAATTATCAATTTTTCTTGCGAATTTACAAAAAAAAATCGAGAATTCTCGAAGTTTTCGAGAATATACTAAGTTTAGTAAATTTACGATATTTTTCGAATATTTACAAATATTTTCGAAAATTTTCTAATTTTTTTGTTTATATAAGGAAGTTATTTTTTACAGTGCACCTTTCCATTCGTGCATTATATTTAAAACTTCACTAAATACTGAAAGGTCATTTTGCAAGGAAAATTTCAGAATTTATTTTCTTGACATGCTTCGAATACCCTATTTTGTAACATGTATTTTTTACGTGCATAGAAGCCTTTTTGGAGAACTTTGTATGAACTTTTTCACTATAAGAAATTCTTTAATTTTTTTTTATACCTTTAGAGGCCAACTGTCCTTAAGATAATATTTGATTAAATTTTGTCTGTATCTCAAAAAATCATCTACTAAGTTTATACAACTTGTAGCCTAACATATTTGGCGAAAAAATTGTTATTTTTGGATGTGAAATGTTCCATATATCAGTATTTTTTAAGTTTAATATCATTTTACCACGAACTTAAAAGTTACATACGTAAATAAGATTATAAATTTATGTGTTTTTTAACGGTAAAATCAATACGACGACTGTCAACTAATTTCTTTTTTAATATATTTATTTATATAAAGTTTACGGTTTTTAGATTCTTTTTTATACTGTATATTTAAGTGCGCATATGGTTATTATTATTATTATTGTTATAAAACTCACCTGTGTAATCATCAGAAATTACTATAATGAAAAAATATGTGTCATCAAAATTAATTAAAAATACAATTTTTTGTTAAAAAAATTTTAAATTAATTTTTATGCAATATTTTTTAAAACTTAAACTTTTCTCTCTGATGTGTTAATTAAAATCTTGTTGATTAATACAGGGAAGATGTTAAAAGACTGTTATTATTGAATTGAAAATTGTACATTTTCTCTTTTTATGCTAAAAGTAATAATATGAATCTGAATTAAAAATATTAAAAAAATTTATCTGATCTTAAGTTCATCATGTATTAAAATCATTTTATTCTGTTTTCAAAAATTAATTAAAATATTAGATATTATAAGAGAGTGCTATGCATTAGGAAATAATTTAATATTAAAAAAATTCTTTTTCATTTAATTAATTTTACTCTTATACAATTAATTATTTTTTTTATTTTTTTTAAACCAAAGAATTAACATAAATTTTGAATTTCTATCTAATTCTTTTGAAAAAGAAAATTTTCTATTTAATTTAAATGAACTTATTTTTAAATATTAAAAAATACATAATTTTACTAAGATAGTATCTCATTTAATATAAATTTTTAAAACTTAGTTTTTAATTTTTTAATTTTTTAATTTAAATGTTAAAGAATGTAGGTAATTCAGTTTTTGACTTTCATTTTTTTAATTAGGTTTTTTACCTTTTGAAACTTTTATTTTATTGTATTTTAGCATAAAAGCTTTTTATTTGAGCACAGATAATAATGAAAATTTGATCCCATTATAGAAAATTTAGTTTGCACGAATAAATGTGCCTTAAAGATGCTCTACCTGCCATTGGGTAATTAGGATATGCTATTACCTAAATTTTTGGATGCCCGACTTGAAAATCCGGTATTTTTTCTGGCCGTGTTGGGCCTGTTTTCTGGTAAACTTGAAAAGCTTCCAAGGTCCAAAAGATACACTTTTACATTGGAAATTTCCCTGGGTTAATGATTCTATATATTAATTCCCTAATAAAGGGAACATGTTCTATATTAAATACATTTCGTTCATATCATTGTATCTTGTCGGCCTAGTTTCTATAGGAAAAACAGACTCTATATATAATAGGGTTGTTAGAATGTCTTTAAAAAATCGCTGTAGTCTTGTATCATAACCTTTTCCTGTAACCTTTCAATATCCAGATGATCTCATTTTATTGTATATGTGTCACCTTTTAATCGCATAAATCACAATTTTTTATCAGTGATTTATTTACCGTTATAGTATAATAAACAAAATTTCCAACTCTTAAATTTCTCATGGTTCTTCTGGAGACAAGTTAGGGTTTTTGAAAATTGCACCAAAATCATAGCGATAGATCGTGTTTAAAATAAGCTTACTTATGTCGAAAATACCTACCAGCAAATTAGATCTGCTTGTTTTTTGAAGATTTCGCCATTTTAAAATATTATTTTCAATAAAAAAGTTTTTATATCAATTATTTTTTTTAAAATCAAGTTTAGTATAGCGAGAATGTATATTTGAAACAAATAATTCCTTATTATGCGTGATTATATATGTCTTTTGCCACGTTAAATTGGAATTTTAATGAAAAAATTAAGAGCAAATCTGCGAAACCTTTCACGTCGGGTTGTTAGTTTTGGCTAAAGACTTTTTTTCCAATTTACTACTAAAAGTACGTTAATTCCCCTTTTTATAGTCCTAAATATTGAAATATAAGCCCAGGTCGAATGTTTAAAAAAATGTTGTTTTTGAATTCTTATGAGTTGTTAGTTCTTCTTTATTATCCTACCTCTTTCAGAAACGTTTAAAAATTATTAGACAAATGGGACTTCAGTAAAATTTTCTAACGAATCCAATCCTGACATTAGTTTTGGAAAATTTCTACATAAAAAGCTGGAAAATTGAATTATTCACGTGCGGTTTTTTCAAAGCTGTAAAAAAAAATACGCAAAAAGTTTTTAGCGGAAAATTTGAGTAACCCCATTTTAGTGAAAAATAATTTTTAACTTTATATAGAGCGCAGAAAAATCAAAAATCACACTTTCGTTTAAAATTAGTTGAATTTAAAATTTAAGAATTTTTAAAAACTGAAAAATAGCTGCCATTTCGAAATCTTTGAATCTAGGTATGGAATAACATATTTTTCTCTACTTGCGGACAATAGTGACTATATTCCAGTTTTGAGAGGACGTCATTACTGCCCTAAATAGAGGAAAAACATTCTAAAACTCGTGTTAGAAATGTTTATTGTACTGAATGCGACTACAGTCCCTCGGCGCTACGCACCTCGGGCCTATAATCCGTCGCACTTACCAAAATAAACTTTTCTAAAACCCATTTAAGAATTAATATAGTATAACATATTGAATCCAGTCCAATCGGTTTTTTCAAAATAATAGTTAAAATAATAGTCAAAACAATACTTTCAACTATTCCTTAGGATAGTTTCACTAAGAATTAGTTATTTGTAAATTATAATTACTCAAAGTTACTTTCGTTCTTTTCCTAAGCAGTTATTGAATAAAATTTACGTGTGATTTTTTTATAAAATTAGGTATTGCGAAGAACTATTAAATTAAAAATTATTTTCTAAAGTAATTTTCGGTCTTATATGAATCCACATTGAAAGAGAAAATTAACTTTTATAGCTCAGCTATATTATGAAATAACTAATTAAAACTTAAATATTTTTTTTTAAGAGACGCATTATAAGTTTTTTTATTTTTATATTAAAAAAATAGAAATTACTATTTAATTTTCGTCAAAGAATTTTTAGAATATATACAGAATGATGCAATTTATTTTAAATGTCGTATGCAACGAAAAATTTCTTTCAAATAATTTAAATTCTTTAATTCAAAAAAATAAAAAAAGCCTATGAAATTTTTTTTTTATTTACCAAACATTAAATAAAAATTATTTTTAATTGATTTATCATGAGTAAATAAATACATAATTAAGATTTCGCAAATAAATTGCATTCATGAAAGACCAATTGAAATATTTATAAAAAATATAACCTATTATTTATTTAATTATCTTGTAATTTATTAAACATTTCTTTACGTATTTTAAACTTTAATTCAAAATAAATGCTAAAGTAAATAAATTATATATTTTTTCCACATTTTCTTACTTAAAAATGTAGAAGATCAATAGTTATTTTTGAATTTTCTGTTGATTTTCTTAAATCTTTTTTGCGCAAGCATGTAATTTTATGTGTCAATAAAAAAGTTTAAAGTAATTAATTTTAACAAGTTACTTTTTTGGTTTACAAATTTCTTTAATTAAGTTTTTAAATTTTAATTGCGTGCCTCATTTGACAAATAAAAAATTTTGCGGTCAAACTCAATATAAGTATTACTATCGCTATTTTAAATAAAGAAGGCAGTTTCATAAAGTTTAAAGATATCAACCGCTTTTCTATACTTTACTAATACTACAAAGAACTTTTTTTGCTAGAAGAAACAGGCATCCTATCTATGTCTATAAAAGTAATGAAAATAAATGAAAAGTATAAAAATTAACATAAATATTTTACTTATTAATTTATTTATTTGCTCACGTATAAGAAAAAGCGTATTTAGAGCAAATCCATTTTTTCTACTGTTTTTATTTTGACAACAAAATTCTTTATATTTTTTCTGCTGAATAAAAAATTAGGTCATTTTACGCTTTTTTTCTCCTTAAATACATACATTTAATTTTGCATTGCCTTTCATTTATAATTGCTTTCGCTAATTTATTATCTTTTCTTGCGTGACAAAACTTATTTAATTTTTTGTTATTATTGTTAATTATACATTTTGATGTACGCATATAGGTATTTTAATTGAAAATTGGACCACTTTATTTTTTTTGAAATTTTCTAAATAGGTAAAATATATGGGAGCAGCACCAGTGGGTGGCAGAATAGCATCAGTTCGTGGTTTACAGGAGCCACTTCGTCAATTAGCGGAAAGAATCGATGATTCGGTAAATGCAACACTCGAAATTTCAAGGCACGGATTAACATTTCGAACGGATAATGATTCTGTAGAAAAAACGAGTCCATTTCGTCGTATTGCAGTTTGGAGTGCATTGAAGTTAAAATCAAAATGCCGAGGAACTGATTATACGCATGCTTTTGTTCCATTAGTTGCTAATACAGATAATAGAAGCGAAGAAGAAAAGCATACCGATCTTTACAGGTATTTTTATTAAATAATACTAATTTTCTTAGAATATTTATATTTTTTTCTTCAGGACAATGCGAGGCTTACCAACCGATACTTGTAATTATCCACCAGTTTTTGCAGTAGTTATGAGAAGGCCAGGAGCAACTAGACTTTTAGAATGCCATGCATTTTCTTGTGAAACGGAAGAAGATGCTGTGGCAGCAGCAGCAACACTTTACAGATCATTGCTCTCCGATCTTGAGGCCAATCGAAGAAGACCGAGACAAACTAATGGCATAGGGTGTATAAGTTTGACATCAGCAGCCTCAATAGTATCCGTACAATCTAATGCATCGAGTATTAATAAAAGGCCAAAATCGCCACCTCCTGCGCCACCCCCGCCGCCACCTTTACCTCCACCAGCACATCCGGTATAATTAAATTTTACTTTTCTTTAATGATTTTATCCTACATTCTATTTTTTATTATAAAATGTCAGCAAATAATAAAAAAAATATATATTTTTTTAAATAAATTAAATATTAAATTACTTTTGTTTAACTTTCTCAAAAATTATGCCATTATAATTTAAAATATTTTTTTCAAATCAATAAATAAAAGTTACTTACTTGTTATTATATAAATTATTTGAACTAGCTTCAATAAAACTTTTACATTCCAAATCACCGTATCAAATTATTTATGTATGTTATAAAAAAATACATTTTTCATTATAAATACAAAATGTTTTTTTATATTTTTTCTCTGGGTGTTCTTTTGCAGTTTTTTTTATAATATAAATTTTAAATTAATTTTGCAACACGTACATTTTTTTTGCTAATTATAATACAATATACACAAGGGGTGTGCGGTTACCAGAATGTCAAGTTGGGCAGCCCAAATTTCGGATTTTTTGTTTCAAGTTGGGCCGGGTTTCGTGTGGCCAAGAAACCTTCCGATTCAAAACTGTAATTGTAGACCTTTTTCAAGAAATTTCGGGCTTTACAAGAAATATGACCTGGCAAAAAAGACCGAAATTTCAGATCGGTTACCCGAAACCCGGATAATTTAGGGTAGCTGCATACCCCTTAATATACACTGCTTAAAATTCTAACGCAATTTTTACTATTTAATGTCAAGATTTCTAACAGTATCGATCTGTTAAATATGAATAATTATAAATAGTTTATTTGGCTTTAGATCCAAAAGTTGGATCTTTATTTTTTAAATTATCTCAAATATATAATGTATCCATTGATGGTCACTTGAACTTTGTTTTTTTGTTTTTTTCGTAACAACGCTCTTAAATACCTGGGATTTTAAACGATAAGAAAGTGTTTTAGTAAGTTCCAAAATAACAGATTAATATTAAATCTTTTTTTCATTAGATTAAACCTCCTCGTACAAAAAAGACATCCATAAGTAGTACAAATACTGAAGATGAAAATTCATCGATATGTTCAAATTTAATAACAATAGAAAAGGTTCCACGTAGAAAGAAAAAAAATTCAATCGTAAAGTCAGATGAAAATTCAGATACTAAAAATCAAGATAGTCCATCTATTAGTAGTAAAAACGAATCAATAATTTCTTCGATAACAAAAAAAAATGTTGTTACTTGTTCATCGTCATCAATCTCATCATCATCACCAATAACAAGAAATACAACACCAATGAATGACAAAAGTAAAATTTTTGATGATAAAAATAATGAAATAAGTCCAGAATCATTAGAAATTTCAAAAATTTATGAGGAAAATAAATCACTAAGTCGGGAATCATCCTGGGGACAAAAAAATGCTTCCTACGATTTTGAATGTTGTAACGAAAATTCAATATATGATACAAGACAAAATCGTTCAGGATCATCATCTTCACAAACATATTTTGATTGTCAAGAAATGGAACCTCTACCAAAACCGAAAATGAATAAAAGATCGTTAAAACGTGCAGGTAAATATCAATTATCTGAATCAAAACCAAGAAATGATATTTATGAAGTCAGAAGAGCAAGTTGTTGCTGTGAAAGAAATAACATAGACATCGATAATTTTTGCAACATAAAATCAGAAGAAATTTATTCTGGAAGGAGCATGATTGAAAAAACATTAGATTCTTATGGAAGTGATTACTCCCGAATATCTCGGTAAATTTTTTTTTTGAAACTGCAAAATGCACTGTCTTAAAATAATAAATAAATTTAATACTTTTAGCACCCGCTGTTCTGATATGTCAAAGAGATCATCAAAAAGATTAACTCGTGTGGATACAATGGATAGACCCATTCGTAAGCCTCCAGATTTCATAAATTATCCACAGAAGTATGCTGTTGATATTCACAGCCGACGTAAAAGCCGAGCAGGTAGTGAACCTCCAGTTTCTAGGACAAATGAAATTTATAACAGAATCGAAGCAGCAAGAGTCAAAAGATCACAAAGTGATATAGACTTAGACAGAGGTGATCCCTTGACAAGAGTTGAGTTGCCCAGAAGAGGCAGTTTTTTAAACACTGGGAAAAGAACCGGATACGAGGGGAGGACACCACTTGGATTTACTGAACTCTTTGATGAATTTAGAAACCAGGAAGGACTTACCAATGTTGATGAGATACTTTCTGCTATCATAGGTAATTCTTTTTTTCTTGAATAAATTACCAAAAAAAAAATTCTTTGCACGTTAGAATTGTAAATTGTTAGACATTGTTCGAAATTTTTTATCAGAGTCAATGTCAAAGCCATAAAACTTGGTTTTACATTTTTAAGGCTATTGAAAATATAAGCTATTCAGTCCCAAACACTTAATTACAATTCAAACAAGTTCTAAAATATGATAATATCTTTACAAGTCACAAGAGTACTTGTTAAAATCTACCATCATTAATAAAAATAGTTAAGCATAGATTTAATTCATTAAAGTCAACATGTTATTTATAATTATTATAACATTTTAAAAATTAAAAAAATTACTTGACAACCAACAAATTTTAAAATAAAAAAATTAATTTCCAAATTTCAATAACTAATTAAACAGGAAGAAGATTGTTGAATTACTTTTTTTGGCATTGAGTATTTGTAAATAAAATGTTGTTGAATTACAATGATTTGAATAAAAATAAAAATTATTTTCTTCGACTATTTCTTTATTAAAGTGAAAGTCTTGATTAACAAACAGGTTAATTAAAAGCTCATGCATAATAATTTTGTCATTTATAATTTTCCTTATCAGTAATGATACTTTAAGTTAAAGTATTTAAAAAAATATCTAATTATGTATGCTAAATTTACCACAATTAAATGCAAATATATTTAGAGAAAAAAATGCAATTAAATTGCTTATCTTAATTTGTAAAAAGTAATGAAAAATAATAAATCAAGTGAAAAATAAAATTTTTTTTTTTTCAATAATCACGCAAAAAAGTCTAGACATTAAAATTTTTGTGCGGGGAAAGGTCCGGCATAAAATGAGTCATTTTCATGGTTCATGAGTAGGTGGAGCATATGTATGCACTTTTGTTTATATATGCCTATCTACTATCTTGAACTTGGAAAAATTCAAAAATTATTGCACGTGTATAGGTCAACACATAAATAAATGTAAATGAAAGTAATATTTTTTTTTTTAATTATAATATTTATTTTTTAATCGAAATTTCGATGGATAATATTTACACAAAAAACCTTGCAAAAAACAATTCTTTTTTTATTTTTTATTTTACTTTTTATAAAAATGCGTTTAGTATACCAAATGAATCCTGTAAAAAATTTTTCAGAGGAAAAAAAGGTATAAAATTTTCTAAATTCCAGGACTTGTTTTTATTTATTACAACACACGTTATAAAATTCACATAAAAACATATATAATTTTTTGCAATTACCAAATTCCTTTTATCATTAAATTCTACATTTTATTAATGTAAAGTTTGTAAAAGAAATTTTAAATAACAAAGTTAATACGTGTAATTTTTTTTTTTAAATAAGTAGTTTAAAAATTCAAGTTACAAATGCGTTTGACCTGACTTTTTTTAAATTTTATGTAATCATTTTATAAAGCTAATTGGCCATTAAACGTGGAGATTTTTGTAAATAATGGTATATAACTATGAGTAAGTAATTAAACTTTTAATTTTTGCATTCTAGAATAAAATTAAAAACTGTTGTACTGTAAGTGTGTGTAATTGATTTTATAATGTGCTAGATCATTCAATGAACAGTAGTTAAATTTTTGATTAAAGTAAAATTTCTGTAAAAGTAAGCTGCTTTAAATAATTAAAATTATTGAGAAAAGAAGTTCAGAGTTTTTTAGTTCCTAATTATTAAAAAAAAAAAATATTTGCAATATCCTCTGTTTACCAAATTAGTTTTATCTTTTTTTCAAATAAATTTTAACTTTTATGCTATTTTTAAAATTTTATTTTTTTAAAATAGCTCTTAAATTAAAATTATATTTTAGCCTAACATAACTAATTAATAATTTTCTGTCACATTTTCAAAGTTTAATATACTTATACAGGTTTTATAAATCTTAATTAAGAATTTAAAGGCATACATATAAGGTAACGCTGTTTTGGTTGGAAAACATGGGGTTACTGGGATGTTTTCAAATTAAAAAATACTAAGGCTGAATTTTTTTTAACATGGAACATGTTCATAGGGAGGAGTACCCGCGAGTACCCGAAATATTTTCCTTCAGTGGGGGGAGGGGGCCGAAAAATTGAACATTTTAGAGGGTGGGGGGGTCAAATAGACTTGGAATAATTTGTTTGTAAGGATTTAGGATAATTTTGAATTAGGGACTTAGAATACTTTAGGTTTATGGACTAAAAATATTTAGGGAGTATATGTTAAAACTGTTATATATAAGTGAGCATGTTCAAGTGAACATGCACAAATCAACTATAATTTTTATAGATTATAAAGTAACATTAAGATTGCTAGCTTAAAGCTTATCAAATTTTTCGAAATTTAAATAATGAAAACGGAGGGTATCATTAAGAGGGTTTTTGAAAAAACAAAATTGTTCCTACTTATAACAAATTTTGTACTTATTTTATTTTAAACACTAAAGTTCTCTTTGTAAATAAAATCTTGCTCTGTTCAATTTCAGTTTCAAAAATTTTTAATTTAAAATATCTTGCAGATAAATATTTGAAAGAACTTTATAAATTCCTTATTAAAGAATAATTCGACAAATTTTAATACCCATAAAATTTTTTTTATTTTTAAAGTTTCTTTAAATTTCCTAAGTAAATTATACTTTTATTGTTTGAGCAAAAAAATTTTATCAAAAAATGTCTTGAAGGATTTATGTACCCTACATACCTTACAAAAAGAATTTATCGATAAACAAATCTATCTCATTCTATTGAAATCGGAATCAATTTACATTGACCATACTAACATGATATTATTAGATTTAAAAAAAAACTAAAATCACTTTCAAAACGCACATGTAATGCATACATTTACTTTCAAACTTCGTATCATAAGGTATTTATCGGTCAATTCCGGGAACTTAATTTGTTAATGTAATTTATTTTAAAGAAAATTCCTTAAATTTTATCTACCTGAATGAGCTATTTCAATTTATAATATTTTTTATCTTTCATAATTATGAGTTAATAAGACTAGAAAATAAATTATTTTCTTTTTTTAATTTTAGATCCTGAAGGAATGTCTTTTAATGAATTAAAACCATTATATAAAGAATTTTTAATGAAACTAGCTGCAACTTTAACCCAAGATGAACTTTATCAAAGATCGGCAAGCATAATGAGAAAACGCAAACGTCCACAAAGGCGAAGGTCATCACGACGTCCCTGTTTACTGAGACGTGCGATAAAACGTTCTGTATCAAGACTTAAAACTGGACCAACTGAATTTACATCTGTTATATTCCCAGCTAGAAAATTAAATGATAGTTTTGGAAGTAGTTCATCTTGTGAGGCAAAAAATAATCATCGTAATTCACGAGTAGTATCAACCAAAACTGGACGAAGGAAAGCAGGAAGATGTTCAAATCGAACACGGCATGTTCATACTACATCAGAGGATAGCGATACTTGTAATTATTATCTTGGATTTTTTTCTTTTTTAATTTATTTCAAAGGCTTTTTTAATTTACTAGGAGGCAAGCCCCTGCGCACTGAAGCGCGCCAACCCCCTCAAATCATAGTTTCAAAATTTACCTCAAGCATCTGAATGCAAATACTAATATTACTATTCCTCGAAATAAATTTTTCTTTTGTCCTGGACGGCGAAATTTTACAATAGAATGATGAAATACTCGAATGAGTTTTTATATATTATCATAAATAAAAACCAATATTAGTTTTATTTTCAAAATTTATCTCAAGAAAAAAATATATATCGTATCTGAATGTAAATATTGATTACTGTCCCTCGGTGCTACGTGCCTTGGACCAGAACCTTTTTCATCCTTCGAAATAAATTTTTCTTTTGTAAATGTAAATTTAACTATAGTGTAAATCATGTAAATAGTCTCTTTATTTTGAGTATTACAAAAATCTGATACAGAATAGCATTTTTTTTGGACAGCCGAATTTTATAATAGGATGACGAAATACTCGATACTCGAATGAGTTTTCATATTTTATATGTCGCATCTACAGATGTAATGTTTTATTATATAGTTTAAACATTTTTCAAAACATTT
This sequence comes from Anagrus nilaparvatae, assembly GCA_022575985.1. Classification (NCBI taxonomy): domain Eukaryota; kingdom Metazoa; phylum Arthropoda; class Insecta; order Hymenoptera; family Mymaridae; genus Anagrus; species Anagrus nilaparvatae. Next base: position 1,509,110 of record JAKSXM010000247.1, on the reverse strand, counting down.
TGGCCAGAATTAAACAAGTAGATTCACAGTATATTTTATTTAAAATTTTTTTTTCATCAAAAGGTGCGATGAAATATTTTCTAAAAATTGCAAAAAATTAAAAAAAAATAATATATACTAAAAAAAAAAAAAAAAAAAAAAAAAAAAAAATTGATTTATGATTCTATAAAAATGACATATTAGTAAATAATATTTTTCTTTCTGTATAATTACATTAAGATGAAATAGGATTAACGAGCTATTTGCAAGTTTTCGTAACATATTTTAAAACAAAACATTCTTATCAAGCCTTTTCAATGCCTACCACAGTTTGTAAAAAATTAATTATAATTGATGTAGATTAGAAATACTTTCAACACTCCTAAAAAAAACTGAGAATAGAATATCTAATATTTTCATGATTTTAATTTGTTTTGGTCATGACGTCATGTACATTTTTTGCCTAAGTATAAGCTTGCCAAAAGAGGCAATAAAATCTTTTAACCCTTGCTGTTATTGTAGAAATATTTTTTGAATTTTTATGAATTTCAAAAAGCACAAGTAAAGAGTATGGACCTTTTTAACAAGATATAATTTTATATGTAAATTTAACCCTGGTATTTTTGAGCAAAAAGATACAATATTTAATATCCATATATTCATTGTAAAAATTTCTGTCCAGATATTTACAATAATAATATAATAAATACGTAGAAAAAAAAATTTGGAGTTATGTAAATGATTCAACAAATTGAATAGAAAAAAATATTTTTTAAATTAATTTAAGCAATATTAATTAAAAAAATAGACCTAGTAGGCTGAAAATTAATTTGTCATATTTTATATCTATTTGCACCTTATGAAAAAAATATTTTTAACCGGTTTTCATGACCCTTTGGTTCAAAGTCTCTAAATCTTGTGCTTGAAAATTGTCATTGAAATAACATAATTTAAATACTTGAAAATTAAATTTTACAAAATTAAAAATTTATCTTTATTTTTTTAAATATTTGTCAAATTTAAATATACCTATACAAAATTTAATAAAAAATATTCAACTTATTTATGTAACAGTTTTGGCATATTTATGCATAATATTTCATTATTTACAATATTCTTTTTCAGGTAAAAGAATAAGCAGAACTATTATTGCTGCAAACAGAAGTAGTAGTGGTTATGTCAGTTGCAGTGAATGTAGTTATGATTCAGAATCATGTACTTGTATTTCAGCTGATAGATGCTATTGTTCATTGTCCCGAAGAATTCCAACAGGAATAGTACCAGGTTCAACATTAGTGTGTTCTTGTGATACAGACAGTTGCTCTGAAAGTAACAAATGCTATTGTGCTAGAAAACCAATTCAACCAACAATTTTAGAACAACTAAGACTTAAAGGCATTGTACCATCTGAGAGCACATTAAGTAGAGAAGGTAGCTTAGATCGTGTTCACAGTGTAAAAGGAAGCAGAAACTTGACTTCTTCAAAGAGTCTTGAGTACTTGCAGGTAGATATGAATTAATTTAATTACACTTGTATATCATTTAAAAATTTAACTTTTTACAGGTACATACACCCTCTATTAGAGGTAGTTCTGATAATCTCGCTCTTGATTATGATCTTTTTAATCCTGGAAGAAATTCATGTAGATCTTCAAATAGTGAAAAAGTATTAGTAGTCAGTGCTAGAGATCCTCAAGGTAGAATAATTTATGTTGGAGGTACAGAAAGAGATAAAAAAGCATCAAATCATCAAAGAGGACAGTCCAGTGGTCATCATGAAGCACTTTCTATTAAAAAAAGTGCAGAAATTGCTGCAATATTTAGTAATGGACATCCAAGATTAGGTACCAGAGCAAGCAGTATATCTAGTTTGCATAGTGCTGTGAGTCTTGAAGCTGGGCTGGGATATTTACCTTAATTTGTTATAGTATTTTTTGTGATTTGATTTTTACTTGTATGCATATATTTAATTTATTTTAATTTAATAGTTGATGTTGTAATATGTTATTACTGTCTTTCAATAGACAAGGATTTTTTAAAGTTAATTTGTAATGGTTATATTGTAAAGTTTCAAAATTATTCACAATGAATAACTATTTATATAAATTTAATTTATGTATTGATATATTCTCTGTCCATCTCTTCGAATTTTTCTTTGTAAGTTTCTGGTACATCGACTTCTGTTAAATTGTCTAACCCTATTTCTTCTTCATTTCTAAAAATAAAATAAAATAAAATAAATAAAAAGCGCAAGATTAAATAAAAAGTATTTCTTAATACATACTTTATTAAAATATCTACAACATTTTCACATGCCAGTAAAACATTTTTATCTTTTTCACATTTATGAAGTTCTCTAAGAATCAAATAAGTATTTTTTTCTCTTAAATATTCTCGAGATTTCTTAGTTGCACAAAGTTGGTTAAGTGCTTCTAAAAGCATAATTCTAAAAATATATAGATAATAAATGATTTGACAAATAATTTGCAAACTATATATATTAACTCTACTTACTTAATATCAGGATCAGTTTCCCTTTTTTTTGTTTCTGGTAAGTATTGTAAGTCAACTGGCAGTTTCTCATTATCTTCATCAGAAAATTCTTCTGGGCCAGCAAGAGGTAGTAGTAAATATGGTAAAAGGTCAACTTCACAACTTAAAAGCCAATCGTGTTTATTAATATCAAAACAACAATTTCTTATGGTTCCAACAATACCGCCTCTCCTTATAATACTATCTTGATATTCAACAAATGGTAGAAGTTGCTGAAATATCCATTGTGTTTCATCCAATAAGAACCTAGTTAAAAATAAAATTATTTTTATTTGCATACTTTAGAAGTTTCTAAAGAAAAATTAATTTAAATTATAATTAAATTGGGTAGGAACTTATTAAAACAACTCACTCTCTCATTTTTTTTGATTGACTTAGATTACTAAGCACAGGTCCTAAATAATGTAGCTTAGCACCAGCAGTATTATAATTATTTGTAGTAAATGCCTTTAGTATATGAAACCAATTAAATTTGCTTTTTTCCACTAAAATTACAATTCTTTCTGCTAAATTTATTGTCCTTGTCATATTTGATAAAATTGAACAACATGGATCAGCTATCTTACTGTTTTTGTCTATTATATTTCTATAATTTAAAATATGATGAATTATAAATTCAAATAAGATTTTTGAAAACTTACTTGAAACATAAATATATCATATTATCAGTAACTTCATTATCGCTTAAACTTTTTGCTGATTCAGAAATAATTAGTAAGGCATTCGCTCCACTTTGTTCGCCAGCAATATTAATTAATGCAAGGGCTGCATATTTTGCTAGAGCTGCATTCTTATCTTGCAATAGTAATATTAACTGTCTTAAAATTTCTGGAACACCAAGTAACAGTTCACGTCCTTCTTCATTTCCCGTAATACCTAAATAAATAAAAGTTTAGATTATAAATATTTGAAAATTTAAAAAGTTATATCAGTAAATACTCAATACTTACTTAAAATATGTTCTACAGCTTCAACTTTCAAATCTAATCTTGTATTTAAGTCTAAGTAAGGACTAAGTTCTTTTAAAGAATCCATAATTAATTATACTATTTTTTTTCACAATTTTCATTCACAATAAATATATATAAACAATGCAAGTGTAAATGAAATATTTGAATAGTCTGCAAAAAACACGTGAGAAAATTTTTTTATATTTACAACTAATAAACACTATAAATTTGTAAACATAGAAATTTATATTATCATATTTTGAATAATAATCTCTGCTTTACCAGAAATCGGTAGGAATTTTATTTACCAACAATTAGTTACGGAACTCCAAAAATTTACTAGTTTACACGTGGTAGCTCAAAACAATAAACACTTCTTGATACTCTTTCTGTAAGTTTTTTTATTAATTTGCAGTTTTTAACAAATTATTGCTAAATAGTATAAATTTAGTGACAATTATCAATTAAAATTGATGAATAAGATTTTCTTCTGCAAATTTTGATTAATATTTTATTCATAATGACTGATAATCAAGAAAAAGTAACAAGATTTGAAGATTTAATTGCTAATACAGTAAAATCAAAAATTGATGAAGTTATAAATAATTCTTCTATTTTAAAAGAAAATGAGTCTACTCAAAAAATAAATTCAATAAAAGAAGATACTTGCATTTTGAAACCCAAAATAATAAAAGGCAAACCTAAGTCTGGAAGGATTTGGAAAGAACAAAAAACAAGGTATATACAATTTGATTTTTTAATTTTAGAATAAATCATAGTTTATTAAATAATAGCAATTTAAGCAAAATGTTACTTTTAGAATTTGAATAAATTGCAAACATTTTTTGATGTTGATATTGCAATGCCTTTATTTTACTGCTTAAAGCTAACCTTCAAATTGAACTTAATTTTCAGTTGGTATTTAATATTAAGTAATATCTGCAAAATTAGATGCCCAGTAATGTGATTCTTAAAAAATTATAATATTTACAGATTAGTTATTAAAAATTTTAGATAACAAGAATTTCTTGCATACTTAACTGTTTACAATATTTTTTGAATGAGTTACTTATTGTTAGTTAAATATTAAATATGTTTATTAAAGGTTTTCATCCATTGTGAAAACTCGAGGAATCAGATCGTCTTTGGAAAAAAAAAAGAAGTTGCGAGAAGATTTAAAAAAAACAAAAGAATTATCCAAAGAAGTTAAAGCACAAATGGAAGCAGAAAAATTAGAAAAGAAAGAAAGGAGGAGAGAAAACTTAAAGAAAGCAGAAGAAAATAGGAAGAAGAGTGAAGTAGTTCAAGTTGTATGTATTTGGTTAAATAAATTAAAAATATTTAGAAAAATTATTTATTTATTAAAAAATTTGTATATTACAGATACACAATACAGCAAAATTAAAGAGAATGAAGAAGAAAAGTCTTCGATCAGTGGAAAAACGCGATACACTTAATATGTAATAACAGTCTTTCAAACTTAATTATTATATTAATTCTTAAGTTTATCTTTGTATATATACATAAAGTTTAAATTACGTTATTTGATAATTTTTAGTAATACTATAATGACAAGTACCAGACATTGTTCACATTAAATAAATTTTTAAATAACAAACTAAGCATCAAAAGTTTTATTTTTATTAATTTCTTCTTCACGTTTTTTTTGAGTTTTTACAAAATTTTCGAGTTCTTGAGCAAGATTAAAATTGAGATTGTCTTTTTTCTGGAAAAATATGACATAAAAAATTAAAATTTCTTTTTATTCATATATATAATCATATATAATTAACTTTAAACATACCATAGATCGTATCCATTTAGGTAAATCATCAGAATGAGCTGGGCCAGTCAATCTAAAAGATTTAATCCAATTTAATTGTAATAATGAATTTATTTATTTTCAAATTTGTTTAAATTTAATTTTCTATGATTTATTACAATCAGTATACTCTATGTATGTGTTAATTGTTTAATTTGAATTATTGCTTACATTAATAAAATTTATTTATATTTACATTATTTTTATTTCTACACACTAAAATTTTTATAATCTTTTGTCTATAATATCTAAAAATTTTAATATAATAATGAATTAATAAATAATTAATATAATAATTAATATAACAATTAATTAATTTTTTTAAATCTAACATCTATAAATTTTAAGGGTCTACCCGGAACCTACACATTTCGATCTTGCACATCTATTTTCTTACACATTTTATTACACGAAAAAAATATTACACATTAAATAAATTAGCAAAATAAATCTTACACAAGTGTAGGAAAATTAATAATTAAATATTTTATATATTTTTATAATTTTCATATTGTTTTACAATTAAAATATATAAAATATTTAATTATTAATTTTCCTACACTTGTGTAAGATTTATATTGGTAATTTATTTAATGTGTAATATTTTTTTCGTGTAATAAAATGTGTAAGAAAATAGATGTGCAAGATCGAAATGTGTAGGTTCCAGGTAGACCCAATTTTAATATAATCTATCAATAGTTGTAGAAAACAAACATTTTCCTTATAATATATTTATTTTTTTAGAGTTGTTAAAAATTATTAAAAAATTTTTTTGGAAGGATTACATTATTGATTAAAATTTAGCTATTTTTAAAATAATTAAAATTGATAAGTATAGCAATAATATTAAGAGGGTACAGAACCAAAAAATTTTTTTTTTTAATGAGTATCATCCTCTCCGCAATAAAAAAAAACACGTTAAACTAGTCTTAAAAAAAATTTTAAATATTATCATCCCTTCGAGAATTTTTAAAATTCGGAAATCTAGAGTTTTTTTACAAAAATTCCGCTAAATTACGTAATTAATTAAAAATTTGACCTAAAATTTGGATTTAGCAAAAAATTTCACATAAGGGTAAATCTGTTTATGTTTTTAAGAGTTATGTTGAAACAGCGAAATTTTAAATTGAAAAATTTTAGATCTTACTTGAAATTTCAAGCAGTTAGTTTGAACAGTTTTTTTGCTAAGACTTATTTGAAATTTTAAGCAAAGCAACATAACTGTGCAGTATTCAAATTAAATCAATTTTATTTATTATTTTAGTTTTTAGGTATAGTTACAACAAAATTGGTTTAAAAGTTCACCAATTGGTTGAATTTGCAATTAAAGCTCCGTTACCGAATAAGTTAAATGGCAAAGGATTTGTTCGACACATCGATGATTCTACACAAAAAAGTTTTACGGAATAGTTCTACACCAACAACCATTGTGCCGAAAAGTTCAACACAAATTTTATTTATTCGAATTATTCAACTGAGTGCTCAAAGTGCGAATATGTATAAAAAAACCTTTTTTGGGAGTAGTTTTTGCAAATTTAAGGGTGAAGCCCCAATTTCTCTGCTAAATGACTCCGGCTTTCGTGTTCAGCGACCATCCATCTTTTAAGGGTTGTAAATAGGGCCAAAATGAATGAGACTTTAACGTATACTAACTTTATTTAAATTTACATAACAAATATTATTTTCAAATATTTTTCAATAAAATTGGATACTTTTTTCATTGATTTTTCCAAACATTTCCTATTAATGCCTGACCTACCCCTTTAAACCCTCTTTTTTAGGATATTTTTAAGGGTTGTAGATAAAAACTAATTTCAGATTCTGAAAGAGCATGAAATTTTACTACAAGGATGAACTTTTTAGCCACTTAACTATAAGGGATATACTTATTTTTACTCATTTCCAAAACTCTCCGCCCCGGCGTTAATTAGTTAAACAAGAGGAAAAAATAGGAGTTAGTTTTCAGTGCAATTATATGCAAGAGCGAGTGCAGATAGCATTGAGAGTAAAATTTCAATATTTTTTCCTATTGTTCAACACATAGTTTTTTATTAAAAACGAAATAAAAAAGATCGCATGGAAGTAGATATAGTAGATCTTTTTTGCAGAGTATATGAAAAAATCATTTTTTTATACCTTGAATCTATTAAAAGTACAGCTCCCCAATCATTTTTGTGCCTTATACATCTACCAAGAGCTTGATTTAGGGCTCGGAATGCTTGAACTTTATACCAATCATTTCCTGATAATAAATTAGTGTCACGACAATAGCGATCATTGTATTCAATTTTTAATTTGACCTGCGGATCATTTCTTACTGGATATGGGATTCCAACCTGTAAATTTAAATATCAAGATTTCATAATTTATTATTTTCAAAATTTTTCTAAATTATTGAAATAAAAATAAAAAATTTTAAAATGTAGGAACTTTTACCACTAAACTGTTAAATAAGCTTTTTTGTAACAAAATCAGGAACAAAATAGTAAAACGTTAAATTATAAATTTACTTTGTGGAAGTTATTTTTAGGTATTATGTGACAATTTACTTATTATGGCAGGGTGCTACTTCGCGTGCTCGTTGTTTGAGTGAAAATTTAAAATTTGTTTAAAAGAAAACGGTAAGAAATAATTTAAAAAATTTTTTTGGGGTGATTAAGTACTAATTTTTTTTATAAATATTTATTTTTCTTTATGTATGGGATAAGGGGAGTTGTCAAATGTGTCCCATTTAAGGGGAGGAAGGGGGTCAAATTACTGACTTAAAATAATTTCGATTTAGGGTATTAAAAAAAAATTTAGGGACTTCGAATAATAACGATAAAGGGGTATAGAATTATAAGGATTTTAGGTGCTAAAAATTATTATTTTTTGGCTTGAAATTATAGAGGACTTAAAATTATGAAGGTTTCAAGATTCAAAATATAAATTTAAACATGTTCCATGTTCGTTGGTTGTTAGTTCACAAACCAATAGTAAGTTTTTTTTTCAAGGGAATTCGTGTCTTGCAGATCTGGTGTCTTGGTAAATTGGTATATTTTATACCTTGGTATAAATGTACTGATGATCTAATTCAATGCAAGGAGAAATACGATATGCGTCTACAAAAGTTATACTAGATTTGCTAAATTTTAATATTTTATAAAATACTTACAGTTAACACACATCGAGCTTCATTGTCACTAAAATCAATCCCTTCAGCGATTTTTCCACGAAAAACTGCAAAAAATAATGCCCCAGTGATTCCGTTGACGGGACCATTAGAAGTTTCTTCTATTGTTGATCTAAATTCGTCCATTACAGAAACTAAGTCAGCACCCACTCTTGGTTCTTCAAAAATATTTTTAATTCTTTCTAAATCATAGTAAAGATTTGTTAATCTCCATCTTTCTAGTTGAGTGTTCATCATTTTATAGGATGAAAAAAAACAAAGCACTCCATGTGGCACAGTTTGACAAACTTGCAAAACGATCTTTCCTAAATCATCCTGTAAATTATTCAGTTAAAAAAATATTAATTAAGAAATTGCATTTCTCAAAGCATCCAAAAATTGTATGAAAAAAGAATTACTTGAAAATCTAATCTCCCTACGTTATTGTAAACTACTCTCATTTCAACACCTTTGGGGCCTCTAGGGATTCCTCTAACGTATATTTGATCTTCATTTATTACATGTCTTGCGGTCAACTTATGGACAAATTTAGTTCCAAGTTCACTTTCAAAAGATACATTAGGAGCTAAAGTACCTGATGCTAAAATAATACTTCGCGTACTTTTAGCAAGAGTACTGAAAGCAACGGCTGAGTTCATACATATAAATTTTAAAGCCCGAAGACGAATATTTTTTTTCTTAGTCCATTTTTTATCTACCTAAAGTTATATTAAAAAAAATGTTTATTTATAATTTAATATTTTAATATAGTTTTATTGTTTTTAGGTATCAATGCTTTTAGAATTGGTATATATACAAGTTAGATAAAATTTTTTATAATGCCATAAATGAAAAAGTAAATCAAAATACTTTTAAAAAAAATTAACCAAATGCTCATTTTTTATTATTTTAAAATTATAAGCAGGTACGTGTGTAAAATTTACACTGTAAATGTTTTTGTACGGCTATAATAGTAATAAAATAATAATAAAAAAAACCAAAAAAATCATTTTTTTAATTACGTATTTTTAATTTAAAACTTTTTCACTTTCTCTTTGGTAAAGTTTGACTAATAATTTCATATACGTTTATGCGAATTCGACAGTACTTTTTTTTTTAAATCTTAATAATTAGATATTATAATATTTAGTTTGAGATATATAGATATATATTATATTTAGTTCTTAAAAGACTTACTTTTTCCATGGCATCGTAGTGCATTTTTTCTGATATAGAGCAGTTGAAATCCTTTTTGTATTCTTCATTTTGAATATAATTAATGGACATAATAAAATTTTCGATAAATTTTTTTGTATTTAGTGAAATAGCAACTTGTGCATTTGGTATTCGCTTCTTTTTATTTTTATTTGTTTCCTCAGATTGAAACGAATCGTCATGGTTTTCATTTTCAGATTCAGAAGATTCTTGCTGAACACGTAAGTCTTCCTTCATGGCGTTATAATATTCAATTGCTTTTTTGCATTCTTCTTTGAATTTAAAAAAGTTTTCTCCTCCTATGTGGTTAATCTCAAATAGATCCCATAACTGTTCACCGGTCCAATTTATGCTGGAAATTTCTTCGCTAATTTGCGACTATAGAAAAAATATATATTAACCTTTACAATGGAATTAAAATTTTAAATAATTTTAATAACGAAAACGTTTCCATTGTGCAACTTTTTATAAAAATTTTAAAAATAGTATCTTTATTGAAAAAATGCAACTTGAACTTTTAAATTGCTATTAAAAACTTTCGTATTTACCTTTTCTGTTAAAGGTTGAATTCTTATTACATACAAAACTTTTTCAAGATAATCTCCAATTGTTTTGTACATTGCTTTTTTGTCAACATTTTTATTACTTTTATATGAATGATCATCTTCATATTTGCCAATATTCTTACATTCGTCGATTACTTGACCGATTTGATCTTCACGAAAATCTGAACTTGAAACATCTCGACAGATATCTTCAATGTTATGTGCTTCATCGATTATTAATATGTCACCAGTTAAATTAAGTTGTAACTGTAAAAATAATTTTGCAAAGTAAAATAAAAATTAAAAAGATTAAAAATAGCGATTATTTTAAAGAATAATTTTATTTTAAATAAAATACTAGAAAATTTATAAATAATTATTAAACAAAGTTATATACAATTAACTTACACTTTCTCTAATAGAAGGATCCAAAAAATAATTATAAGGACAAAAAATTATTTCAGCATCTTTCATTAAACTTCTAGCAGCAAAATACGGGCACGCCAGAAATTCTCGGCCAAGAGTTACCAAATCTTCAATATCCCAAGGAGTTTGAAAATTAAGTCTTTCCAATCGCTCGAAACTGGAAATGTAGAACTTATTGTCCGGAGTATAATAACGGCAATATTTTTTCTGAAATAAAAATATGTTTATTTATTTATTTATTCGTATTAATTCGTTTTTAGCCAAATTGCATACATAATTTAATTTTTTGTGTCGCATAAAATAAAATCTATTTAAAAAGTTCGTGTATTGTAAATTAAACAGAGTGAAAAAAATAGTATTAAAAGGTATTAAGTGTTAAGTTTTTTTCGTGTTTCATTTTTAGTGTTCAAAAGGCATGCGTTGAATTTTTTTTCGTGCGTGAAAAGATCACTATGAATAGAGGGCTTACATGGGTTTGAATTTTTATTATTTATTTACATAATCTGAGACTAGATAAAAAATAATAGAAATACGTATTTTTTTGTTTATTTTAATTTTGCTAATCTAGGTAGCTACACAGGAGCAAAGTGACCGCAGTTGGTATCTTTACAATCTAAAAATGTGATCATCAACTTTTTATATCTTATTTTTTTTAAAAACAAAAATATTTTTTTATATACTTTCATATTATGCACAAAAATTACTAAATTTCGACCCATTCAAACCTCCTATTATTTTTCATGTTTTACTTACTTTTTCAGGATCTCTTAATTCATTGCAAAGTTCTGTTTTGCTTTTATTAGGAGCTGAATCATTGATACATGTAAATTCTCGGCTACTTAAAATCGTCATTCTGAAAAATACGAAGTAGTTCAAACAAATATTTTTGCTTTCATATTGAAAATTAATAAAGAATCATGTTCAATTACTTTTTAAATTTATAATTAGTCTTTTTAAATTCTCTGATCACTTGCTCAATTTGTTTGTGGGTTCGAGAACCATAATAAATTTTTGGTATTCTTTGCCTAAAATGTTGAGAAACTAATTAATTAACATTATTATAAGTTTTGTTTTAAAATTATTTTAACAAGTTTTTACTGTGTTTCTGTTGCATTTTTCTTTTTTATTTCACCTATCTGACTGGAAGCATCATTGAATTTAGAGCAGCTTGGTGCATTTTTAGAACCTACATGTAAAGAAATTTTTAGTTTATAAAAAATTTTATTTAAAATAGAAATGACATAATTAACTCACAGCATGGTGTAAAATTTTCACTTTTTTTAATTCCTTTAGAATCTAGATCTGTAAAAGTAATGTTAAAAAAATGTATACATTATTATACTTTATATTTATTAGCAAAGAACATAAACTGCGTATAGAAGAATATTTCTAATGTGTTTTTTTTCCGCTCGAATTTTAATTAAAATTGAGATCTTAGATGGAGTTACTCTCGGCCTCTATTTCCCCCTCTTGCCATACCGAGTAAAATTAAATAATAGGTAAAGTAAGTACAATATACTATGCGTAAGCACACTAGCGCTTTACTTGAGCTAAAAATGGTGTTGAGGTAACAAAACTATATTATTTGTTACCTCAACTCAGTGGAAAAAAACACATTAGAAATATTCTTCTATACGCAGTATATTATGTTCTTTGTTATTAGGGTGATTCAAAATTTGGGGGTATTTTTCATTTCTAGGTGTTTAAAATTATTTTTTTTTTACTTATTTGACCTAACCTAAAGCTAAAAGCTTTAAAAAAAAAATCTTCCATTTATTATATTATTTGCCAAGCCAGGGGTGGTTTGACCGCTGCATTGACCTGGTTTCAGCCCTTATATGTTTTCCACATTAACCGATAATGTAAATTATGGCTTTTTTGACCTAAGGAAAAAATATTTTTACATTTTTATCAACAAATAGAAGAATATCTTGAGTTATTAACCCGATTTTACCAAGAAATCGCAAAAACCACACTCTAAAAAGGGTATTTTTCGTAAATTTAGAGGTATTAAACACATTTTCATATTTTAAGACCATGATTTTTGAAACCTGCAACCAAAAAAACGTACGCTTAGGCATATTTAAATCTTTATAAAAAAATTTTGTGTAACTGTTTTGAGCCGCCCTCGTTTTTCAATTTTGAAAAAAAAAATAAATAAAACGTCATCAAATAGGCTAAAACTTTCCATGGTATCTTGGTATCATGCTACTTCAGGAGGAGCTAATTTCAAGCACTTTTTTTATTTTTTGAATCACCCTAATATTTGCATTTAGGGGCCAGTCAAAACTCAGAACTGCTGTTTAGCAAAAACGGTACCTTTTAGATCAATTTTTTTAAAGATTTAGAAATTCCGTCGATTCTGAGTTTTGACTGGCGCCCCATGTATCTTTGGTAGAAATGAAATCGATTGTCCAAATAGAATTATTGTCAAAAGAAAAAAAAATTATTTTAAGTTTTTACCAGATTTGTAGCTTTTAACTGAAGTTGTCGATTTTTCACTACTTTGAGAATCTTCGCTTTCAATCGAAAGTAATGGCTTTGATTTAATCCATCTATTTATTGGGTATGTCCCATCTTTTTTATTACTTTCTACAGTAAGCCATCCATTTAATGGGGATTCTGCATTTTTATTTTGGTTACGAGGCTTCCGTGGTTTTCGTTCTTTTTTTTTCTAAAATGAATTATTTTATTTAAAATATTAAAGAGTGATTCTTAGTGAATTCAGCAAAAGTTTCTAGATCGGTTCGCTGAAACCGGCTAAAAATTTTTTTTTGCCAATTACCTCTTCAAAATAGACTATGTCCCCAAATTATAGCCCTTAATATTTAAAACTAAGCCTAATATTTTAACCTTAAGCTTAATATTTGCTATAATAGCTAAGCTTAATATTTTAAACTAAGAAATATTAAAAAAATATGAAATAACATAATTTTCTAGACGCATGTATAACGCACAAATCCAAAAAAACGCAATTTTTTAATTTTTTCGAAAAAAATGGTTCTCGTTTTTTTGAATTAAAACTCATTAACAGGAAAAAGTACATTGAAATAAGTGCATATTTTAATTTGAATGCCTAGTATGGATCTCTAATAAGTAATTCCATACTAAATTTACTCATATTTTGAATATTACTTTATTATTTTCACTATCAATTTCAGCCATTATTTATTAATATTTAGATAAAATTTTTAAATATTGCTAAAAACACGTTTTCTTTCTTCTTTTTTTAAAAGAATTAATTTTTTATAAAAAAATTATTAATTATAATTTATAAATTTAAGATAACCACAAAAATTTTGACAAAAAAATAAATAATTTATAATTTAAAAATTTTAGAACTCGATATTTCGATATTTTCGATATCGATACGATATTAAGGCTGGCAATATCGATACGATATTGACTAAAGCGATATTTTAAGTAATATCGTATCGATATCGTGGAACTCTAGGAACGGTAAAGGCTTTTTTATAGAAAAATCAAAATAATTCGTATACAAATGAACAAAAAAACTTTTCCGTTTGGAAAGTAAAGTATTTTTATGATTGAAACTTGCTAAGTTTTTTATATTTTTATTACAACGCTTCTTAATCGGAGATCCATGGGGGTACGGTAAAGGCTTTTGTTTTTGTCCCTTCGTGATTTCTGAACTTAAACTGATTTTGTTTTCCTATTTAACGACCGCTTAAAGTGCTCTTGGTGTGAGAATTTATTTTTTATGTATTTAAGTTGTCATTTATGCGATTTAGAGGTTTTAAAAATGTTTTCATGAAGAGAAATCAAATTTAATATAAATAAAATACGTTTTACGTACACATTTTGTAAAATCGTGTGACACACTTTCTCACCCTTGTAATAATTAGGAAAAGTAAGTTTAAATTTTTTCTGAATGGAAAAAGTTTAACCTTATGATATAGCAAGTAATCCCCAAACAAAAATTTTTGAAAATTAATTGATAGGTGTGAGTGACAGACACTCAAAGTATAGGAATTTCCTTTGTGACAGGGAACGGTAAAGGATCTTTTGCTATATTTTTATGTTTTATAGTAGTTAAAACATTAAATTATGTTGATTTTTATGGTGTACCATCAAAAACTTATTGAAATTAAAAATTTAAAAAAAAAAATTTTTTTAATTAATGCATCTGGTAGTTGGAAATGTGCTGTACGTCACTTTTGCAAAAAAAACGATAATGAGCCATATAATAATTTTGACTACCAAAAAATCAAAAAAACTCATCAAAAACGCGTATTTTTTTTTTGTTGTGAAACATCGATTTTTGAAAATTTGGTAAAAAAGGTCTAAACTTTGACCAGTTATAGCTCGGTCCAGTGCGCCCGACTAAAAAATTTCTAAGAACCATTTTCGTCAGAAATTTTCTCAGCTACAATTTTTATTTGAAACTTTTTTTTTATATTTTGCTTACTTTTTGAGTTATTTGCAAAAAACCGTTTTGCCCCAGCTTTGCCTCCCCTGGGGGGGGGGGCAGCACTGGGTTGGAATGTCCGATTTTGTTTCCCCTTTCAAATTAGCGCAAAATCAATATAGTCTACAACTTTTCATTTCTGGAGGTTTTTTGTCCGAGTTTGCCCTTAATTTAGCCTTTATTCAATGGTATATTGTTTTTTTACATTTTTTTTGTATTTGTGCGATTACTCTAACAAACATAACCACGTAGTATTACTCTCTGGATCAGAGAGTTATAACTCCCTAAATCAGGGAGTAAAAAAAAAAAATAATAATCTAACTCCCTGATTTAGAGACTGAACTCCCGGGGGCAGGGAGTTAACTCTCTGAAATTTCTGTAATTTCCTGGAATACTTTCGAGTTGAAAATGAACCGTACGATGGAAAATTGATATCCTGGAGGCGTAATTATTAATTTTTTATTGAAAACAATTTTCCAATTTTCCAATATGGTGGACCAATAAATATGGAAATAGAAAGTTTCTACATTACCTGAGGGTTTTCGAGGTTGAGAAAATCGGTCTCAATATTAAAGGCTAAAATTTGGGATCATAGTCCATTTTGGATAGGTAATTGTCAAAAAAAAATTTTTAGCTAGTTTCAGCGACCCGACCTGGAAACTTTTGCAGGATTCACTAAGAATCACTCTAAAAGAAAATAAGTTATTTATTACTATTTGAAATATTCAAAATTTCATGTTTTATTTAAACTCAAAATTTTTAAACATTAAACGAAAAATGTAAACAATAGTTTTAAAAATTTATGTAAGAAAAAAAATTAAGGAGCGTATTTATGAAATTGCAATGAATAATTGATTTTTAGTTTTTATTTTGAAAGTGCAATAAGTTTGGTAGTATTTTTTTCGCTATTAATCTTGCTTAAAAGAAATAAATGATTATTTCACAAAAACTTTATTTATTTACTTACATTTAATTGTTCACTTGGCTGAAATTCTTGTGAGTTTTCGCTACTTGTTGTGAATAAAGGTTGAACCTTTTTTTTTTCTAAATCTGTTAATACATTTTTTAAAAAATCTTCAGAAGAGTATGCAAAAGATTCAGAACTTTTTTGAGTCTCTTCACTATCAGACGTTATTATAGGCAAAACCTCTTTTTTAACTGGAAACTGAAGTAATGAAGATTCAGAGCTTGCATCTGCTTCAGATTTGCACGGTGCATAATTCTGACTATCATCGCTATTTAATATTACAAGTGGTAAGGAATCTTTTTCACTATCACATAATGAGGATATAGCCTGATCTTCTTTTTTTACAAAGGATTGTGTTGACAAGGAAGATTCTTGGCTTTCTTCTGATTTACTTATAGATTGCACATGTTTCTGACTTTCATCGATGCTTAATATTGCAGGCTCGATTTCTTTTTCTGCTGGATGTATTGATGGTAAGTATTGCGATTTGGTTGTAATTAGTTTTGATCGCGATTCATCTTCAGAGTCGTCACTTATTGTTAACGTCTCAATATCAACCTCCTCTGGATTTTCTGGGATACTATCGTCGGTATTTGAAGATCCCTTAGACGGCACATCTTTTGAATCACATTCATCGTTGAGAGATGATTTTTTTGACTTCCACAAATGCATTGGAAATTTTCTTGAAGTTTCATCTTCAACTATTTTTCGATTATTCGATACTTTAGAAGAGGGTAGTTTATTTTTTGCTTTGTATTTAAAAGCTTTAAGTGCAATTGAAGGATCATGTTCTATTTAAAAAATGAGATTTTAAAATAAAAGTTAGTAAAATTTTATTTTTAGTTAATTTGTAAAGTCTAACCATTTCTTTTAAGTTCGTTCTCCTGGATTATACTATTTGTAGAATTAACTGATGCCTGAGAATCCAGCTCTTAAATTAAAGAAAAAATAAATCAAAACATTTTAAAATGTCAAAGCCGAAATTAAAAATACAATTTTGGAAAATTTGAGACTTAAAAATTAAATACAGTTAAAATAATTATATTCAAAGTAGAAAATCTTCAGAGAAAAAAGAAATTTCAATTTGAGGCAATTTTTTTAGTTTTAAACCGAAGAATAATTTATAATAATTATAGTATTTTAAAGTTCATAACTAAGAGAGCTGTGAAAAATAAATTTTAGAGAATACAAAATGTTGTACAGGATGGAATCTCGTTGTCAAGTGACACAATGTTCACTATGTATAAAAATAAAGATAATAAAAGTTTTAATTTTAAAAAATTAATTTACATTTGAAAATAAAAATCTGTTCCTAATAAATCATCTCAATAGATCTGGGATAGCTCCTCAAGTTGGGCAATTTTAAAATGAACTATTAAAATTTTTTTTTCATTTTTTATAACCTTAATGTTAATTATTGGTTGAAAAATAAAGATCTTGGTTTAAGATTTTGGTTATGTTACGTGTTTTTTATTAAATTTACGAAAATAAAGTCGATAATGTATATAAAACTCATTGGGAATGTAATCTATAAGCAATTATTTATCAAATTTATTAAGCTTCATCGATCTGCTTCATTAGCACCCTATTTTTTATAATTTATCTTTTTAAAATTAATTTACATTTGAAAATAAAAATCTGTTCATAATAAATCATCTCAATAGCACTAGAATTTCTCTGCAATTTTAAAACGAACTGTTGAAAAAATTTTTTCATTTTGATAACCTTAAGGAGGTTTATCCGTTGAAAAAAATAATGACAGAATGTAATAAAACGTGAATAGAATTATAAAAAAAAATTTTTTATTAATTTTTTTTATTTATATACATAGTAAACATTACTTATGTCACTTGACAGCGAAATTCTATCTTGTACAACATTTTCTATTCGCTAAATTTATTTTTCACAGCTGCTCTCATAATTATGACCGTTAGATTCAATACATCAATTATTATTTATATAATTTGAGATTTTTATTCTAATCTTACCATTATTATGGGCACATGCAGCAGTTGATGCATTGCTTGCTGTTTCGTATTCTATAATATTTATAAACATTTTATTAGGTAATTTTTTGTATTCTTATAATTAAATTAGTTAATTGTTTGAAGTTTGATTAACATACTGAATATTAACTCATACAAGTAAATATAGCAAACGTAATGAAGTTATTTAAATGCTTCCCTTCAAAATTTTATCAATAAAAATATAAAATTAAAACTAAGTAAAAATTCTTCGTTTTTTTAAATTTTCTTTATTAAATGATTTTTACAATAATTTTGATACAATCTTGTTTGTTTATTCTTTGACTAACCTCTTTTACACAAAGATACACCAAGATTAGGAGAGACCTTCAAAAATAATGTATGCAAATTATTATATAATTTTTTACATTGTAGAATTTTTAAACTAAAATTTGCATTCATTTTATTTTATTTAATATAAAAAAGGTGCTTGCTGCCTTTAGATTAGTATCAATATTTTTACAAGAAATTCTTGTAGCTATTTTGAAAATTTCGAATTTTTAAATAACAACTTTTTATTACTCAGTTTAAAATTAAAATATTCTCTACTAATTTTACATGCGTTTTGAAAAACTTAAAATAAAAACGGGTTTTTAATGAAATATATTAAAAAATTTCTGATCTGAAAGAATTCAAAAAATTTGACTGCATCAGGTTCAATTAGACATTTAAGGTGTTATGATAGTAAGAGGTATTTTCTAAGTCGGTTCCTTTATTATCTACGCTGCATATACAAATATATAAGCTATAGGAGTTCTACCCAAAGGAGACCTGCCCAACTAGGAGACCTATCCAACTAGAAGACCTGCCCCAATGCGTACATACCCCAAGGATGATTTACCTCAAGGGCGTGTATTGGTAAAGTAGGAATATATCTCGGGAGGTATCCCCCATGTTGCTATCACCTATATATAATATATAATAAAATTTTTTTTTAATTTCTTGTATTTTCAATTTTCTTTTTTTATTTAATTTTACTGTTAGAATACACATATAACACATATACAAATATGTATGTGTGAGTCATGTATATTGGGCCTGGAAGGGAGCCTGGGCGCTTAGAGCGTATCAGTCTGTAATTATATAAGACAGAAGTCACACGATAACGTAATAAAGTTCCTTAAGTTAAAACGACACAATACTTGTTATTATTTAACCTATCGCTATCTCTCTCCAACACATACATTTTATCAGGTTCTGGACCCAGCACTTCAAACTGCGCATAAAATACCGGCGTTTTCTTTTCTTTCTTTTTCCTTATTTTAAATATCGGAAAATTAAATTTTGTTGAGAGAGATTAAGTGTAGGTTGTGTAGGTGTTACTTGTTTAAAAAGTGGGTACTATTGGTGAAGGAAAACGGAAAACGAAAATTTACCGCCAAAAAGCATCGAATGTATAGTGCGTATAATATACACATAGAACTCCGCTCGGAGACCAGTATATATTCATGGATAAAAATGTATATGGGTGATTCCAGTAAATTTGTATAAATTTTTATTTTTTATTATTTTTTATTTTTTTCAAATATACTGCTATAGCATTTAATAAAAATATAATTTTCTTCAAAATCTTCGAAGTGGGCACATGCTCTGAAGAAAATTCTATAAATAATTTTTTTTTAACGAAATCTTTTAAAAGAAATTTATCTCTATTTTAGTAAGAATTTTATAAGAAATACATTAAAGTATTTAAATTAAATGAAAATCATAAGAACGAAACGACAACGATAACGATCGATAATGACACATTGGTTTTCAAAACTGAAACAGCTGAATATAAAATAAGTACGTAATAAATATAAATAAATGCATATATTTTAAGTCCTAAAAATCTTGCTTGCTGATTATGCATATTGGGCATGTTCCCAGATAAACTACATGCATAACCTTACATGGAAATGAGTGAGTTATCCTTGTGTTCAGGTTCTCATATTTGCATCTGTTCAAATATTTCTGTGAGTGACATGACTTGTGTTCGGTCAGTTATTCAGGAAACAAAGCCCGTAAAATTAAAATAACTCATGTCTTGAATTAATTCCATAAATAAACGACAAATTCACGATGATTTATGGGATTTGATTGATTCTCGATGAGGCCAAACGATGTGCAAACGATGGCAAAAACTTGGAGGTTCCCCGGGCTCTAATACAGCAAGACGAAGAAAGCATTGCTAGATTGGCTTCAGGTGACTCTCAGGGCACTGCATACAGTAACCAATCAACGACCAATAACGATAACGAAAGAATAGGTAAGGCTAAACCTAAGATAACGAATATTATACATGTTGCATCTAAAAGGATGTAAACATCTATACGCAAAAGTTGATTTTGCAAACTTTAAGCAATGTTTTCTTATGTCGCAAAAAATTTAACGATAACGAAAATAGAGTCCAAATGGGCAGGGCTCACGTGAAACGAAATCGAATAAGACAACGAACGAATGCGACAGACAAAATATCCTCTAAACGATTACGAAAAGCCTAGAGGCAAGCATTAAAGCTTTCACTAGTTCTAACGAAAAATTAATTGAAAACATTAAACAACTAATTAAAGAAAATCAAAAAAGAGCACAGTGACAGAGTTGAAGTAACTGCATTTAGAAAAACGATTAAATCGCAAACCAAAAGGCTTAGCGAATTTATTGGCGATCTAGAGCACAGATATGGAGTGCTTGATGACGAAACGACTGAATACAACACCCCAAACGACAATAATTCCTACGCTGAATTGGAACAATCATTGACTCGTGACGACATGGCTAAAATATTTAGAGAAGAGTTGGGAAAACTCAATCTTGAAAAAAGCGTAATTGAAATGACAATAACATAGCTTCGGCAGCTAAAGACGTCATTCAATTTGAAGTCATCAACAAGAGTGTATCGACAAAACGTGACTATAAACTTACGACACAAACAAAATTGAACCTAAATATTACTCCCGGGATACCGGAATTCAGGACCCCCAGGAGATTGTTCAAAAATTAAAAGAAATAAAGCGAAGTGAAACAAATTTAACATCGGTAGTAATTAGAAAACAATTATATGCCTTGCAATATGACGTAGGAAAAGAAACAGCATCCGAATTCATAGAAAAATTCGAAGACTTTACACGAAATTACGAAAATTTAGATGGCACTAAATGTTTCACAGACGAAGAAAAACGTGACGCTTTTTACAATGCAATAAAGATGTCTGTTCCCGAGATACAGTCGGTTGAATTCATGACCAAATCTATCAATGACGGCAAAGGTCTATCTCTTGAAGCACTTAAAAGCTTCATTACACAAGCTGAGGCTAATAAAAACCAATTGACAGGCACTAACATGACTCCAAGGGCGGCAATGCTGGCTAAACGAGACCTAAGAGCGCGAGTCCATGAATGTGACGACTTTGGACACTCAGAGTCAAACTGGCCAATGAAAGGGTCAGGTTTAAAAAAGTGTTACGAATGTCAACAATTCACAACACACATTGCTGCCCAATGCCCCCCAAAGAACAGCTAAACGAGGAGGTAGAGGTAAATTTAATAGACCAAACCGTTTTAGACCTTACAACCGAAATCAGGCCTCTAGAAACTTTAATTCAAATCAAACTAATGACCGTACACAAAAAGCAAATGACGACGAAACGACTAACGAAAACCAACGCTCTAAGCCTTCTAACAGAGGAAAATTCAGTAGAGGAAGGTTTGGAAGAGGTTAACAAAAAGCTAACGATAATAGACCTAACGATCAAGGTAGTTCTTAAAACCGAGGTGAGTGTCTGTTAACTCATAATTCATTACCTTACTTTGACTTAATTGATAATACAAATGGAAGTGATATAATGAACGAAATGGCAAATAATTTAAGCGAAAATAAAAATAATTTACCCT
Organism: Anagrus nilaparvatae; assembly: GCA_022575985.1. Lineage (NCBI taxonomy): Eukaryota > Metazoa > Arthropoda > Insecta > Hymenoptera > Mymaridae > Anagrus > Anagrus nilaparvatae. The sequence continues at coordinate 1,487,177 of JAKSXM010000247.1, read as the reverse complement.
TAATAAAATTCCTAGCAGATTTTGGAGCGACGGAACACTTAACTAATTCTAAACTTTTCTTTAAAACTTTTGATAAATCAAATACAGGCACTATAAAATGCGCGAATAAAGACTCCTCAGCCGATATGAAAACGGAGGGAGCAGGTACGATTGAAATCGGTATTAAAAATAATAAAGTATTTGATTTTGAAAATGTAATTTGGAGGACTTGGCATATACTTAGATAACAAGAAAATTAATATATTTGACCCAATAACTCACAAAATTTTCTTATCAGGGATATACGATCGACCATATTGGATAGTAGAATGCCAAATAAAAAATAGTAATAATCAATATAGTAAAAATACAAATAAAATTTTTGTAAATATGATTCATAGCGATGCTAATGAAATTGCAAACCCAAGATATATGACGCGAAGTGTAGTATCTGAATTATCACGTAAATTAAATGAAAATGAATCAGTAAAGCGCAAAATTATAGAAGCTAATGATTTGATATTAAACGATTTTACAAATGATAAAAATAAAGAAATCAATACAGATAAACTCAGCGATAAAAGTATAGAAAAACTTAACGATAATAATAAAATTACGACTCCTATTTATGAGTTCTCAAAATTTGATACTACAATATGGGACAGAAAATTTCATAATGTTGATGAATTACCTGAAATTGAAATAGAAGAAAACGAGTCCCCATTCAGCGATAAGTACGGAAAGTTTAAGAAAAATAATAATGCCTTACTTTGGCATGTTAGAATGGAACATGCTTCTGTTTCTTATTTAAAAGAATTACAAAAACAGTTTCCTGACTTTAAAGAATTAAATAAAGCTATTTTTGATAATCCTGGGCACCTAGAGCGTATCAGTCTGTAATTATATAAGACAGAAGTCACACGATAACGTAATAAAGTTCCTTAAGTTAAAACGACACAATACTTGTTATTATTCAACCTATCGCTATCTCTCTCCAACACATACATTCTATCATTTATTATTTAATTTTATTATTCAATTTTATTATTTTCAAATATTTTAATTATATTATACGCCATCTATACTTTTTAATTTTAGAAAATACACTGCTTATGAAAAAAATCATACCATGTTTTAACACAGCTTAACTTATGTGTAAACTGTTACTGGCAAGAATTTTTATCAAAATCTTTTAATTAAAAAAAAAACTAATTATTTGATTTAATATAGCTAATTATTTAATTAAATAACAATTAAGTGAACATTAAAAATAATGTATATTTTGTAAATACATTTGTATTAGTGTTTAAATGAAAATTTTTTTTAGTTTTTGTGTTCATACAATTATTAAAATTTATAAATTATCAATAAATCAATTAAAAAATAAGATGGAAGAAAACAATAATAAAAAAAATTACTTTAAATATAAAGATATATTTATACATATTAATTTGTTTATATTATTTTTTTAATTATAATTTTGTTCCATAAGGGACAAAAAGAAAATCAAAGATTATTAATTCAGCTAAAGATTCTATCTTAAAAAAATTATTGTTACATCCTCAATTAAATGAATTATCATTATAGGCAAATGAAAATATAATATCATGTGAATCATCACTATTATATTCTAAACCAAGTGGTTCATCATCAACATCACTAACAAGATTATCAACATCAAGTGGATCATCAGCAGATAATTTATTTGATTATAAACCAAAACCGATGCCATTTCATCCACGATTAATTGACAATACCAAGACAGTTACTAAAAATATTTATCAAAATAAAAAAATAGACGGAGTAGAAGCATTAGATTTACCCAATCAACATTCATCGATACCACCAAGAAAAGATAAAAGTTCAATTCAATATTCGTCCACATCATCAGCAGATAGTTCACTTCTTTATAAGTTACAACACAGTTCACTTAAATTTCATCACAATTTAAATATGAATAGTAATTTTACAAATAAAGTCTATATAATCCTTCGTAAAATAAAGTCTATATAATCATCGGTATATAATCCTTCGCACTCCTTTAAAATTGATTTTGACATTAAGGATTCTATGATTAAAAAAGAAATAAACTATGATGAGAAATTTTTCTCATTCATTATAAGATTAAAAAAAACTTTCTTTTAATTTTTAATTTTTAATTATTAATTAAAAAAATTTTTTTTCAATAAGAGTAATTATGATTTATTATAATTATGTAGAAAAATCTGAAAAAAGTAGCTTTGAAAAATAATCAAAATGTTGAACAAGAGGTAAAAAGTTTTTTTATTAGCTTTTTAATTTTTAATTTTTTTTTCATTTTTTTATTTTAGGTTAAGAATGATGCATGTCTAAAATCTATTAAGATTCCCATTGTAAAACTGCTACCGTCTTTGTATGAGAAAAATTTTATATATTCATCACAAACTAATCTTGGTGTTTCACCTTATCGAGAATACCAAATAAATTTTGTCGATAAAGAAACACACACATACTCCTATAAAAATTTGAATAAAGTTATAAAAAGTGGTATCGGTATCATTAAAAATCAAAAAATAATGCATGCATCGGTAAAATATACTATTACTCCAGGTGGATTTTATCATTTATGCCTTAAATGACAAAAACAAGATTTCATGAAATTTAAAAAAGATAATAACTACAAATATAAAATAATACACAGTGTTGGCACAAGAGAAGCCATCGAAGAATTATACATTGATTTTAAATGTAGTATGTATAAAGAATGTATTCTAGATATTTTTAATTTTAAAGGATGTGCTCCTTGTATTCCTTGCGCTCTTTCATGAAAATCTAATACTTAACTATGACTCAACACGGTGCTCGAATTATTGCCAATATTGATGACATGGAAATAAATAAAGTATATTTTAAATCAATAAAGTATATTTTCCTCCAAGATTTGAATATACTATTCCAGAAAAGAAAATGAAGAATTAAAAAAACACAAGAGAAAACTTTGAAAGGAGAAACATATTTTAAATATTTAGGAGGTCCGCAGCAGAAGATAGGATTTTACACTCTGGAAGAGGTAATGGAAATGCGTCGTGCAGAGCAAAGAGCAATTGCTTTCTCCACCAACATCTCAAGTGAGAGCTTTCCAGTTTGCACAACCTATTGCTCATCAACAACCATTTGAAGACGTACAACAACCATCAGCAGGAAAATATGAAGTTGATCATCATCAAAAACCATCACAGGCTCAACCATTAGTATTAAAATTTCCATCCACTGCATCAGAACTTATGGATGGAAATAATCAGAAAGAATATACACTCTCTCAAGTTTTCCAAGAGAGTCAAGATTTAGGGGATATTACTTTCGAAGATATCGTCTTTGAAGAATTGAATTCACAAGCTTCTACTAGCAAGTTTGAAGCAAATATTTCTTTTCCAGAAGAAAAAAAGGAAAGCGAAATTAAAATTAAAAACTATGTTAAATTAGGACCTAATAACTTAAAAAATTATAAAAGAAAATAAATGTATACATTTAAATGTTTTTAATTTTTTAATAAAAACCAATAAAAAATATCTATAACTGTTTTTATTTAAAACAAAGCCTAAAATCAAATAAAATATATATAATTGAAGCGGGGATACTGCCCCAAAAGAGTATAAATAGAGTGAATCTCAGAAAGAGAAATTATTCTATCTTTTTGAACGAATAAGCTAACATTAAAAAGAATTATCTAGACAGTGTATACAGTTTAAAGGCAAAAAATAAAAAAAAATAAAAAAATCTTTAAGGCAGTGTAAACAACTTTATTAGTTTCTCTAGGCAGTGTATACAGTTTAGAATCAAATGTATACTTACTTAAAAAAAATGGAACCTTTGGATGTTGAAACAATGAAAAAACATCGAAAAGCTCAATTTGTCATATATGTGAAGAAGGTCCATTTGAAAATAATCAATCCAGCAGAAGTTTTGGATCACAATTATTTAACAAGTAAAAAAAAAAATTTGTTGTAAAAAATAAAAAAAAATGTCTAAAAAAAAAAATCAAAATTTTTATTTTATTTTTATTTATATATAGGCAATATATGTGGGCAGCATATTCGGTATGTAACCAGAACTATAAGGCAGCTTCTACAATAGCCACATACACAAATATATAAGTACCTATGGATAGACATATTTGTGTATGGCCAACCTTCAGATAACTGTGCCCTCTATTTTTCTACATTAATTATTGTAGACTTTTTACCTGCTGGTAAGGCAGAATTTAATATTAGGTTGGCCATACACATATATGTCTATCCATAGGTACTTCCATATTTGTGTATGTGGCTATTGTAGAAAGCGCCTAAAGATAGCAGAACTATCAGTATAGTTTTTTATAATTTGACAGGTAAGCTATAAAATATTTTACATTTAATTAAAAAAATATTTTTCCAGGGTATGACAGTAACTTTCTTATTCAAGATATAGCTTGTTCTATTGATGAACATGTAAGCTTATTGCCCTAAACAAAAGCAAAATATTTCTTTCACGAAAACTATTCATGTATCAAACAAGAAAATAATTAATTAAAAATTTATTGATTCACTAAAATTCATGAACTCATCATTCGATAAACTCTCATCATATCTTCCTGATGACTATTTAAAAATTTTGAAAAAAGAATTGGCTGATTTATATGATTATTAATTCATGCTATTGCGCAGAAAGGGAATTTTTCCTTATGAGTATATTGATTCACTTGAAAAATTAGAAGATACTCAATTTCTACCAATTGAAAATTTCTACAGCACCTTAATAACATCTAATATAAGTTCTGAAGATTATCAACATGTTGTAAATGTTTAGAATTCATTTGATGACATCAAAAATCTGGGAGATTATTCGGATTACTATTTGAAAGTCAATGTATTACTTCTTGCTGAAATTTTCGAAAACTTTAGAGACAACTGTTTGGAAACATATGGACTTGATCCTGCTCATTACTATAGAGCTCCTGGATATTTTTGGGGCTGTATGCTCAAGGATACAAAAATTAAATTGGAGCTCTTGACTGATATTGATATGGTCATGTTTATCGAAATTGGGAAATTCCTGGGCGTCGAATACTCGCAGCAGTAATATACTAGGTGTAGAAAACTCTTCACTGTACAATATACAAAGCACTTACTCTCACACTCAACTACGTATTATAATATACACGGTGCTCAACTCTAGCATCTACAGCTAAATAAATACTTCAAAATCAGAATAAATCAGAGGTTAACCGAACCATGGACAATCAAGAATTAATCAACGCTCGTACAGAGCTCACGCAACAGAGGGAGCACATATTAGAATTGGAAAGACGGGTACAGGAAATGACCTTAGCAATAAGCAGTAATCAAGACATCAGACAAAACACTCAACAGGTAACGGCAGAAATTCAGGCAGTAACTACAAAAAACTTAAAACTACCACCGTTCTGGAAAGAACACACAGAACTGTGGTTTTCACAAATTGAAGTAGTGTTTGAGCTACATAATATAAAGTCGGATGCTAATAAATATAAACACACTGTAGCATACCTGGACAAAGACTCCCTGCCATTCGTCAAGGACATATTAGACCAACCGCCTAACGAAAATAAGTTCAAAACTTTAAAACAGCGAATTATCGGCATCTTCTAAGGCTAATAACAAGTACATGGAAAACTATAATAAGGAAGAAGAAAGCAAATATATTATTTATTATGACGTCAATGACCTCTATGGCTGGGACATGGTGAATTCACTTCCATATGGTGGTTTTGAATGGGTGTCTGCTTTGAAAAATACGAAGAATTTCGTTGATGAAGATTCCGATGTTGGTTATATATTAGAAGTGGACTTGGAATATCCAGAAAAAGATCACGATAAACACAACGATTTACCATTTTGTACTGTCCACGAAAAACCACGAGGGTCCAAGGAAAAGAAACTTTTAACTACATTGCACAATAAAGAAAAATATGTTTTACACAGTGCATATCTGAAGCAGGCAATTGACAATGGGTTAATACTCAAAAAAGTTCATAATGCTCTCAAGTTCAAACAATCCAAATGGCTGAAGAAATATATTGATTTAAATAGATTAAAAAGAACATATTGTAAAAACGAATTTCTTAAAAATCTGAATAAGCTGATAAACAACTATATTTATGGTAAATATAAATCATTAATTATTATTTGAGAATGTTTCTAATATCCAAACAAAATTTCCACAGCTTAACAGTTTTCAGTGAAAATTGTTTAGTGATAGAAATGGAAAAAACAAAGGTTTATTTGAATAAACCAATTTATATTGGACTCTGTGTCTAAGATATATCGAAAATTGTTTTATACAAGTTTCAATATTATTTTATGATTAAAGTCTTCCCAGAAAAATGTAAACTTTAGTACACAGATTATATTTATTATAATATTTATATTTATTTTTATATTTATATTTATTTTTATATTTACAGATAGTTTAATCTATGAAATATTCCATGATTACGTGTATGAGGTAATGAAAGCTAATATTGATGAATTCGACACCTCCAACTATCTAATTTCAAACCCATACGGTTTTAGACTTCATATTAAATAAGTAAGGACTTGGAAATTCCTTCTTCCATTACGACTGATTGGGGCCTAAACTCTTTTCAAGTTAAGTTCGCACACTTTTGGAATAGTATTCCCCCATGCATACGTGACATTCATTCCTACAATCGTTTTAAGAGGAGTATCAGACAATTTCTTTTCAGATTAGATCTTACTTGAACTAAACTATTTGATTCACATGTGACACATATTATTTGTGCATCTCATGATTTGACTATTTGATTGATTATTTATTTATTTATTTGACTCATTTTGACTGTTTGACTATTGATCTTATTTTAACTATTTGTTTTGACATGATAGTTGTATATTTTATTTGAAACTTCACAAATTTTATGCAAATTTATAATGTATATACAATTTATAATGTATTTATTAATAAGTAAAATGAAATGTACATATTTATTTAAGATTATATTACTGAAAATTTATTAACTAATTGTATATATAAGAGTTTACCAAATATGTAAAAAGTGTACTGTATTTTTGAGCTACAAAATAAAGGAAATAATAATAATAATAATAATTAAAAAGATTGTAGCTTTAATGAAGGATGAAGCAAATAGAAGGATAATTCTAGAGTTTCATAGGTTTAAGAAGTAAAATGTATGTTGTATTAATTGAAAATCAAAAAATTATTAAAAAAGTAAAAGGTGTAAAATCTAATGTTGTGAAGAATACCATTGAAATTGATTATAGAAATTGTTTATTCAATTCATTAGTAATATATCGTGATCAATATTCAATTAGATCTAAGTTTCATTAAGTTGTAACTCAAAAAGAAAACAAAAAAGAGTTTAGCCCTTTTGATAATAAAAGGTGCCTTATACCTAATTCTACTAACACTTATTCATGGGTTCATAAGGATGCAAAATTATCAGAATAATTTATTTTGTAAACAAACATATATTTATTTTGTATTCATATTTTATAATAAATTTATTAAAATTAATTTTTGTTTTACATTTATTTATAACCTTAAAAAAATATTTTACAATAAAAAATTTATATTAAACGTTCTTCATCAGATAAAAAATCTGATAAAAAATCAGACTTCTTCATATAACTATGCTGAGAATTTGCATATTTATTACTTTTACTATATGATGGATTTGAGAAGCTAATTGTTTTTTTTTTCCTTTATAAGCACTTGTCCATCGTTTTTATTTACTCTTTTCACGTCTTTCTTCTTTCAACTGAGTATATTTCACATCAGAAGATGCTGATCTGCTATGATCGTTACCTATAGCTGACAAAATTAATAATGAACTCTAATTTGAAGAGCAGACGTATTTATAGCTTATGAATCGGATTTGTCTTTCCAGCTGTTGTGAAATTTATCGAAACCAAACTATTTCACAAAAAGTTAACTCTCTTTCTTTTTTAAAACTTTTTCAATGAGATAAACATCTGAATTGGTTGTTTTTTGAAGTTCAAATTCGTAGAATCCACCAGAAATTAAATTTCCTTGATTATCTTTCAATTCATACCTGAATGGAATAGTATGTTTAATTTTTTTAATCGTGAAAACTTCTGTTGTATAATTTGGGGTATACCCCTTTTCAAAAAAAAGTTTATATTTACTTATTCGAAAATTATCTGATACTTTAAATTTTGTCTTATTTCTAACACATTTTACATTGAAATATCTTTGCAAAACTGATAATTTATTCTCGTGATTCACAACTTTAGGTTTCATTCCAATAGTTCGATGTTTGGTATTATTATACTTGGAAATTAATTTAGGTAAAATATCTACCCATTTATAATTTCCATGAAGACTAAATTTTTTCTACATTATAGTTTTCAAAGAACGATTAAAACACTCCACGATTGAAGCTTTTAAATGGCTGTACGTAGAATCCAAATGAACTTTATATTTTTGCAACATTTATTTACAATTTACAAGTCTTGTTGTATTATTCGGTTCCCTGGTCAACGTGAAGCTTCGATTGCACTCGCCCCTGTTTAAATATTGATTCCAAAGCCTTAGTGACTATTTAACCTGTTTTTTGCTTCAATGGTACAGCCCAAGCATACTTTGAAAAATTATCTATTACAGTGAGTAAATAATTGTATCCTTTATTTATTCGCGAACGTGTATCCTTTAAAACTAAATCTGCTTGCCAAGATTCGCCGATTGCTCGAAGATCAACTTTACGTGTAGAGGTGTAGAGCTTTGCCTTGGTATACATATTATTCCTGATGTGCATTTTTTAATAGCATTGTACAATTTAAAGGATAATGAGATCATCTTTTCATAGAAAGCTTTACAGAAATTTTCTTCAATAAACATAAACGATTATGTTCATAAAGGAGTAACTATAGGTCCAAACAAAATCTGGCCAGCATTAGATGAAGGAATAAAAATTACAAAACCTCTAATTAGTTTTTATGATGGTGTTAGATTCACTCAAGGAGGTTTCAAAATAACTCTGTTACCTGTGTCAGCTAAGCTTTTACAAAAAGCATATTCAACTATCGAATACTATCCCGATAAAATAAGCAGTAGAATTACAGAAGCTAAAGAAGCTTATGAAAAATTTCTTTCACTATTGAATGCAGATGATTCGTCTCATGATGTAGAGAAATAAATTATAGAAAATGCTACAACACCTAATGATAAAGAAATGATACTCATCTCATACGGTTTCTACAGAATAACTTAAGAAAGAAATGAAGTCAAATCAAAAACTCAAGTCAAATCAAAAGTTAAGAAAGTTCAAAATAAATCAAAAAGTATAAAAAAAAAAACAAAAAAATAATGTAATTTAAATAAATAAATGTTTTAATTCTATTTGATTCTTTTGATTTTTACCCCCACTCTTCATACATAAACGATCACTAACAAGACCTAATTACTTACTTTTATTACATATGCTGCGGTATTGAAGTGGATAAGGGTTGTTGCGAGCGGCAATGGTTAATGGCCCGCGCATATTCAAACCCTGCCCGCAGTGAAAATTTTTTTTACCGGCAGCAATCTACATTACCATCTTATCTCTACTTTACTGACTCAACCCTATTGTACCGACACATACTCTGGGGCAAGTCTCCTTTGGATAGAACTCGTATAGCTTATCTACTTATTCGAATCTACATGAATTCGTAGTGTTTCTATTGATTTCTAGTGATTTCTAGTGATTTCTGGTTATTTTCGTAGTTTTTATTAAATTATTAATTATCGAAGGAAGCAAATGTAAAAACAAATTGGCAATGCAAAATTTATGTATTTATTTATCATATTTTTAAATATCTTGTATCATCTCTATTATACTTTTTATAAAGTCCAAAGATGATCTCTCATAAGATCAATTTTAATCTGCCTATTTTCGTTTCTTCATTAAAAGAAAATTTTGTAGTTGCTAAACAAAAAATTTGTAGTTGTTTAGTTTCTTAATAATTTATCTTAGAAATTTTATAACTTTCATTCATTTTTTTCATAAAATCTTTCCAGTACCATTACACCTTAATATACATGGTATTTGAGTGCTGGACGTGGTATTTTCAAAGTCAAATGACAAAAAAAAATTATGGGTTGGCATTAGCACTAACATTATATTTCGTAGTGTAAGTTAAGGAGAAATACGGAGATCTCTCATTTATACCAACCTATGAATTAATTTTGTCATAAGACTTTGAAAATTACCACGTCCAGCACCCAAAGACCGTGTACATATTAAAAATCCTCCCTTATCACTTTCTCTGTCCCTCATCTTTTCTTTACTCTCCCTCTCATGCTTTCTCGCGGATAGAACCCGTTAATCCAATATATTCTATATGTATATAATGTATATATATATTCATTAAAAACACATTTTTAAAAATAAAATCTATTATTATTATTATTAGTGTGATTAAAAATAACTACTAGCTTTCCTTAGGTATCAAAACTGATTGCAGCAATATTCAAGATAAAATAAGAATTATATGATATAATAAATTATAAATATTTTTTTTTAATTAAGTACCCAACGATAATTATTTTACTAAGTAAAATATAAAATAAGGGTGTGTGTTAGTTTCAACTTTACACACCTCGGTAATATACGAAATTTCCATGTAGATGTTTAACATTATATTAGGTATTAACTTAAATTAAAAAAAAATTGTTAAAAAATAATATTTTAAATCATATCTGCTTAGGTGAAATTCAGATTCATTATAACAATACAATTTCCATTTTAAAACAGCTTATATATATCGCTAAATAAATAATCGCTAAATAACCTATTGGTCGACATTAAGTTTTAAAATTATAAAATAAATACAAATTCATCTAGAATACACAAGTTATATGCTATTTTTATTCTTATTTTTAAACACTTTATTACTTTTTCAAATTTAAATTTGCATAATTATTTAAAGTAATCTTACTTTATTCCTTATTGACAGAAATTATTGAATCATAAATAAGACAAAAATAAAATGATCCAAATTTCGCCTCTTTTTGCAACCTCTGTAATTTTGGCCCAAAGAAAGTTAATCGAAAGTGTAAGGCATGATAAGAAAGGGATCGAAAATGGTAGATTACACTGTCAAATTTTTTGTGATTTAAAAAAAATTTAAGCAATATAAGCTTTGTTAAATTACAAAGCGCTTGTAAATTCATAGTATTTTGTAAGTTTTTAAAATCATAACATTTTATAGATACAATAAGTCAGAGCTTAATAATGTTACATTTATATGTAATTGACATTTCTTTGCGACTTTCGATAGATCTGGTAAACTTACCAAAATATAAGCATTAAGCTCTGACTTATTGCGCATTAAATCTTTTCTGTAAGACTTGTAGTTAGTAATGTAGTCGGAGCTTTAAGATTAAAAAATTTTTTTAAATTGTTATATTCAATTGAAGTTACTTAAAAAAAGATAATAACTATGAAAAGTAAATAATGTTGATGAATCGTGCGAAATTAGTAAAAATCCTTTAATAATTTACAATAATCCATAACCCATTAGCGTCCAATTGACACATAGAAGCCATTTGAATTTTGTTAAATGAAAAAATCGATATTCTGGGGTTAAAGTGTTACCTAGTAGGTAAAAGGGGCTGAATTTTTCATTCCTGAAGTCCATCTTAACATTATAATATACAACCCTAAGAAAATGCGATATCATCCTCTAAAAGTGGGGCAAATTTCATAGTATATTAAGTATCAAGGGCGTAAATATTTTGGCACTAGCGTTTGGCACTAGTGCTCACGCAAGTGTCTAAAGTATTTCGCCCATGATGCTTACAATATTTTTGCCCTTCTAGGCGTAGAACAAGTGCAGTAAATTCTTTGAAAAAAAGTAATATATGTTAATGGGAAACCTATAAGAAATCCCGGTAAAAGAGAGAGATTAGAAATAAAAAAAGAACTATTAAAAAAAGTGTTAGTGAAAGAATTTTTGAAACAGTACGAAGAAGATTTTAATGAAGAGTTTGAAAAAGAAAGAGAGGCAAAGAATAAAATTTTCCAAGATATGGTTAAAGAAATAGCTCAACCACCACCACTTTTTTTAATTTTTTTATTTTTAAATAGAATTCCAATTGTACAGTCGTACAATTCATTTTCTTAAAAAATTATATTATTTTTAATTATTTGAAGATTTAATATAAGTCTGTTTATATAATAATTTATATTAGTTAAAATCTGTTTCTCACGACTTGAAAATTTGATATTTATTTCCAGTACATTATGTCTATTTTACTTAAAAACTACTTTAACATATGTCTATCTTTTAGATATCATAAATATGTTTTTTATTATTAAAATGTTCATAAATAGAGAAAACGATGCTGTGTAATACACTTAAAGGACAAATTATGATTTCCGTTTATAAATTCTCATAATCAAAAAATACATTTATGTTGCAGATGGCTAATGTTATTAAGATGTAAACTTATGTAATGAAATGATAACAGAAGTCAGTTTCTAAGCCAATTAGATTCATTAACCTTACTCCTTCTCTTTAAAATATGGTAAGGGTGGGAAACTGATTTCAGAAAATCATCAAAAAATAGAATTTTTAATTCAATTCCTTTTCGGCTCTTTTAGTATCAAGTTGTAATCATTATCGCATTTATAATATACGATTTTTATTCAAATATACGCATCAAAATTCATTTACGAAATCCTTCACTTAACATTAGTTTGGTAAGGGATATATGTACATTCAGTGCATAAAATTTGGTCAATTCGAGCCGGATTTAAAATCGCAAAAAAAATACAGTCCAAAATCGAGTGAACATCAGTGATATCATTTATTTTATATATCAGTGATATATATATAATTCGCAAAGTGCACAAAATATTAATTTTTGCAAAATTAAAATATCAAAGTGCAAATATTGTTCAGTGATTTTAACACATAATACAGTGCATTAAAAATTCACAACAATTAAACAAAATACATTGTTGAATATAACATATTAATCAGTGAATCGAACAAAAAATACAATTTATTCAAAAATTACAACAGTAAAATACACATAAGCCGTCAGCAGCTGTGTTAAAACACAAGACGACAACTACAACATACTTAAGAGCAAAGGACAACCAATACGTTCATAGATACGACGTCAAAGTGAGTACATTCATAGAGTCACTTAAAAAATACACCTGGCACATATTTTTTCATTCTCACTTTTTTATCTTTATCTAAGTTTACATATTGCTTGATTTCAACAATGGCAAACGTAGAACGAATTAATCTATTAAAAGAAAAACGCGATAATATTTTGAATCAAATTAATAATTTCGAAACTTGTATAAACACATTTTTTAAAGAGACGGATAATTCACTAGAATTACAATTTCGCTTACAAAAAATAGTTAATTTATTCGCAAATTTGATAGTACTTGATGGTACTACTAAAGATTCGATCAAAAGTTTAGAAGTTCAAAATAAATATTTTGCAATAACTTGCAAAGCTCAAACTATATTATTAGAAATAGCCACTACGCAACAAACTGAAAACTTATCTACTAATTCGCAAGTTTCAATACATAACACTAACGACTATAAACGAAAACTTAAGTTACCTCAAGCAAAACTTCCGGTTTTCACGGGTAATTATGACAAGTGGTTATCATTTAAAAACAAATTTCAAAATTTGATTGACACGCAATCAGATTTGTCAAACGCCGAAAAATTGCAATATTTGTTATCATCCTTGCAAGATGATGCACTACGAAAAATTGAAATTCTCAATATAGCCGATGAAAACTACGAACGAGCTTGGGATATCTTAACACGCGGATATGAAAATAAAAAAATGTTAATTACTAGTCATATATGTAAGCTTTTAAATCTATCAAAAATCGACAAAGAAAACTACGCAGAGTTAACAAAATTAATCGATACTACGCTCCAACATATCGAATGTTTAAATACAATAGATATAAAAATTCCGTCTGAATTAATTGTGATATTATTAGAGCAAAAAATTGATAATGAAACGCTTGATTTATGGGAAAAAAATACCCAAAATGATGAATTTCCCACAATTGAGGATATGACAAAATTTTTATATAGAACAGCCGCGCGATTATCGAGACGTTAATGCGAAAAAACATCAGTAGCTAATGACCTAGTCAAACCCGCTAAATCTCGAAAAACTGAAGAAAAAAAAATGGTCAAGTATTTCTAACATCAGAAAGAAAATGCATTGCTTGCAATACTGGAACTCACCATTTATTTAAATGCGAAAAATTTTTGAAAATGTTAATAAATGAAAGATATGAAACCGCAAAAAAGGCTCATTATTGTTTTAATTATTTACGGTATCATGGAAAAGAAAAATGCAAATTCGGAAATTGTAAAATTGGCAATAAAAAACACAATACTTTATTATGTAAAAGCACTCCTACTGCGGTAAAATCACCTGAAGCATGATTATCTCAGGAAAAAATTTCGACTTGTTTTTTAACTGAAGCTATTTCAAAATTTCATTTATTGATAAGCGGTAAAATAAACGTATACGACGAACATCATAATTTACATTCAGCGAGAATCTTACTAGACACATGTGCGTCAGCTAATTTTATTACTGAAAAACTTGCTAAAAAATTAAATCTACGTAGGCTAAAGTGCAAATTGAATATCGATGCATTGAATAAAATACAAACAATAGCGGAAAATTGCATAAAGGTTACAATTAAATCACTAAATAGTAATTTTCATAAAACTTTAACATTTCACATCAAACCGCAAATCACGGATTATGGTCCAAGCGAAGAAATACCTCGCGAATCTCTTAATATTCATCCTAGTCTAAAATTAGCCGATCCTGAATTTCATAAACCTGCGCCTATTGACATGTTACTAGGCTCGGGTCCAAAATGATCACTTTTTTGTCTGGGTCAAATCAATTTATCGCAAAATAATTGCAATTTATTTTTCCATAAAACGAAACTAGGATGGATAATAGGAGGAGAAATAAGCAGCAAAAAAATGATTAAAAGGTCAAGATGTTTTTTAAGCGACATAGAATTTGATCTAGAAGGATTCTGGCAATTAGAAAAATGCGATAAAAAAGGCAATTTTTCGGTAGAAGAATTAAAGTGTGAAGAACATTTTAAAAAACACACGAGACGCATCTGGTAGATACGTAGTGGCTCTTCCATTTAAAGATAATTATGAAAACGAGCTGGGAGATTCGAAAAATCTAGTGCTTAAACGGTTAAATTCTTTATTAAAACGCTTCGCACAAAATAAGGAGTTTGAAATGGACTACACAAAAGAATTTACCGGATACATCGAACCTCGGACATATGTCAATGCGTTCTTCGCTATCGGTTGACGGTTTTTACATATCTCATCATGCCGTAATAAAAGAAGCAAGTGAAACGACGAAAACAAGAATTGTTTTGGACGGGTCCGCAGAAACTACATCCGGAAAATCATTAAACGATGTATTGTAACGAAGCATTTTTCGTTACAAATGCACATATATATATATTATATATATATAACGTACACATATATATAATGTGTATATAAATACAAATCAAGCCGCCCGCGATTAACACACACACACCCGACCAGGACTTATATTTTTAATTCAAAAAATAAATCATCACCGCCAAGCGCAGAGGGCAGTAGCCAGCGGATGAAAAGCAAAAAAGAATATTCTTACGGCGCGGCGCAAGTATGTTGCGCCGGAAGAACGAGAGAAAAAGAAGAGCAGACAATGCTTTCCGCTAGCAACAAGTACGCACGTTTTTCTTTTTGATATTTTGGAAATAATTGGAATCTGTGACTCCGGATTATTTAGCAATTAATTATAAATATTATCTATTTTTAATTGGGAACAAAAGTCACAATAAGCTCCTCCGGTTAAAATTCTAAATTAAATGTCGACCAAAAATCTAAGTGATAAAATTTAAGTGTACACGCGCGAAGCATTAGCAAAAAGCTTCGCGAGAATAAGCCAACGCCGGCTTTCAAAACTAGCTAAGAAGCAGCCGCCAAGAAGTACAAAAAGCTTTGTATACGACGTCGTGCCACTTGCTGAATTCAGCTATCCTAAGAGAAGTCATTTGACATACGAACACCAGTAGCCACCGACGACGAATCCAAGTCAAGAGACATCTACGAGAAGATCGCGGAACGGTAATTTAAATAAGTGCTCCGGGGTACAATGTGTGTGTGTGCGCGGCTCGGTTCTTACATAAACGTATACATAAATTGTGTTAAAGTTTTATGATAACATAAGCCTAAGGGCAATATAATAAATTAATAAATTATATAATAGCATATATTTTTTTTATTGAATTTAAAGTGTGTCTTTTATTTTTATTTAACATAGAGCATGTTCATATTTCGCAAGTTGCCATTATTAAACCCCATTATTTAGAACTTCCCCTGTTTAGTAACTATTTATTTAATTCTCGCGGTTTCTCGAGTCGTGAGATCGACGGCATCAAGCGAGGCATTATTTATTCATTATTTTGATTTATTAAATTTATCTCAGACGCGCCGAAAACTGGCGTCTTTTACCGCCCCTTCGCTTGCCGCGGTCAGTCTCACGACACGATTAACATGACGAGTATCTATTATTTATCGTTCAATATAATATTTTGTTAAAAAGCACATTTTTAAGTGTATATAAATGTCGTGTTTTTTCATGTTAATAATGCGTGTAATTAAATGCAATTATTCGATGATTTAGTGATTATTTATACAAACTGTGTTAAACTCGTGTTCTTTATTTTTATATATTACATATTGTGAGAGAGGTGACGTGATTATATAGTTATTCAAGTTATTTGGTTAAATAAACATTATTATTTTATTAGTTAAATCAAAGTGTCATTATTTTATTTTACCCAATTTCTTGAACAAAATCATTCATAATCAGAACCACAATATTTTCCACCCCCTATTTTCCGAGGAGGTGATTTTCATGCGAGAGCTAGCCGAATAACAGGTAAGAAAAGGTTATTCCCCCGCATTATCATTATTATTATGCAATAATATTACCGGCGCGTGTCAGTTAAAAGCCGCTCTTTAAGGAATTTATTAACGAACACCCGCACGCCAAAAGTAAGGTTTGCAAAAATAAATTAAATTAGCCCCAAAATACCAGTGTTATAGTATTAATGAGTGGCCCTACAATTCAAGATGATTTATTCACGCTATTACTTCGTTTTCTGCCACATAAATAAGTAATAACGGCAGATATCGAAAAAATGTACCCACAATTTTTAGTACGTCCCGAAGACCGAAAATACCAAAAAGTTTTATGGACAATTGACAAAGAGATTAAAGAATTTGTCATGAATACGGTTACTATCTTGCTATACGATGCGTGCATTAGCTTGCTGAAGACGAAAATCATAGTTTTGGTGGAGGCTGCAAGAGTCCTTAAAAAAGACTTATACGTCGATAATATTTTAACCGGAGTTCGTACTATAAGCGAAGGGCGAAATCTGTGTAAAGAATTAACTGGAATTTGTAAAACAGCGCATTTAAATTTAAGACAATGGGCCTCAAATAATGTGTCCATCTTATGCGATATTCCAAGAGAATATTATGACAAAAAATTCCAGTTACACGTTGATAATTCTTTGAAAACTTTAGGTAATTTTTTAATCATTTTTAATAATTTTTAATAGTTTTTTACAATAATTTTTAAGCCATTTCTTATAATTTTTAATAGTTTTTTAAGTCATTTTTAATAATTTTTATTTATTTCAGAATGAATTCAACGGCTCAATGATGTTGTTAGATTGGCCGATCGCCGAAGCCATAACTTGAATGAATTGGGAATCAATTTTACCGTATAACCCGTGTCATCTTAGTACCAACTGCATATGGAGATAGAATTATAGCTCATATAGATAATCCAGACATTCTAGGGGTTTATTTACCTCCATGGATTGGAAGATATTTTAGAGACAATCCAGATGAGTTTATCGGTTTCCAAAGAGAAGTTGAAGATGGTTTTATGTTTTTCAATTATCTCGATGGTCAACGTCAACTTATCGTATTCATCAACGATACCTTACAAAAAGAAAAAGAAGATCCTGCAATACCGACTGAAGATATTCCAGAAGATAATTTAGAAAATTTAAAAAGCAATCGGTTTACCATCTATCAGTAATGAAGTACCATTTGATGACTTTCTCACAAGTATCCCAAGAGTCTCAAGATCTTTTTGGAGAAGTACTTCAAAGGGGCAATATGATAGCTTCTGAATTCCAAGCTAATATATATTCATATTATGATGAATATTGATGAATATTAGCTGATATGAGTAAAATCTTCAGACGTCGGATTTGGTAAAAGAGCTGCTGCTTTAGCTGTAACTAATATCATGAAAGCAAAAATTAGGAATGGGAAGCTCTAATAAAAGAAGAAACACTAGAAGAAAAAAAAGACGTATAAATAAAAAAAAGAAAGGTAGATTTATTCCATTTAGAGCAATCGTAGCAGCTGTAAAAAAATCTATAATAAAAAGTAATAATGCAAAAAAAGTTATATCCTCTTCTGTTAAAGGAGCTCTCTAAGCTGTAAAAAAGAAAGGAGAAAAAAAGATGGTTAATAAAGCAAGAAATTTTGCCCACTCCACAAAAAGCAGGGGGAGTTTTACCCATAGTTCCAATTTTTACAGGGTTAAGTGCCTTAGGTGCCTTAGCAGGTGGCACTTCAAGTGTAGCTAAAGCTATAAATGATTCAATTGCTGCTAAAAAACAACTTGAAGAATCCAAGAGACATAATCAAGCTATGGAGTAAGTAGCATTGGGTAAAGGATTATAATTGAGACCTTACAAAGTTGGAAATGTTTTACGACTCTACAATGAAAAACTACCAAAAAATCGTCCATTGACTAATGAATCTGCAATAATAAATTTAGATGATAAAGGTGGTCCTAGTACACACTGGGTTGCATATCGTAAAAGAAAAAAATAACATTGTGTACTTTGACAGCTTAGTCGATTTAGAAACTGTTTCAAAATGTCCGACTTTAAAAACATTAAAAAAATGTCGGATTTCAGAAAATTTATGTAAACATCATCAGAATTCAAATATGGTTTGTGCAGTGTACAATGTGTTATTGCTTGAAAAATATATGAATATAAATAAACCTTGTTTCGAACGATCATTAGAAAATTTGGTAAATTAAAGCAACTTTCTGTAATGGAAACTGAAGATATTGTAAATTTGCCCAAAGAATTTATTGTAAATGTGGCTGCAGAAAATGATGACGCAGCATTGGTTAAATTACTCCAACATTACAAAATTGATTCTGATATTTTTATGTGTGTTTTTATGCAGCAAAATTATCAAGTACCTTATCAACATTATGTACACTAAGAACATCTCCAATTGCAACAGCATTATAATCATGAACTGGAACAGCCTCAATAGTGGAGAGAAATAAGATATAAAAATCAGTGAAAAGTGATGTAAAAGGTTAACGCAATTTTTTTTTTTTTTTCGTTTTTATATGCGTACGTAAGTAAGAACCCAAGTTCTGCAGAGTACCGGACGAACGGAAAGGCCAGATATTGGGCAAAAACTGTTTTTTTGTCAAATTTTAAGAAGGTTGCTTCAGGATTTTGAGATATCTCTGAGTAAAATGATAATTAAAAAAAAAAAAAAATGGGAAATTTTCGTCATTAGACAGAGAATAGAACTAAATGGATAGGGTTGAGATTAAAATATATGGGTAGATTTAAATGAAAATGATTTACATGGTCGGGTCTTCAAAACTGCCCCAAAGTGTTTTTTTCTGAAAGTACTACCAAAAATAAGTAACCAGCCCAATTTTTAGCCTCCCAGAGCGAAATCTCGATTTTTGGCAGCCATTTTAGTGTTTTTGAATGTCGTAAAAAAAGTAAGAAAAATGAGTCATAATTTTTTTTATTATTGCTGTAAAAAACTCACATTATCATGAAAAATTTTTTCTTTTTAGGCCTGGATAGGAAATTTCCCTGGCTATCTGATTCCGGGGTCAAAAATTTTTTTTGAGTTGCGCATGCGCGAGGAATCGCTAAGATAGGCTGTTTTTTTTCAAAAGTTGATTTCTCAAATGCCTATTAGTAAAAAATCTTGTAACCAGCCTTAAAATTTTCGTTAAACCTTATATTTTTTGGCAAAAAAAACATTTCGATGGGACACTGCTTTTTGGGAGCTCTAAATAAAAAAATAGCAGCTTTCTAAACCTCATTTTTTACAAATTTCAAATTTCCCGCCAAGTCACGTGACCAATCAAAAATCTGATCAAAAATTTGGATTCCGCGGGAAATTTTACATAAGGATATATCTTTTCATGTTTTTAAGAGCGTTTATGTTAAAGCAGCGAAATTTTAAAATGAAAGATTAAAATATCTCATTTATTAAGGAATTTTTTTATTTTTTAAATTATTCCAAATTATTCAAAATTATTCAGAAAATTCTTTATTATTTCACTGTTTTTCGCCGCTTTAACATAAACGCTCTTAAAAACATGAAAAGATATATCCTTATGTAAAATTTCCCGCGGAATCCAAATTTTTGGTCAGATTTTTGATTGGTCACGTGACTTGGCGGGAAATTTGAAATTTGTAAAAAATGAGGTTTTGAAAGCTGCTATTTTTTTATCTAGAGCTCCCAAAAAGCAGTGTCCCATCGAAATGTTTTTTTTGCCAAAAAATATAAGGTTTAACGAAAATTTTAAGCCTGGTTACAAGATTTTTCACTTATAGGCATTTGAGAAATCGACTTTTGAAAAAAAACAGCCTATCTTAGCGATTCCTCGCGCATGCGCAACTCAAAAAAAATTTTTGACCCCGGAATCAGATAGCCAGGGAAATTTCCTATCCGGACTTAAATGGAAAAAATTTTTCATGATAATGTGAGTTTTTTACAGCAATAATAAAAAAAATTATGACTCATTTTTCTTACTTTTTTTACGACAGTCAAAAACACTAAAATGGCTGCCAAAAATCGAGATTTCGCTCTGGGAGGCTAAAAATTGGGCTGGTTACTTATTTTTGGTAGTACTTTCAGAAAAAAACACTTTGGGGCAGTTTTGAAGACCCGACCATGTAAGTCGCACTCACTTCATTTAAATCTACCCATATCCTAACCTCCAAAAATCAACTTTTGTCCAATTTTTACTGTTTTTTTATTAAATGGCAGAAAAGTTATCGGATTTTCATGAGAATCTCAGAAAATACGTAGTTTTATAGCGGGATAATGTGGTAAAATTTTTGTTGTAAAATTTTTATTTTTACGGCCAAAATGGGCATTTTCCGGCTAAAATCACGTAATTTTGAAATTAGCGCCATTTTATGCAAGAACATGGTAGGCTAAATTTTTTTTTTTTTAAAGTTGCCTTTTTTTATTTACTTTAACCTCAGTACACTTTAATATTTGCCTTCTTAATTAAAGTGCCCATTTTAGGCTCAAAACAGAAAAATAGCCGATAAATTTTCAAATTTTTTGACATCTTGCCATATGTACTGTAATTATTGCTATTTTGTGCTGTTTTTCGCGAGCTTTATGCAAAACTTACATTTTCATTTTAATAAGCCTTAATAGATTTTTTGAAATTTGGCCTAACCTCAAAAATAAAGGACCCCGCACAAAAGTATAGGATTTTGCCTTTCGGTCGAATTGGCTGAATTTTGGATATGTTGTAGATTTTATCATTCTGAACAAAAGTCTCAATGGGCACAAAGCTCAAAAGTCTCAACTGTGGCGTCTACGGAGCTTGAAAGCTCCAAAGCTCCATCATGGCAAGATCGCTTCAAAACCTTTTTTCTTTTATTTTTACAGTATACCTTTATGTTTTTGAGGTCGCTAATTCCAAATCTAATGTCAAATTGACATTATTGACAGTTGGCAGCTGTCAACTAGCGGTCAAATTGACAAAGAATACAAAAATATTAAAATAATGATTTTACAATATGTTTTCGAGGATGCTGAGTTCAAATCTGATCTGATAATGACAAAGTTGACAGTTGGCAGCTGTCAATTAGCTGTCAAATTGACAACAGAATACAAAAAACTTAAATAACTAATAATCTATTTAGAATACCTTTATTTAGAAGGCTGTCGCAAAATAACAAATGAATTTATTACTGTTCTTAATGATGTAAAAACTACTCGTGGAGATACAATTTCATTGAAATTAAATCATTTTCAATGTGATAGATTAAATACTGGTATATATGAGGAAAATGTCAATTACGTTACTTTGTATCCTTTACTTGTAGTAACCGACGTAATGGGCAAAATTCTCCAATATGGTTCTTAATATATATTATTTTTTTCTTGTTATTCATTTATTTTTATATCCTATTATGTAAATGGAAATAATAAAAATTTTAAATTCCAAATAAACCTCTAATTTTTTTGAGCATGATTTTATTATGATAATGATAAATTTTGCAATAAAGATTTATTTTCATTCATTTATTTAAAATATTTTTTTTCAAAACATTTTGATTTTCTTCCCTCAAAGATTTTATGTAGCACACTTTTAGATACTACATAAAACTAATTGTAACGAACTTCGAACGAAAAATAATAAAATAGCGTATATTGAAAACTGTCAGAAAAATGGAAGACTCAAATTTTTTAGTTTTCAGTATAATTCTTGTCTATTTTCCCTCATTGAATTACATAATATAAAAAAATAAAGACAGATTAGATGCTTCAGATTTTTCCAAATTTTCCGAGATTTTCAAATTTAAAAAAAGCGCTTAAAAAATGTGAATTTAAATAAGATGACATCTGATATAGGTTTTTTTAGTACATACCACTACACGCACATGATAAATTTTTCATATCTTCCCGCGGCTGCAGCTGCTTACAACGCACGCGCTATAACTAATAATTTAAATAAATTTATTAAATTAATAAATAATTATTTTTAGGGGCTAATTTATGAAGGTGCTGAACGCGGTTACGATTTAATAAAAAAATATTTTTGCAAGTAATAATGAAAAATTTAAAAACTAATTGATATTTATTTCATTTTCGATGTTAAACAGTATAAACAGTGTCGAGTAGCAAGTTCAGAGCCTGCCACCATGAGCGCTTAGGTAGATTTTTCCACGGACACGCATCTGAGAATAACCCCTATTGGCATTAGCACATTAGTACGGAAATTCTTCTTGGTAAATTGTAAGTTTATTTTATTTTATTCGAAAATTTAATAATGCAGTTGAACAAAAGTTGCATAAGTTTAGTAGCAAATTTCGGTGCTACGTTCAAATTAAGATTAAGTGCCATTGCCATACCACCTAAAAAATCGAAAATTTTGCAAAATTTCGGCGTTTTAATATCTTTAAGGTGTTCAAAAACATATAAAAGTTTAATTTCATTAATGTGCTTAAAACACAGCTATTTTGAATTATTTTACAAAGTAGCTTTGTTAAAAAAATTATAAATTAAAATATGTGCACATCCTTTTTTAGGTATTGTACCTAACCTCAAATTGAACGTAACACTAAAATTTGTCATTAAATTTATGCAACACTCTGAGTAATAAGAAAAACAAATAATTGCAATATAAATCATTAGTTATTAGCGTATTTTTATAGGCTTATAAATATTTTTGTTTTAATTTTTTTTTAGTAATTTACAATAATTTTTATTTAATTTTTTTATTAAAAATAATTTAAATTAATTTACAGGAAAATGGAACCACATCAATCAATTAAGAAGGAGGAAATGAGTGAAGATGATAATCGTGCCTCTCCAATATTGGAATTATCGCCAAAAAAAAGGATAATTCTAAAAAGACTCCAAATGAAAAGACAAAAGAGTAAAGAAGTAAGTGCAAAGAAGCCAAGAATAATATCAATAAAATACTCGTCAATAAATTTTCAAAGAAGATTAGATAAGATACAAAAAAATAAAAATTTTTTTATGGGATTCTGCTATTCTATATTAGAGGACGGAAATTGCTTTGAATTTAAATGCGGTTACAATCATCATGTAAGTTAAATTGGTTTAAATTAGAATATTTAAATATATATACCTTAAATTAATATTCATAATTTTAATATCTTAATTTTCAACCTATGTTTCAGATTAATGAAAAGGTACTTCAAGCCTTGGATCTAGATTCAATGTCGTTGTTAATTATTTTAAAAATTATAGTACGAAATAATTTTTTCTACTTTTTCAAAAAATTGATAAAATGTATAATAGATAGGGAGGATATTTACATTATTTACCAAAAAGTTCAATACGAATTCAAAATAAAAAACGAAAAGATTTCAGATTTATTTTTAAATAATCTAATTAGATGTAAAATAGAAGAATATGGGGTAAAAAATGTAGTAGCCAACCTAGCTAATATAATAAACAAAAGAGATTCTATAATTGTAAATAAGATTTGTGTCATAATCGAAGATTTCATTATAGTTGGAGAGACTCTAGAGACAATTATACCCATATTATACCCTTATTGGACAAAAGTTGATTTTTGGAGGTTAGGATATATTTTAATCTCAACCCTATCCATTTAGTTCTATTCTCTGTCTAATGACGAAAATTTCCCATTTTTTTTTTTTTTTATTATCATTTTACCCAGAGATATCTCAAAATCCTGAAGCAACCTACCTAAAATTTGGCATAAAAACAGTTTTTGCCCAATATCTGGCCTTTCCGTTCGTCCGGTACTCTGCAGAACTTGGGTTCTTACTTACAAACGCGTATAAAAACGAAAAAAAAAAAAAATTGCGTTAACCTTTTACATCACTATTAAATGACAATTGCACTCCACTACAAGATTTATATCAGCCACAGGACTTAATACATATCGAACCTCGACCGATACCTTTCCGTAAACTTTCCCGTAAGAGGAAGTGGTCGTGTTTAAGTTTGAATTATAATTTGTCGCAGATAACGATGACGCTGAAAAAGTTTCCCGTATAAATGGTGAGGATCATGAAGTTATATGATTGAACTAATTGTTCAAAAGGTTTAAAAGAAAATTTTATAATTGATGGAATTTAATTTAAAATAAATACGCGTGCGCGACGGCTGAAGTACACATTTAATACACGCTCCGTAAATTTAAATAAAAAAAACCACTATAAATTGTTTAAAAAATACAAAAAATAGTAAGAAACAAAGATTTATCATAAAACTAACTAAAGTGCAATACAAAACAAACAAAAAGCATAAAAAAAATAGTGTAATTTGAAAAAAAAAAATTTCAAACTCTAACTACGCGTCAGCCGCCATATATATTTATCAGATTTCTCATTTCTTCAATATCAAGATTTTATATAACGTATATTTTTATATATATGTATATATATATGTATATATTACTGTATACACATGTATATATATACGTACTTTTATACAGATAAAACTTAAAAATTAAACCAAATAAACAGTATACATTAATAGTAACAAAGTAACTTCGGAAGGTAGATCGTCAATCAATAGTGCATCTTAAAAGTTCGTGCAAATTTGAAGTACCTCACGTAAATTACCTGTATATACGAATCTGATACACATACCCACAATCAATAGTTAACTATATTACCGACACAGGATACAAATCTAACATAAATAGCCCGACGTAAGATGGCACAAAATACAATTCATATAACTAACAATACAGAAGTCATATGTGAAGACATCGAAGATTATATGTCCGTGAAGCTGGCAGAAATAACCCAGCAGAAACATAAAGGTGTTCACACATCAGTTAGCGTAAATTCCAAAAATGAGATAAAAGCCCATGGTTATCATCCTATAGGTTTTTCAAGGTGCTAAAACCAATTTTCCTATCGGAAAAGTAAAATTTTAAGATGGCGCTTCGAAAATTGCCATAATTTCCACCTGCAAATTCAAAAACAATACTTTGCATCTTTCATTGGTAAAATTTTGTATCTGGGGGTTTTCGGGTTCGCTAAATTTAGTCCCGTTATCAGAAAAGAGAAAAATTATCATGCATTTTCCAACCGGAAAATTCGAAAATAAAACTTAAAACTTTGTAACGTAAAATTTTGTATACGGAGGTTTTCGGGGTCGCAAAATTTAATCCCGTCATCAAAAAATAGAAAATTTATCATCAAGACTGGAAATCAGTTGCATTTTCCACCCGGAAAATTCGAAAATAAAACTTAGCAACATTCTAAAGTACAATTTTGTATACGGGGATTTTAGTGGTCGCTAAATTCAACTATGACATCCAAAAAGAGAAAATACTTTATTGTACCTGGAAAATGGCAATATTTTCCACCCGGAAAATTTAAAAATGTTATTCTTCACACAGTAGGGTAAAATATCTATCTGGGAGTTTTTGGGCTCGCTAAATTTAGTCCCGTCATCAGAAAATAGAAAATTTATCATCGAGACTGGAGAGCAGTTGCAATTTCCACCCGGAAAATTCAAAAATATAACTTATATACTTTGTAACGTAAAATTTTGTATACGGGGGTTTTCAGGGTCGCAAAATTTAGTCCCGTCATCAAAAAATAGAAAATTTATCATCGAGCCTGGAAAAAAGTTACATTTCCACCCGGAAAATTCGAAAATAAAACTTAGCAATAATTGTTTCAAATCAACTTACTTTTAAATTTATTACCCATTATTCATAAAAAACCATTTAAAAACATTTTTGCCCATTTAAAGTCAATTAATAACTATAAAAAATAAAAATATTGTTTTTTACTGATTTTGAGGATTTATATAAAAAGAACTAAGTTCTCAAGTCTGGCGGTCCAAGGGCCAAAATATTTCATTATGTTATTATTGTATACATAATTATGTATACGATATGGCCACTTAGATCACGTTACTCGGCAGGAAAAGTGTCATATTGGCCTAAATGGCACGTTTAAATTGTACGAAATTTTAAAGATTTGCAAAAAGGGCCAAATCTGTTAAGTCTGGCGGCCCAAGGGCCAAAATATTTCCTTATGGCTTTACTTTATACATAATTATTTATAAGATTTGGCCACTTAGATCACGTTATTCGGCAGGAAAAGGGCCATTTTGGCCTAAATGGCTGGTTTGAATTTTATGAAATTTTAAAGATTTCCACAAAAGTGCAAAATCTCTTCAGTCTGGCGGCCCAAGGGCCAAAATATTTCATTATGTATTTATTGTATACATAATTATGTATAAGATTTGGCCACTTAGATCACGTTACTCAGCAAAAAGAGTGTCATTTTGGCCTAAATGGCAGGTTTGATTTGTACGAAATTTTAAAGATTTGCACAAAGGGCCAAATCTGCTGAGTCTGGCGGCCCAAGGGACAAAATATTTAATTATGTAATTATTGTAAACATAATTATGTATAACATTTGGCCACTTACATAGATCACGTTTCTCGGCAGGAAAAGTGTCATATTGGCCTAAATGGCAGGTTTGAATTATACGAAATTTTAAAGATTTGCACAAAGGGCCAAATCTGCTGCGTCCGGCGGCCCAAGGGCGAAAATATTTCTATATGGCTTTACTTTATACATAATTACGTATAAGATTTGGCCACTTAGATCACGTTACTCGGCAGGAAAAGTGTCATTTTGGCCTACATGGCGGGTTTGAACATTACGAATTTTGATAATTTCTATAAAACGGCAAAATCTGTTAAGTCTGGTGGCCCAAGGACCAAAATATTTCATTATGAACTTACTTTGCACATAATTATAATTAAGGATTGGCCGGTTTGAACACGTTACTCGGCAGGAAAAGTGTCATTTTGGCCTAAATGGCAGCTTTTAATTTTTTCGAAATTTTGAAAGATTTGCACAAACGGCCAAATCTGCTGAGCCCGGCGGCCCAAGGGCGAAAATATTTCTTTATGGCTTTACTTTATACATAATTATGTATAAGATTTGGCCACTTGGATCACGTTACTCGGCAGGAAAAGGGCCATTTTGGCCTAAATGGCAGGTTTGAATTTTATGATAATTTAAAGATTTCCACAAAAGTGCAAAATCTCTTCAGTCTGGCGGCACAAGGACCAAAATATTTCATTATAGCCTTACTTCGTACATAATTATAATTACGAATTGGCCGGTTTGAACACGTTACTCGGCAGTAAGATTGTCATTTTGGCCTAAACAGAAAGTTTGAATTTTACAAAATTTTAAAGATTTGCACAAAGGGTCAAAACTTTTGAATCTGGCGGCCCAAGGGCCAAAATATTTCATTATATAATTATTTTATACATAATTATGTATAAGATTTGGCAACTTAGATTACGTTACTCGGCCGAAAAGGTGCCATTTTTGCATAAATACCAGGTTCGAATTTTACGAAATTTTAAAGATTTGCATTTGAAAATGAAACTTTTTTGGCCGAGTAACGTGATCTAAGTGGAAAAATCTTATAAATAATTATGCATAAAGTAAAGCCATTAAGAAATATTTTCGCCCTTGGGCCGCCGGACTCAGCAGATTTGGCCCTTCGTGCAAATTTTTAAAATTTCGTACAATTCAAACCTGCCATTTAGGCCAAAATGACACTTTTCCTGCCGAGTAACGTGTTCAAACTGGCTAATCCTTAATTATAATTATGTACAAAGTGAGGTCATATTGAAATATTTTGGCCCTTGGGCCGCCAGACTGAAGAGATTTTGCACTTTTGTGGAAATCTTTAAAATTTCATAAAATTCAAACCAGCCATTTAGGCCAAAATGGCCCTTTTCCTGCCGAGTAACGTGATCTAAGTGGCCAAATCTTATAAATAATTATGTATAAAGTAAAGCCATAAGGAAATATTTTGGCCCTTGGGCCGCCAGACTTAACAGATTTGGCCCTTTTTGCAAATCTTTAAAATTTCGTATAATTCAAATCTGCCATTTATGCCAATATGACACTTTTCCTGCCGAGTAACGTGATCTAAGTGGCCAAATGGTATACATAATTATGTATACAATAATTACATAATGAAATATTTTGTCCCTTGGGCCGCCAGACTCAGCAGATTTGGCCCTTTGTGCAAATCTTTCAAAATTTCGAAAAAATTAAAACCTGCCATTTAGGCCAAAATGACACTTTTCCTGCCGAGTAACGTGTTCAAACTGGCTAATCCTTAATTATAATTATGTACAAAGTAAGTTCATAATGAAATATTTTGGCCCTTGGGCCGCCAGGCATAACAGATTTTGCCCTTTTATAGAAATCCTCGAAATTAGTAATGTTAAAACCCGCCATATAGGCGAGAATCACACTTTTTCGGCCGAGTAACGTGATCTAAGTGGCCAAATGGTATACATAATTATGTATACAATAATTACATAATGAAATATTTTGTCCCTTGGGCCGCCAGACTCAGCAGATTTGGCCCTTTGTGCAAATCTTTCATAATTTCGAAAAAATAAAAACCTGCCATTTAGGCCAAAATGACACTTTTCCTGCCGAGTAACGTGTTCAAACTGGCTAATCCTTAATTATAATTATGTACAAAGTAAGTTCATAATGAAATATTTTGGCCCTTGGGCTGCCAGGCATAACAGATTTTGCCCTTTTATAGAAATCCTCGAAATTAGTAATGTTAAAACCCGCCATATAGGCGAAAATTACACTTTATCGGCCGAGTAACGTGATCTAAGTGGCCAAATGGTATACATAATTATGTATACAATAATTACATAATGAAATATTTTGTCCCTTGGGCCGCCAGACTTAGCAGATTTGGCCCTTTGTGCAAATCTTTCAAAATTTCGAAAAAATTAAAACCTGCCATTTAGGCCAAAATGACACTTTTCCTGCCGAGTAACGTGTTCAAACTGGCTAATCCTTAATTATAATTATGTACAAAGTAAGTTCATAATGAAATATTTTGGCCCTTGGGCCGCCAGGCATAATAGATTTTGCCCTTTTATAGAAATCCTCGAAATTAGTAATGTTAAAACCCGCCATATAGGCGAAAATTACACTTTTTCGGCCGAGTAACGTGATCTAAGTGGCCAAATGGTATACATAATTATGTATACAATAATTACATAATGAAATATTTTGTCCCTTGGGCCGCCAGACTCAGCAGATTTGGCCCTTTGTGCAAATCTTTCATAATTTCGAAAAAATTAAAACCTGCCATTTAGGCCAAAATGACACTTTTCCTGCCGAGTAACGTGTTCAAACTGGCTAATCCTTAATTATAATTATGTACAAAGTAAGTTCATAATGAAATATTTTGGCCCTTGGGCCGCCAGGCATAACAGATTTTGCCCTTTTATAGAAATCCTCGAAATTAGTAATGTTAAAACCCGCCATATAGGCGAAAATTACACTTTTTCGGCCAAGTAACGTGATCTAAGTGGCCAAATCTTATACGTAATTATGTATAAAGTAAAGCCATATAGAAATATTTTCGCCCTTGGGCCGCCGGACTCAGCAGATTTGGCCCTTTGTGCAAATCTTTAAAATTTCGTACAAATCAAACCCGCCATATAGGCGAAAATTACACTTTTTCGGCCGAGTAACGTGATCTAAGTGGCCAAATCTTATACTTAATTATGTATAAAGTAAAGCCATATAGAAATATTTTCGCCCTTGGGCCGCCGGACTCAGCAGATTTGGCCCTTTGTGCAAATCTTTAAAATTTCGTACAAATCAAACCCGTCATGTAGGTCAAAATGACACTTTTTCGGCCGAGTAACGTGATCTAAGTGGCAAAATCTTATATTTCTTTATGTATTCAGTAAAGCCATACAGAAATATTTTGGCACTTGGGCCGCCAGACTTAACAGATTTTGCTCTTTTATAAAAATTCTCGAAATTAGTAATGTTCAAACTCGCCATATAGGCCAAACTGATACTTTTTAGGCCGAGTAACGTGATCCAAGCGGCCGAATCGTATATATAAATATGTATACAATAATTACATAATAAAATATTTTGTCCCTTGGGCTGCCAGACTCAGCAGATATGGCCCTTTTTGCAAATCTTTAAAATTTCGTACAATTTAAACGTGCCATTTAGGCCAATATGACACTTTTCCTGCCGAGTAACGTGATCTAAGTGGCCATATCGTATACATAATTATGTATACAATAATAACATAATGAAATATTTTGGCCCTTGGACCGCCAGACTTGAGAACTTAGTTCTTTTTATATAAATCCTCAAAATCAGTAAAAAACAATATTTTTATTTTTTATAGTTATTAATTGACTTTAAATGGGCAAAAATGTTTTTAAATGGTTTTTTATGAATAATGGGTAATAAATTTAAAAGTAAGTTGATTTGAAACAATTATTGCTAAGTTTTATTTTCGAATTTTCCGGGTGGAAATGTAACTTTTTTCCAGGCTCGATGATAAATTTTCTATTTTCTGATGACGGGACTAAATTTAGCGAGCCCAAAAACTCCCAGATAGATATTTTACCCTACTGTGTGAAGAATAACATTTTTAAATTTTCCGGGTGGAAAATATTGCCATTTTCCAGGTACAATAAAGTATTTTCTCTTTTTGGATGTCATAGTTGAATTTAGTGACTACTAAAACCCCCGTATACAAAATTGTACTTTAGAATGTTGCTAAGTTTTATTTTCGAATTTTCCGGGTGGAAAATGCAACTGTTTTCCAGTCTTGATGATAAATTTTCTATTTTTTGATGACGGGATTAAATTTTGCGACCCCGAAAACCTCCGTATACAAAATTTTACGTTACAAAGTTTTAAGTTTTATTTTCGAATTTTCCGGTTGGAAAATGCATGATAATTTTTCTCTTTTCTGATAACGGGACTAAATTTAGCGAACCCGAAAACCCCCAGATACAAAATTTTACCAATGAAAGATGCAAAGTATTGTTTTTGAATTTGCAGGTGGAAATTATGGCAATTTTCGAAGCGCCATCTTAAAATTTTACTTTTCCGATAGGAAAATTGGTTTTAGCACCTTGAAAAACCTATAGGATGATAACCATGGGCTTTTATCTCATTTTTGGAATTTACGCTAACTGATGTGTGAACACCTTTATGTTTCTGCTGGGTTATTTCTGCCAGCTTCACGGACATAAGATTATAATAATAAAATGGAAAAAACCAACAATAATTTCAATATTTTTCACACTAACATTCGAGGCATAAATGCAAATCACGAAAATCTTTTAACAAAAATAATAGAAATCAAGTACAAACCTGACTTAATAATATGCACTGAAACTAGAAAAATCCACAGTATAACTGAATACAAAATACAAGGCTACGTCAACCACTACAGCGAGGGTGATATCAATCAAAACGATGGAGTTCTTGTTTACGTGAAGGATAATATAAGTTCAAAAATAAACATTACAAACATAGGTCAAATTAAGGCAATAGAAATAAGTATAAACCAAAGTAAAAACTTATAACCGGTTTGTGTAAACACAACCTAAATGCATGGAACATGTTTACTTCCAGATGAGGACTAGGTATAATACAAATGTTACTCAACATTACAATACAATTTTCTAATTTTATAATTTGTAATTATCACCTTACTAGCTGTTAAGATTCTAAACCCAAACTATTTTGATTCCCTAAACTTGAATTATTCTAAGTCCCTTAATCAATTTTATTCCAAGTCCCTAAATCGATATTATTTTAAGTCTATAAACCTGTATTATCTGAAGTCCTTAAGCTCAGATTTTTTAAAGTCTTCTAATTATTCTAAGTTTCATTTGACCACCCCCCTTAAATAGGACATATTTGACCACCCCCCTTAAATAGGACAAATTTGACCACCCCCCTTAAATAGGACAAATTTGACCACCCCCGTTAAATAGGACATATTTGACCACCCCCCTTAAATAGGACAAATTTGACCCCCCCCCCTTAATTTTCAAGTTCTGAAGTACCCCCTCCCTATAAACATGTTCCATGTTAAAATAATAAAGTAAATGATAATTTGCTGATAACTGCCATGTATAGGTCACAAAAAGTCAATAAAGATGAATTTAATAAATTATTTTAAAAATACTTAAAAGATAAAAAAAGTCAAAAAAATCACATAATTATAGGTGACATAAATATAAATATATTAGAAATAGATAAAGAATCAGTAGAATATTTAACGAACATGCTTCAAAATGAGTATGTAAGCGGCATAAATACGGTAACGAGACCAAACAAAAACGGTGGTACTTGCATAGACCATATTTTTTATAGACTGTCAAAAAACAAAAATGCGGTAACATATAATATTCAAAACCAAATAACAGATCACTACATGGCCGCTATCAGCATACAAAATTATACAATACCAAATGAGAATAAGAAAAAATTATACAAATTTAATTACAAAAAAATGTTAACATCAGCTATAAACACAAATTGGGGGGAAATTTACCAAATAGGGAACGTAAATGAAGCAACAAATTTGCTTATCAAAAAAATAATGGCAATTCAAAATGATTCAAGGGTCAAAATAAAAAATAAAAGTAAAAATGAACCAAAAAATGAATGGGTAACCAAAGGTATATTAAAATCTAGTAAAGTAAAACAAAAACTATATAAAGTTTGGAAAGATGATCCAACAAATGGGACAAAGAAAAAAAGATTTGTAAAATATCAATATATATTTAAAATAATGATAAAAAAAGCGAAAGAAATTAATTTACAAAGACAAGTAGAAAACATAAACAATACCAAAAAATTATGGGAATTTATCACTGAAAACGTTTACAATAAAAATACAAAAAAGATAAATGAGAAAATAGACTTAATTACAGAAAATCAACAAATTTTGATAAATAAAGAGGACATAGCAAATACTTTCAACAATTACTATACAAACATAGCAAAAAAACTGACTGCTAAAATTAAACCCACAAACATAGAGTACAACCCAAAAATAAACGAAAATACAATATTTTTTTCACAAACTAGCACTGAAGAAATCGAAAAAGTCATAAATTCACTAGACGTAAAATAAGCAACAGGTAATGATAATATCAGTGTTGCAACCCTAAAAACCCTAAGTAACTACTTAACGAAACCAATTGCTCACATTTTTAACTTAATTATAGAAACTGAAGTATTTCCTGACAGCCTTAAAATTGCAATAATTACACCAATATTCAAAACTGGTGATAGTCATCTATGTAAAAACTATAGACCCATAGCTCTTTTATCAAACCTGTCAAAAATATTTGAAAAACTAGTAAAGGTTAGGATAGTCAGTTACCTAGAAAAATACGAAATTTTAGCAAAAAGACAAAACGGATTTAGAGAAGGCTGCAACACAAGTATGGCCATTGATTACTTAACTGAAAATATATACGAAACTCTAGGCACCTCTACCCCTATGGCGGTAATATTCCTTGACCTACAAAAAGCATTCGATATGGTTGAACATAACATACTATATAGTAAATTAGAAAATATTGGTATACGTGGAAAGACAAAAAATATAATTAAAAGTTACCTAGTAAATCGGAAGCAAATTGTAAAAATAGATGACTGTTATAGTAAAGAATGTAATGTCGAGATAGGAGTACCACAGGGGTCAGTCCTAGGTCCAATACTATTCCTTATATACATAAATGAACTGTTGTATCTATTTGAAAATGATATCATATCGTTTGCAGATGATACAACAGTGATATGTAGAGGAAAGAATTGGATAGAGGTTGAACGGGACGCTAATCACAAAATGGGGAGAATATATGATTGGCTAAATACGAACAAACTATTACTAAACATAGAAAAGACAGAATATACCACTTTTTCCATATATAAATCTACGCAACCCAAAGAGTTTAAGGTTGAAATTGAAATGAACACGATTAAAAGGGTTGTTGAAAGCAAGTTCCTGGGTATCATAATAGATTCAAATCTAAGGTGGGAAATTCAAATAAAAAAAACAGTAAAGAATTTAGCTTTGGTCACCCCCATTTGGACACCCCCGTTTGGACACCCCCATTTGGGCACCCGTGTTTGTTTTTTTTTATTCAAATTGCAATTTTTTTTATTTTTATTTTATTTTTTTTTTTTTTTTAAGTTTAAAATTTATTTTCTTCAGCTAAAAGTTATAGAAATAATAGGCGAATTAAGTAAAAAAGGTAAAAATAAAATTAATAATATTCATGTAATAATAATTTAAAAATGTAAGAATTTAAAATTGTCAAATATTTTTCTATATTTTATATACTTTGTGTAATTTTATTAATTAAAAATTTCTAAATAGATTTTGAAAAGGACCCCGAACTAGGGGTGGAAACGTCAATAAATAAATAAATTAAATTGTACTCGATAAAAGGTCAAATTATTTTTATTTTTCTATTCACTAAACTCGAGTAAAACTTGAAAAAATCATAAAAATAAAATTATTAAAAAGCATAAAAAATTATTAACTTAATAAAATTAATAGATAAATACAAAACGTACAATATATTTAACTTTGATAACAAATTAATACGAATTATATCTGACGAAATACTAATTTTAGAAGAATTTATGGAAGGCCAAGAACTATTAAGAGATGCAGGTATAGATATTTTTTTGAAAATTAAAAAAAAAATAATTTTTATTAAAAAAATAATTTTATTATTTTTTATAGATGATAAGAAATAATTAGTAAAATTTAACAACGGATTTCATATTATTGCAAATAAAATAAATATTTGTGAAAGAAAAATTAAATTATTTAAATAAAAAAAAAAATTATTAGCAAATAAGTTTAAAGTTTTATTCTTTCTAATTAATTGTCATTTAATTTCTAATTGTAAACATGGGCCTTTTCACCACACTCGACGCTTTGCGGGGGTTGGCGCGCGGAGCGCGCAGGGGGCGGAGCCCCCTAGTAATATATAATATACAAATAAAAGCGAAAAAGAAAAAATTTTTTATTCATTTTTTTATAAGTAAAAATAAGCAATAATAATAATAATAAAAACTGAAGTAAATATAAGTCCCTGGCTCCCAGTGCAATTTTATATTAAATCCACTTTGCACTGTTGTATTTGTTTTAAATTAAGTTTGTAGGTTCAGAATATGTTAAGATTTATAATATTAGACTTAAGTACAAATTATCTTGTAAAACAATGCATATGTTACACAAGAAAATAAACTACTACTACTAGTAAAAAATGTTGAAACAATGTATATAATAAATGGGTTAAATTTAAGCTTTTTTTTTGTTTTATTTTGTTTTTCATTTTATTATTCAAGTTTCTTTTTTTAATTTGTTCATTTAATATTTTTCGGTGTGCTAAAAAAGCACTTGGAAATTTTTTGGATTAAATATTTTTTATGCTTTTAGAAGCACTCGTTGTTTGAGCATTTAAACTTTTAATTACCGCACTGCTTAATGACTTAATTAAAAGCAGGAAAAAAATTTTTTGCCAATTCGTTGATTACTTTTTATGTGAGAGTGGTTACCGTTTTCAAAAATGTAGTTTTGAGAAAAACGCAAAAAACAAAATTTGATAGCGAAGAATGATAGCGTTTGCGGGACAATAAAATCCAAATATCTCTTAAGGTGTTTCTTCAATATATCCGCCATTTTGTATGTATTTTTTTCGATTTCTGAATTATCGACGCGACATACATATGTAAAATCGTATATGTATTAGTATAATACTAGGTTATTTACATACTTTTTATTTAATTATTTAATAATTATGCAATGAAACAAGAAAAACAAATTGGAAATATAATCTTTGAGCTTTTATTTACCATATTATTTAAGTTTCATTAATCTGTGTAATCGCAATCATACTTTTCAAAAGCTCCAAAGATGATTTTCCATAAGAGCAATGTTAAACTACCTACACTTTTTTCTTGATTAAATAATAATTAGGCAACCAAAGTTAAAAAAGAAAGTTTATTTCATTTCTTAAAGACTTTATCTTTTTATTTCATAAGTTTCATTCATTTCTGTCATCATAAATAATTACTGAAGAAACACCTTAAACGGTTTAAGATTTTTGTTTAAATTTTTTTTCTAGGTTCCCAAGATGTTATTAAATAAAAATATTGAAAAAAAAGAAAGTCGATTTTTTGATCATCAATAATTAGAAATGTGCCTTAAGCAAACTATGATTTTAGTATTAGTAGTTAATTTTTAAGTTGATGGCAAAACAATCATTCATAAAAAGGATTAAGTATCTAGAGCAAAATACGTTACTTTTTAGAACCGACACTATAATCACTTAAAAAAAGGTTATACTTCAGTAATAATAATACGGTAATTGGTCTAAAATTGACAACCGGGTTGAAAAAAGGACAATTATAGGTTTTTCGGGTTGCTGTACCCGAATCCAAAGTTCAAAGTACATTGTTTAAATAAAATTAATTTTTAACATTTAATATTTATAATTCAATAATTTCTGTCATTTTCATATTAATAAGACTACACGATTAAATTCTGCAAATTCTTTATAAATTTTCTTTTTATTGTCTTTAAATAAGTTTTACTTCTTTACATAGAAAATAAGTAATCTTTATCTAACAAAATTAAACACATAAAATATTATTATAAATCATCTATACTTTTGATACCTGTATCAAATTTTTTACACACTTAATGCTTATAGAAAATTTTTAAACATAGGAAACAGAAAAAATTAACATTCACTAAATCTAAATATAAACTTTACATGCATAATTCTTGAATAATACGCAAATATTCAATTACACTTAAAAAATAATAAATTGAGCTTAGTATGAATGAGTGGCTTAAATATATATCTTGATTTTTGTAAGACCACTCGAAATTTTTATTTTTTTTATTTATTTAGCATTTTGATTGTTTTCCAACAAAATCTCGAAGTTCTTTAGAAAGATCGTAGTTTTGGTTTTTACGATTCTAAAAAAATTATTTAAGTATACTTCAAATGAAATAAGAAAAAATATAATAACTTACCAAATGCCGGATCCACTTTGGTAATTTGCTATCAAATTTGTTGTCCAAAAATCTGAAAATTTAAAGTATATTTATTATAACAATGTTATAATTGAAAGAAAATTAATAGTATTAAAAAAAAAATGTATGTACATTTCTTAATTAAGAAACTGAAAATAATGACAGAAAATAAATTTGAAAAATTAATAAATAACTGTTAAAAATCTTGAAAATATATTTAATCTGTGCTTTATTTTAAAAACTCAATTATTTTTATAAAAATAGAAAACAGAAAGCATTCATACATTCTCTAATATCTATTAAAATAGATTGTACCTTTCATCTACAAGAAGTACAGCTCCCCAATCATTTTTATGGCGAATACATCTACCAAGAGCTTGATTCAAAGCTCTAAAAGCTTGTATTTCATACCACTGATATCCACTTAATAAACACTTGGCACGAGAGAAACAATTATTGTAGTCCATTTTAAGTTTTACAGATGGTTCTGAGAACACTGCAAAAGGGATTCCTACCTAAAAAACAAAATTAATGCATGTGAAAACTGTGATTTATTTTTTACCTTTAAAATATAAATTTTTTATTTAAATAGTTATTTTCAATCAGTTATCACTCGTAAGAAAGAAAAAAAAGGTTTTTAACAGGGAACATGTTTATAGAGAGGTTTACTTTGAGAACCTGAAAATCGTGAACTGGAGTCAGAGAGGGAGTCAAATAAAACTTAAAATATTTTAATTTCGATACTTAGGATTATCCGGGTTAAGAAATTATATTAGGGTAAGATATATAATTCGAATTTAGGGACTTATAATAACTTGAATTAGGACTTAGGATAATTTCGATTTTGAGACTTCGCATTTAATACAGATAATTATTCCTATTATAAGAACAACCAATTGTAATGGCGGGTACTATATATGTATTACATCCAGACTTTTTAGCGTTATTAAACAAGTTCCATGCATGTAGGTTGTGTTCACACAAACTAGTTGTAAGTTTTTTATAATGATAATTTTATAATGATAATTGAGGTGAACTTAAATTTTTTTTACTGGCATAATTCTCGATAAAACTATTGTTTGATATATTTTTAAAATAAAAAGTCTAATGCATTAAAAAATTCCGTTTTTCTATTTCTTTATTTATTCGTTTTCGGTAAAAAACAATTATTATACTATGGAGTTAATATGAAATTCTGCAATGCTGTCGTCAACAACTACATTATTATTGGTTACTATTTTCATCTCAGGATTTTTTCTATCTTTATAACCAAGAGATAATTTAACTAAATGTTTTAATGCATTAAACTAAAATTAATTAATAGATTTTTGAAAGAAATATTTACAACCGGTTTGTGTAACTATACAACCAACGAGCATGGAACGTGTATACTCATAATAGTACACTGAAAAACCGGTACCATTGAAACAATGACTTAGAAGCAATTGATATATGCCAATGACGGATATCATAAATTCAATGGCGAGATTGAAATTATTTCAAATATTTAAAGCTATTGAAATGATTATGAATACATATCATTTCAATGTATAATAAACAGAAAATAAGTAAAAATTTATTTTTTTTTCTTTTTTTTTTTACATTTATTATTTTATTTTAATGTTTACTTATTTAATTATTCCTCGCTTGTGTATTTTTTTTTTAAGGCGGTATATTGTTAATTTTTTATATTATTTTTCGATTTTTTTTATTAATTATTTTTTTTATTAATTATTATTACATTATTATACATTTATGAATTTAATTTTTTTTTTAATTTATAATCAAATAAAAAAACTGCGACTTCATCCGGGATCGAACTGGATACCGTTGTGAACCGTGTTGATCAGTAAGCAGCGACCTTATCCATTACGCCAGCAGGACTCTTTGTGTTTATAAAAAAATTTTGAAGACTATATATTACACACTGAGAAAATTATATAATTGCGACAATGATATCATATAATCATATTTGTACGATTATACATGTAATCACCCTGATGATATTATATCATCAGGACAATAATATTCTGTAATCCTGACAATTATATGCATATCATTGGGGCAATTATACATATAATCCTCCTGATGATATCATATAATCAAGGCAATTATATTTAATTTTTTGTTTTTTTTTTCAAAATATTTATTTTTTGGGTATATGAAGAAACTCACAGATATTTAATTATGTATTTTTACCTAATTTATTATTTATTAAAGTTTTTTTAAAGATTTTTAAAGATTTGAATTTTTATTATTTTTATCTTTGGTATTTTTGTTAATTTTTTTTTCGCTCGCACGCTTTCGTTCGTTATCAATTATTGATACCGTATAACCCTAATCTAATCTAATCGCATATGTATTATATAGAAATAACGAGCGCTCGCCGATCATCATTCTTATTGAGTATTATATTCTCGGTCCTTATATAGTAACTGGAACGTATTTTTGACACTTGCGAGAGAAAAAACCTTAGCATCTAGCGGTTGGAAATTAAAACAATACACCGCGCAAAATTCGAATTCAAAAAAAGTTTAAAAAAAATTTATTTTAAATTTGATTTTAGCGCGGTGTATTGTTTTAATTTCCAACCGCTAGATGCTAAGGTCTTTTCTCTCGCAAGTGTCAAAAATACGTTCCAGTTACTATATAAGGACCGAGAATATAATACTCAATAAGAATGATGATCGGCGAGCGCTCGTTATTACAAAATAATACATATGCGATTAGATTAGATTAGGGTTATACGGTATCGATAATTGATAACGAACGAAAGCGTGCGAGCGAAAAAAAAATTAACAAAAATACCAAAGATAAAAATAATAAAAATTCAAATCTTTAAAAATCTTTAAAAAAACTTTAATAAATAATAAATTAGGTAAAAATACATAATTAAATATCTGTGAGTTTCTTCATATACCCAAAAAATAAATATTTTGAAAAAAAAAACAAAAAATTAAATATAACTGCCTTGATTATATGATATCATCAGGAGGATTATATGTATAATTGCCCCAATGATATGCATATAATTGTCAGGATTACAGAATATTATTGTCCTGATGATATAATATCATCAGGGTGATTACATGTATAATCGTACAAATATGATTATATGATATCATTGTCACAATTATATAATTTTCTCAGTGCAGATAATAATTTTCCCACTCCTTTTTTTAATATTCAGAGTAATTTATGCATATCTAGCGAAATGCATGATTAAAAATAATAATTAAATTTATAATAAATGATTTTCAGGTAATTCCATTTCTTTATAAGAGTAATAATGAATAGCAATAATATAAACAAAAACACCGCGCGCGCCAAGTCTGATTGAGTAAACAATAAATACGCAGAAGGATAGAAAGAGAAAGAATAGTATACCTAGACATATGCACAATACGTAATTTGTTTTGTTATTATTAATATTATTGAACTAAAATCAATTTCTATTGAGTGAATGTTTTTAAACGTTAAATCAAAATATTAAAAACAATTATTTTGATTGTATGCTCTCTATTAATTCAATCTTATATTTTCTTTTATTTTGACGAAAATTTACATCAAAACAATGACTGCCATATTAATGGCGAGAAGCTATTCGTTTAATAGCGGCGCCATCAAATCAATGATATATTCTATTGGCATATTTCAATCGCTTCTAAGTCATTGCTTCAATGGTTGCGGTTTTTCAGTGTAATAAATCCAAAAACCAAAATTACAATAAATTCTGAAATATATACTATCCTAAGTCTATAAACTTAAAGTATTCTAGGTTGTTGTTGTTATCAGGGCCTGTCAGGGCCTGATCAGGTCCTGACTCCCACTTCAAATTATTCTAAGTCTCTAAATTGAAAATATTCTAAGTCCATTGCACCCTCCGCCTAAAAACGTCACTTTTTCACCCCCCCCCCTAAAAGCGTCAATTTTTTACCCTCCCCCTCCCGAGCCAAACTTTTTCAAATACCCCTTCCAATGAACATGTTCCATGTTAATATTTTAACTTATTTTGTAAAATAGTAATAGTTTAATAACAAAGTCTTGAAGCACAAATTCTAACATAAAATTTTTATGACTTGGATTGTAAAGTACTTATCATTGAAATGATAAAAAAAAATTATGCATCTGAAAAATGGGATATATAAGTCCATTTCACTTAAATCACGTTTATACGGTTTTTTTGGCTACCGAGTTGATTAAAATTCTACAAAGGGGTTTTTGAGTCCCTGATTCTGAAAATCAAGGTTTTGCTAATCCAAAAATTTTCGAACACCCTTAATTTAGCAAAATAACATTCCCATTTACTTTTTACAGGATGCTTTTGCAATATTCACTAACCATAATAAGATTTAACCTATTATATTAGTTTTTGAAACTGCCAATTTCGAATGCGAAAGTCTTGTGCAAAGAAAATGGTTAAAAAACTATTAAAATGCATCTAATATTTATTTGTGTCACTGGTTTCAAATTTTGGAACGCTTTAAGTGAAAAATTTTAAAAACTTATAAATACTGAAAAATAACCTCATGTTTTTTGCTAATTTAAAGGTGTTAGACGAATTTTGGAATAAGTGATACGAAAATTCTTAATAGACTTTTTGATCTTGGCTGTCAATAACTATGTGCTCCTCTACCCCTTCTTTGCGACTTGACTAGAGCAGTATGTATAGTCATTAGGCACCTTAGCAAGATAGAGTGTCTTCACCTTAACATTCTTGAACTAACTAAGCAGATGTTAACCAAAATTATATTCAGGTTTAAACTTTTCTTATTTCATTTACGATTCTTATATTTTTTGACGTGAAAATCACGATTCAGCATTTTCTTCTGAAAGTATCAAAATATTTTTAATATCTTGAATAAACAAAAACCTTACATTTAATTTTTTAATAATATTAAATATTTAAGATATAATATTTTTAAGATAAAATGCATTTAAACTCACTAATACACAACACAGTTAAAAACATTGCGGTTGTAATAAGTTTAACGTTAAATAATTAATACAATTTAAGTCAAAATTTTAAAGAATATGGATTTAATTTGAAAGCATTTTTCACTATTGATTGATTATTTTATTTTTATACACAAAACAAAAAATGACTAATAGATTATTATGCAGCTAATGAAGAAAGTATCAAGCTTTGAATTAGGATCCTGCTATTTCAGTGATGCGATAATCTTGTAATCTATTCTGATGTACAATTTAATCGTAAAACAACTGATAATTTTGACCGAAAATCCTTATGTATACCAGTAAATAAGGATAAAAACTTAAAACTGGTTTGTGTTGACTCAACCGTCGAATGTCGGATATCTTAATTTACAACAGCTTGAACTTATACCCTAAATTACCAAAGAATATAATATAGTACACTGAAAAACCGGTACCATTGAAACAATGACTTAGAAGCAATTGATATATGCCAATGACGGATATCATAAATTCAATGGCGAGATTGAAATTATTTCAAATATTTAAAGCTATTGAAATGATTATGAATACATATCATTTCAATGTATAATAAACAGAAAATAAGTAAAAATTTATTTTTTTTTTCTTTTTTTTTTTACATTTATTATTTTATTTTAATGTTTACTTATTTAATTATTCCTCGCTTGTGTATTTTTTTTTAAGGCGGTATATTGTTAATTTTTTATATTATTTTTCGATTTTTTTTATTAATTATTTTTTTTACTAATTATTATTACATTATTATAAATTTATGAATTTAATTTTTTTTTTAATTTATAATCAAATAAAAAAACTGCGACTTCATCCGGGATCGAACTGGATACCGTTGTGAACCGTGTTGATCAGTAAGCAGCGACCTTATCCATTACGCCAGCAGGACTCTTTGTGTTTATAAAAAAATTTTGAAGACTATATATTACAGATAATAATTTTCCCACTCCTTTTTTTAATATTCAGAGTAATTTATGCATATCTAGCGAAATGCATGATTAAAAATAATAATTAAATTTATAATAAATGATTTTCAGGTAATTCCATTTCTTTATAAGAGTAATAATGAATAGCAATAATATAAACAAAAACACCGCGCGCGCCAAGTCTGATTGAGTAAACAATAAATACGCAGAAGGATAGAAAGAGAAAGAATAGTATACCTAGACATATGCACAATACGTAATTTGTTTTG
Organism: Anagrus nilaparvatae; assembly: GCA_022575985.1. Lineage (NCBI taxonomy): Eukaryota > Metazoa > Arthropoda > Insecta > Hymenoptera > Mymaridae > Anagrus > Anagrus nilaparvatae. The sequence continues at coordinate 1,443,176 of JAKSXM010000247.1, read as the reverse complement.
TTATTATTAATATTATTGAACTAAAATCAATTTCTATTGAGTGAATGTTTTTAAACGTTAAATCAAAATATTAAAAACAATTATTTTGATTGTATGCTCTCTATTAATTCAATCTTATATTTTCTTTTATTTTGACGAAAATTTACATCAAAACAATGACTGCCATATTAATGGCGAGAAGCTATTCGTTTAATAGCGGCGCCATCAAATCAATGATATATTCTATTGGCATATTTCAATCGCTTCTAAGTCATTGCTTCAATGGTTGCGGTTTTTCAGTGTATATTATATTCTTTGAAATCACTTCAAGCCTATTTTTTAAAATTATTATAAATTCTCATATTGAAATTATTCTAATTCTCTAAACTGAAATTATTGTAAGTCCCTAAGCTTAAATTATCCTAGTCCATTTTTATCCATTTTTGTCCATTTATTATAAGTACTTGAATTATTTGAAGTTCATTTGAGCCCTCTCCCTGTATTGGTGGCCTTTTCAAAGTACCCCTTTCTATGAAAATGACCAATGTAAAAATAAGAGGTGTGCGGTTCTTGGAAGCTTGAAGCTATTTTGGTGGTATTTAAGGTTTTAAAATATATGAAATCAATATTATATGATTCCTCAAGGGTAATTCCATGGATAAATAGCACAAAATGATATGCGAGGTCTCAAAAATAGGAAATTTGGTTTTTTTTCGATAAAACAACTTAAAAATAGATGATTCCCCGAATGTGAAGGTTTTAGGTGCTGATTTAAAGTTTTTTGGTCAAATTTCTCTTCTCAGCCACCATTTTTGAAAGTCCCGCAAAATAGCACCGGAAAATGTTAAAAAAAGAAAACAAAGTAGGTTTTCGATGTAAAATTTGATGAGGAATTCGAATTTTCAGTCAGATTTTCCCTACTCTATGTCAATTCGCGGGAAAATTCAAATTTAGGCCCCAAATTAGGTAACTTTAAGTGAAAATAGCCGAAAGGTTTCCCAATTAAAAAAAAATTTTTTTTGAAAGAATTAATTTTGATGTTAATAAAAAATTTGAATTTTATTTCATCCACTTCGTAATTAAACTCTGCGTCAATTAAAAAAAAAAATTTGTAAATAGCTCAAAATTTACTAGGAAAAAAGTTGGATTTTCTAAAATCGGGAGACCAGCTTTTTTCCTAGTAAATTTTGAGCTATTTTCAAACTTTTTTTTAACCGACGCAGAATTTAATTACGGAGTGGATGAAATAATATATTAATTTTTATATTAACAACAAAATTAATTCTTTCAAAAAAACTAATGTCGGTAACAGTTCTACCTTACCAACCTCTTTAATGAAATAAATTTTTTCATAGAAAATTTATAATTTTAAAAAACTAACTTTATTTATTTGATAAGGGTTGGGATCATAACTTACAAGGTATAGCATACTTTAGGGACAAAATATTAATTTTTCATGTAAAAAAAATATTTCATTAATTTTTTAATACTAGTTTAGTTAGATTTTTTATTACCAAGATTAATTCGAATGACATTTCGCCAGAATAGTTGTGCAATATTAGTTTTCAATAAATAAAAAAAATTATGAAATAAACCCATAGCACAAAAAGCTAAAAGCTTCAGTTTGCGTCAAAGAGCCAAATGGTTCTTTTTTTTAAATTTTTTTAATAAGAAAAAATACTTTTATCATTTGTTTAAACATATTTGTTTACGACAATGTTACCATACTTTCTTACGATATTGATCGAAACGAGAATTTTATATTTTGTAATGTTAAATAGAAAAGAAATTTACAGTAAGAACACATCTTGCTTCATTATCACTAAAATCGATTCCTTCAGCAACTTTTCCTCGAAAAACACCAAAAAATAGAGCTCCATTAATTCCATTTATTGTGTTAATGGAAGTTTCTTCAATAGTTGACCTATAAGATTTCATAATATCATCTAATTTATTTCCTATTTTGGGCTCTTTAAAAACTCTTTTGAAAAGGTTGATTTGTTTCATGACACCAATTTTTTCCCAATAATCTAATTGAGATTTCATCATTGTATAAGACGAAAAAAAGCACAATACACCATGAGGAACTGTTTGACAAACTTGTAAAATAAGCTTTCCTAATTCACTCTAAAATGTATAAGTATTTTTAGCATTTAATAATATAATGTATAAAATTTATAATTTTCAGAACAAAAAATTATTTACTTGAAAAGGTTTTGTATTAACTTGATCATAAACGGCTCTTAATTGAACTCCTGAGGGGCCTTTAGCGATACTTCTAACGTACACCTGACTATCATTTATTACATGATTAGCTTGAAGTTTATTTCCGAATTTGGTACTAAGTTCACTTTCAAAAGTTAACAATGGTGAGAGGGTACCAGAAGCCAAAATTATACTTCGAGCTGCCTTTTCAATCGGCTTGAAAGTTACGGCAGGATTCATACACAAAAACCGGATAGTTCTTAATCGCCTAGCCTCGTTAGACATATACCACATATCTTGATTATTCTAAAAATGAAAAAAAAATATTGTAAATCCTTAATCCTTAGGTTATATTTAATTTAAATGACAAAAGCTTAAAAAATAAATCCTTGAACTACCTTCATTTTTGTTTTAGAGTGAAGCGTTTCTGAAACTGAGCATCTAAAATCTTTTTGATATTCTGAAGATCTGATATATCCTAAAGAAGTTAATAATTCATCCAAGAACTTTTTAGTAATATACGTAATTGTTACTGGTTCTAAATTTTTCTTTTTTTTAGGGTTTGTATTTTTATTATTCGTATTATCATCTAAATTTTCTAAGTTTTTTGCATTTTCTAAATTTTCTTCATTTTCTATATCTTCATTAACAGCTAGGTATATTTCTATAGCTCTTCTGCAGCTTTCTTTAAATATCATAAAATTTTGTCCGCCTAAATTATTGTCTTGAAAAAGACCCCATAACTTTTCTCCTGTCCAACTAACGCTTAATATTTCTTCACTATCTTGAGACTGTATCAAGTAACAAAAAAATAATATTTAATATTTACAAACATAAAATAAATTTAAGTTATTGAAATACATGAAAAAGAGACAAAATATCTGTGCAAATTATTTGAAACAAATTATTTATTATTTTTACACCCAAAAAAATTTATATCACGTTTATTTTTGAGCCATTACTATTAAAATTTTGTGTTATTGGATTTTCATTGAATTCGGAATAAAAAAAATGATATTAAAAATGCAATAAAATATAAAATTGTTAAAAATATTTGGGGAAATACTATTTTTAATAATTCTAAACAAAATTACTAAAAAAATTGTATTAGAATTTAAAATTTTATTTGTTTTGAGTTTCCTCTATTATTAATGTACCACAAGCTGATATCAAAGAATATTAAACAGAATATATATATTCTTTGCTTATATTTGGTAAAACAGTTTTCTATGTAATTGTTTGCAAGCGAATTATCCAGCTTATAATATGTATTTTGAAAGGGTTTGTAAGCTGACGCATGGTATAAAAGGATTCGATTTTTAGGCAGGAAGTTCGCAATTCCAGCACCATTATAGTTAGCTGCAATCGTAACTAAATTTAAAAATCGTAGATAGAATTTTTTTTTCTTTTATATACATTTTTTATTTCTAAAAACTTTATATTTGCTTAATCGTGTATTTTTAAACCAATTTTTCATTTGAATTTATAATTATACTTACAACTGTTTCTAACCGCTGACTATTTATAAAATTATGCATACTTTGTAAGTATTCAACAATATATTTATAAATTGTTGTATCGTCTAGTGAGAATTTTATAATTTGATTACAACCATCAATAACTTCTAGCAAATAATCCTCTCGAAAATCAGCGCTCGCAATATCGCGGCAAACATTTTCTATATTGTGTCCTTCGTCTATTATTATGATTTCTCCGTTTAAATTTATTTTCATCTAAAATATATGCAGAAATTTTTTCAATTACATTAAATTTATAATTTTTTTTCTGAATTTTCTTAACATTTTAAAATGTTTGGAATTTAGCCGGAATTATTAAGGCTCTGCTAAAAGCTTATCTTGTAAATATTAAAAAAATAATTTATTTGCGAAAAAATAGAAAATGTTTTACTTTTTATTTTTGAGAAAATTTAGGAAAAATATATATGATTTAACAAAATAAATTAAAAACATTATCAATTTTTTTGTAAATTTACAAATTTCTGATTTTTTTTTTAAGGCCCCCTTTTCATTTTTTTGTGTAATTTTAATGAATTTTAAACGTGTTTTTTTTTAGTTATTTTATTATACAAGAACATCAAATTTTTTTTTAAATTGTTACAAAAGTATTAAAGAATACAAAAAAAAATACTATTTTAATTTTCCATATTTTTAACATTTTATAAAGGGCGTCAAAGTAGAGGCTGAAAAAAAAAAGTGAAAATCGGTTCCACACCTAGCGCCTACTGTGGTCCATGGAAAAAAAAAATAAAAGAGCATTTTATTCCCTGTAGACTTCTCAAGTGCTGGAACTAAAAGTTTCCAAAAATTCCAAAAATTGACCATTTGGTAGGCAAAAAACGAAAACTGTAGATTTTTAAGTACAAAAAAACACCTAATATGGTCAATAAAAATTTTCTAATCCACCTTTTTCCGATCTTCTAGTTCCAGCACTTGACACTACAATTACAAATAAAACGCACAAAGATTTAGGTCAATAGCTGAACAAGTTTTTGAGTTAGAACTGGAACCGATTTATAAAAGTAGTTTTGAGATAAACGCGTTTAAAGTTTTTAAATGCTTATGTTTTCATATGATTCCGTCCCATAAAAATCAAAATATCTCAAAAACATATATTTTGTTTTGCTTGAAAATTTGTTTATACATTCTTCAAATGTTTTTAAGCAAGAAAATGAAAGAAAAAAAAAGTGCATTACGAATTTTAATTTTTGAAAAGGGGGCCTTAAACTTACAATTATTTTGCAAATAAATTATTTTTTTGTAGGAGTTGCTCTTAACAGTATATTCATTTATTGGAAGTTTAATTAATATTCAAAATTTGAAGGTGAAGTATTTTAAAATGTAGAAAAAATTAACAAAACTAAAAAAAATTATATATACTAACGCTATCTCTGATTGACGGATCTAAAATATAATTATAAGGACAGAAGATGATTTCAGCCTCTTCTTCTAAGGCTCTAGCTGCAAAATATGGACAGGCTAAGTTTTTTCTTCCAAGCTGGACAAAATCTTCGATATCCCAAGGTGTTTTAAAGCCTTTGGCGATTAGTTGATTATGAGATGATATTGAGGTATGATTATCATAGAACATGCACTTATTTTTCTGAAAATCAATTAAATTTATTTAATTCTAAAAGTTTTTGAATAAATATTAAATTTTATTCACTAATATAAACAATTTATTATGTAAAGGAAAATAATGTATTACATTTAGTATCCATTATAATAGTACATTAAGCAATTAGGGAGGAAAGTTGAACGTTTATCACTGTGTCATTTTACATAGGAGCGGGCGTTCAACTTTCACCCGTATTAAGTATACTATTTTTCTTTATACTTGGTCAAAAGTGCGCTTATGTATGCTACACATGAAATCTATAAAGAGCTCGGCCGTGTAAGATGTAATTTGCACACACCTGTATAGATAATTTCAATTAATCATGTGTTAAGTTATCGAAAAAGAAAATTTTCGCGTTGGTCTTAGACCTCTAGCTCTTTTCTCTTGCGCCTTATCTCCAAAAATGTCTAAAAACCGGCCGTTAACACGTTTCGGGCGTAACACATACAACTGCATGCAAAGTCAAAACCAATATTTTATCCCTTGTTTAATAAATAACTATCTATTTTCTTATTTTTTTTCTTCCTCTTTATAATAACAAATCTTCGGTATTTCAATCTTTTCAACCTACCTGGCCTTGTTCGATGGGAAACCTAACGTATTTAATGGGAACATTTTTATTTACATTCAAAAAAATCAAAAAATTGAAAAATTCAATTATTCTCGAGCATTTTTTTCTTTTTTTTAATTTATTAATGCGTAACCAACAGTTCTTGGACAATTAAATTTTTTTTAAATAAAAACTGTATATTTTAGGCTATAAAACTCTCCCAGTAGGTAATTTGGATCGCTCTTTTGATTGCGTTTTCACCTACAATCTCTACGAAGTAGACCGTAAACTAACACTAAAGCGTGTTAAATTTTCTAATAATTCTTGAAGAAACGTAAGATATTTTCAAATGCAAAAAAGTTTTTATTTAGAATTGAAAATAATTGCTACACCTGTTTTGAAAGCATGCAAATTAAATTGTGAGTTGGTATAAAAATCAGATACCCATGTATTTGCCCTTATAACCTTCCCTGGGGGTGTCTTCAATAAGCAAGGGGATAAATCTTACAACTAAATGAAAGATTGAATACTCATGAGCTAAAAAGCTCACCAAGTAGGTAATTAGGGTCACCCTTTACATTTCCAGTGCCCGTTTTATTTGACACCCCTGGAAAAAGGGATTTTTACCCCTATTATTAAAAAATGAATAAAATATTTATAAAAATTTTAAGTAATTAAAAAAATTACAATCAATAGTTTTAAGAATTTTTATGTTAATCTTAAGTTTTTTTAAGAATTATTTGATAATTTATCCAACTTTCGTAGGGGTTGTACATGAAAACAGACTTCGGAAATGAAAAGAGCGAACAAAATTACATACATGGTGAGTTTTTCGGCCCAAAATATGCAATTTTTCTTTTATTTACAAAAGTCACTTCTTTCCTTACTAAAAACAACCCCCAATGAGGGTTGTAAATACATGCGTATTGGAATTTTTTCCATTTCCTAGCAATCATTATCGATTCCAAATAAGAACCCATTTGCATCTTTGAATATCTTAAGTTTTTCTAAGAATTATTTGAAAATATGCTCCACTTTAGGGGTTGACATCTCATTTCGTAGGGGTTGTAGGTGAAAACGGACTCCGGAAATGAAAAGAGCGACCCACATTACACCTATTAGGAGAGTTTTACAGCCTAAAATATACATTTTTTATCACCTGAAAATGCAAGTGCCCAAGAACTGTCAGTTAAGCATTAATAGATTAATTTAGCTAAAAAAAAAAAACGATTGTATCCATTTTTCAGCATATTACATAACCTATAACTAAACATTTGACCAGTATGGAAATCTTATTAAAAAAAAAAAAAATACATGAAAAATAATAAAACTTCTCCCTGCTCCGGAACATGCTTGAGAAAAATTAAATTTTCCTTTTTTTTTCTTATTTGAATGCATGTTTTTAGCATCTGGTGAAAGGGGAAGGTTGGTGAAGGGCACCAAAAAAGTACCCAAAATATTCGTTGGATATTCCGTCAATTAAGGCCAGGTAGAAGACAAAAAAGGTTAAAATTTCGAAGATTCATGTTGTATTATAAAAATTGAAAATTATAACCAGTACGGTAATTTTCAACAAAAAATATACTATAAGAAAAATCTTTTAATATGCTCGAAAAAAAATCGTATTTGTTTTTTGACATTTTGAAAATCTATTTTTAAGCGTCTAGCAGAGAGGGAAGGGCTGAGGAGGGCGCGAAAAAAAATTCCCAAAAAATACGTTAGATTCCCCAACGAACAAGGCCAGGTAGGTCAAAAAGTATAACTTTCGGCTGCAAAAGCGAAGGCAAAACTAAGCACTTTCGATCGAAGTATGAAGAAAGTAAATAAAATTAATGAATTAAAAAACTTACACTTTGCGGATTCCTCAATTCGTTACAAAGTTCAGTTTTACTTTTTTCTTCTGAGCAAGAATTTATACAAGTAAATTCACGACTACTTAATATGGTCATTCTAAAATGTATATTAATGAATAATTAATTTAATTAGAAATGGTAAAATCTATTGAAGAAGAAAAAAAATTTATAAATACAAAAATGTACACGGCTAGGTTAATGAGCTAGGAATTTCAAGCAATTTGCCTGAATACAAGCAAATGCTTAATAATTTCAAGATTTCTTTCGTATTTTTAGCAGATGCTTCAAACTACAGAACATCGCTTCAAAAAAGCTATGAGTTATTAACTACATTCTTGCAATTTTATTTCATTAACTTAAATGCATTTAAAATTTTTAGGCTAAGTCTACGTAAGCTACCCTAAACGAATACGCATGCAAATATTCGTATCGAGATTCGTATGGTACTAACCTATGCTCATATACCCAGTTTTCTTCTATATATATAGAAGCAAAAGCATTAGGCGCAATCTATGTAAGCGTTTGTATACAAATACGCAAGCATATATTCGTATAGTGCCAACCCATGCTTAATTTTGGTAATGATTTTGTTGCTCACTAGAGATTGCTATAAGAGAAGGATGTATATAAGCAGAAGTTGGTAGTATGCGAATATTCGCATATTCGTATACATATATATGCATGCATACGCTTATGTAGAATGCGACTAAAAATAAGCATGGGTTGGGACTATACAAATATTTGCATGCGTATTCGTATACGGACGCTTACGTAGAATGAGCCTTAACTCTTTCCTGAGGAATCTCCCTAAATCGTTCTCTGTGTGACTTACATTAGTATGCGTGTATGGAGTAGTACTACAGCTATGTAGTAACGTTTAAAATTATTTTTATTCATTAAATATAAAAATATTAGTTATTTACAAATGATTTATAAAGTATTTTATTTTAAATAAATTAATATATTAAATAAATAAAGTCAAATAAACTGCGTAAAGCGTGTATCACGTGACTTGTGGTGGGGGCAATTCCTCAGGAAAGAGTTAAAATTATTTAACAGTACAAGTATCGTTGCCTTGCAGAGATCTTTGCAAAGTTTTAAAAAATTAAACATATTTGATTTTAAGTATCAGGAGAAAAACTAGAATTTTTTTTATTCAGAATCATACTATTTATTTTCTGAAGATTAATAAAGAATTAAAATTAATAAATAAACAAAAAGTTTTTTTTTCTCAAGGAGTTTGATATTTTTGATACAAAACTTTTGATTCTCTTCAGATTTGAATATAAGTTTTGCTTAATAATTTAAAATAATTTAAATATTAATTTTTGTCAACAATTGACGGTTTATTTCAAAGAATTTATAAAAAATCCCTCAATTTTAATATTATTTTGAGCAACTTCCTATTCTAGCCACGTATAAGAATAAAACTTTGGAGTTCCATAATTCCGAAACTAAACGATCAATTTTCATATTTTATTTTTAGCTGTATTATTGTACAATAAACATCTTCAGAATTTTTTATTGAATTCTGACGTCGATCATATTACTGCTAAGCAACCTCGGTGAACCTAACCGTGTACATAGGTATTATAGGAACTCTCCCATGGATTTAGTAGTGTTACTATAGTAAAATCCAAGATATTTTCCAGGAAGGATCAAAACTACATATTTCAAGTGAGCGATGGAATAAAAAGTGTTGTGATAGCAAATATAATTATATTTATAAAAAATTAAAATTAAATATCTTACTTTTTAAAACCATATACTGTTTTTTTAAACTCTCTTATAACTTGTTCAATTTGTTTATGGGTCCTAGAACCATAATAAATTTTTGGGATTCTCCTACTAAAAATTAAATGATTGTAATAAATGTATATTTATTTATAAAAATTAAAATTAAATAATATATTGTTATATTTACAGTTCATCTTCATTTGATCCGTTGTTCTTACCTGAAATAAATTATTTTGTATTGTAGATACTCTAAAAAAAAACTTTCCCCAATTTCACTATCTACATATAATAAAATATTGATAGAAATATTGGTAAAATTTTAAGAAATTTTTACAATCTTGATAGTGAAATCCAGGGCAGTTTTTTTATAGCACGTATAATTAATGTTAATTTAAAATATCTTTATAATGATTCAAATAAGAAATATTCTCCTATTAATTTAAAAAAAAACGGAAATTCATAAAGTACAGTTTGAGATATAAGAGACTAAAGTTGACAATTTTCTGGCTAATAACCCTTTTAAAATTTTCTCATAACAGATGGAAGGACATATCTAAGAAAAATATTCAGGTAATGATTTAAAATAAATTTACTGAAAAAATTTCAATGATTTTTCAAAAATTTTACCATTAAGAAAATAATTCGTTTTTTAGTTTTTGAACTTGATTGTACCAAAGAAATTTGGCTGAATTTTAAAGCAGCAATAGTACATTTTTAAACGGGTCTTAGAAAAATTTATTTTGGTATGATGCGACGGATTATAGTCACCTTTTGTTTACACACAAAAAAAAGCTGGGGAGTTTCAGCCCTGTACGGGTCGGTATACTTACGAAACTTAATGGTTTTAACCGACTAACGATTTTGGGCTATATACCTCTTTTTTTCATGAACAAAAAGCACAATTTCCGTTTAACCACGATTAAAAAAATATCTGAATCTACCACGCCACCTATACTGGCCCCTACTTGGCGTGCTACACTGGACCTCACAAGATGTGAGCCCACAAAAAGAAAAGTGTTTTTTAGTTGGATCTTGGGGTATCCTACCATGTTTCACGATATGCAAAAAAAACGAACCTGTGGTCATAATTAATGTCATCACCCCTAGATTTTGCCCCCAGAACCTTTCTATACCCCCAAAAGAGGAAAAAATTGAATCTGCATAAAAATTCAAAATTATCATATGATTCTACGTTTTGTGGTTTGAGTGAATCTGAGGTCATAGTTTGCCAATCAATACCAGATTTTGCCATATGATCCGCCGATACCACCAAATTAGGCTAAAACAAATTCAAAAAAAAAAATCATATTCTCTATTTGTTAGTGTAGTCAGAAAGAATAAGAGGTGTAAATTAGCTCATCACACTAATATTTTGCTATTAGCCTCAGACCCCCCCCCCCTCCCTGTAACATACCTCTAAAATATACAAGTCTGTAAATTAATTAAAAACTCAAAATGAGTATCTTATTCTACGTTTTCTGATGGGCTTATAGAATAAAACCAAAGTCATAATTTACCCATGACCTCAGATCCTCCGCCTCATTCCTCTCAAAACAATAAAAAATTTAACCTGCATAAAAATTAAAAATTATTATATATAATTTTGCGTCTTTTGGTCTTCTACGAGTAATTCAAGATTACAGTTTGCCCATTACCCCCGGATTTTGCCCCAACACCTCCCTATAACCCCAAAATAAGCTAAAATATGAGCAGTTTAAAAGTTCAAAATCAATATAAAATTTTCTCGAAAATTTTGCGTTTTTTGTTTTGCTAAGAGTGAATTCAACGTTAAAAGTTGCCTAGAAACCTAAGTTTTTTCCCATCGCCCCCCACTCATACCACAAAAAGAAAATGAGCATATAACTTTTATAAAAAATTAAAATCAGTATCTATTTATAGACCTGACGTGGAGCCACGTTTCGTAGACAAATTTTATACTTGATAGGTCGATGGAATTTTCCAACGGGTATTTATGTTTTTTGGGTCGCTGAACCCGAATATGGTATCAGTTTTTACCGAAAATGGTCCAGTTGCTCGCAATAGGCAACTTTTGGTTAATTTTCGGGGATTTTTTTATTTACGCGAGGGTTACTTATGTTTTTCGGGTTACTGAACACGAATATTATATCGGTTTTAATCGAAAATGGTTCAGTTGCCCGCAATAGGAATTTTGAGGTTATACTTTGCGGGGTTTTTAACATTTTCATCAACTGCTTATGTTTTTCGGGTCGCTGAACACGAATATAATATCAGTTTTTACTAAAAATGATTCATGTACCCAGAATAGGTAATTTTAGGCTATTTTTTTTAGATTTTCTATACATTTTTTAGTATTATTTATGTTTTTTTATCTAATATGAACATGAAAAAGATATTTGTTTTTACCAAATTTGGTCGAATGTCCAGGAAAAAAGCAACTTTAGATTAATTTTTGTGAGTGTCTGTAATTAACAAAATTAAAATAATTAAAACTTTTTTATTTGATACTAAATAATAATAGAAAATGTTTAGAAAATCTAAAAAAAATAGCCTAAAATTACCTACTGTGGGCACTTATTTTTAGTAAAAACTGATGTTATATTCATATTCAGGGACCCGAAAAACATAAGTAACAGATGAAAATGTTAAAAAACCCGCAAAATAAAAACCTCAAAATTCCTATTTTGGGCAACTGAACCATTTTCGGTAATAACCGATATAATATTCATGTTTAGCAACCCGAAAAACATAAGTAACCCTCGTGTAAATAAAAACATTCCCGAAAATTAATCTAAAGCTGCCTATTGTGGGCAACTGTACCATTTTCGGTAAAAACCGATATCATATTCGTGTTCAGCGACCCGAAAAACATAAGTAATCCTTGCGAAAATAAAAAAATCTCCGAAAATTAACCAAAATTTGCCTACTGCAGGCAACTGCACCATTTTCGGTTAAAACCGATATCATATTCGTATTCAGCGACCCGAAAAACATAAGTAATCATTGCGAAAATAAAAAAATCTCCGAAAATTAACCAAAAGTTGCCTATTGCAGGCAACTGGACCATTTTCGGTAAAAACCGATATCATATTCGTATTCAGCGACCCAAAAAACATGAGTAAACCTTGCGAAAATAAAAAAATCTCCGAAAATTAACCAAAAGTTGCCTATTTTGGGCAACTGGACCATTTTCGGTAAAAACCGATATCATATTCGTGTTCAGCGACCCGAAAAACATAAGTAACCCTTGCGAAAATAAAAAAATCTTCGAAAATTAACCAAAAGTTGCCTATTGCGGGCAACTGGACCATTTTCGGTAAAAACTGATATCATATTCGGGTTCAGCGACCCAAAAAACATAAATACCCGTTGGAAAATTCCATGGACCTATCAAGGATAAAATTTGTCTACGAAACGGGGTCTATTATACTTTTTCTTCATGTTAAATTTTTAAATATTATTCACAAATTTAAAAGTAAATGTATATCTCTTAATTTTACTAATTTACATTTAATTAATTTGTTATTACTTTTTAATCACTCAGTACTTTTGCGAAAGAACAAATTCATAACTTAAATTTAAACTTCCGTGTATATATTTATCAAGTAAATATTAATATTTTTTATTAAATGCAGTTATAAATTATTTTATGAAAAAAAAATTATTACTTAATTAATAAATATGTAATTACAAATTAAAGAATAATATTAAATTTGTGTTTTTATTTACTATAAGCATAGTACGCGCGATTTTTATAATAAACAAGCAATATGGCGCCCCTGTTGCTAAAACTGTGTTATAAAAAATTCTTCTTTTAATTACTCGAAATTTCACACACATACCTCATATTCGGAAAGTACCAATAAATTCTTTGAGCTTTGAACTTTCAATTTATCACTATTACCATTGGGGAATTCACGATTTGATGGAAAAAATATTTATCTTCCGGAATTTTACCCATAAGACTAATACAATATTTACTTATCTTTGCACCCTTAAATCTCAAAATTTTGCACGACAATCAACTATAAGATCCATACCATTCGATTTCTGAGGCTTTTCTCTAAGAACTTGTATATGTCTTACTTAGGGAATCATTGGTCAGAGCGTCCTTAATTTATTATTTAATTTATACGCTGTAACCAAAATTGTTATATCAGTTTACTATATGCTATTTTATATATCAAATTTTGTATTGGAACGAATAAATTTTTTTACATTTACATTTATTTTTTAATTTTTATAAAAATTTAGATTTAAAATTTTAATTTTATTGATAACTAAATGACTTTATTATTTATTCATCAAATTTTTCCGTTTTTGTATTATTTTATATTAAAATTTTAATACTGAAAACTATTAGTAAGTTACATTTTGGTTATTTGGAATCTTAAAAAAAAAATGACATCTTTTTTATACCCCTTTCAAAGCATGTACTTAAAAGCTTAACTTAATTAATTTGCCGATTTAAAATTTTAATAAAATAATATTTCATAAATGATAATTCTCGATAAAAAAAATAATAAAGACTTAATTTTCAATTAAATAGATTCAAAAGTAAAAATTTGAAATATAATGCACTTGTATTACAAATAACTTTTTTAATTTCTTTGGATTATTTAATACGTTCGTTCTTAATTAAATGCTTTTTGGAAATTTTTTACGACTTAACATACAATTCAGTTAAATAACTAAATTAATGTATTTTAAAAAATAAATCAATTTAAATATTGGCGGTGTAGGACTGTGTTTTTCGTTATATTATTTGAAAGAAATTTTAAATATTATAAAGAAAAATTGAACAGTCCCGATACTCTACGTAGGTTTTCCTTGCAGTTTTCCCTACGTAATGGACATAATATCAAAAGAATATTCTTTGATAATGTGTTCATGTGAATACGAGTATTGATTAAATTTTATGAAAGTCGTGACTGCAAGCATGCAATTACAATTAATTAATTAAATTTAATTAATTGTAAAAATTATAATAAATGTAAAAAAGTCTACATTAAACATGTTAAAAGGGTTCGTCCCGTTAATTCGTTAAAAAAAAAAAAAAAAAAAAAATATGTTTTTGCTCAACGTTTAGGTGAATCTAAATGATCATCCTTATCAAGAGCTGAAATTTATTAATTATAAAATTATATAAAAATTTACAAATGTTTAAAGAATTATAGTAATTAACATTAAAAAATTAATTTATTTATAACATATTTGAAGAATATTGCACATTTATTTTAATTTAAAATAAAATTAAGGTTGTTCACAGTTTTAGGTCCGTATATTTTAGGGTGGAATTAGAGGGGGGCATAAAAAATTAATTAAATTTTATTATTTATTTTATAGATACATGAATATTTAGAAGTTATTATTAATAATAATGCATTTTCTTATATTATGAGTGTGGTATAAACAAAATTTAAAAAAAACAAAACATTTTATTGAACAGGGCCTGCGACTAAAATTATGTGTTTATAATTTGATCGGCAACTATTGTATTTTTTTCTTGGAAAAGTTTCTATTTTTGTTAAATAACACGTGTGTAAAATTTTATCTAAAAAGATTCGTTTTTGAATTAGTACGAAGTAAAATAATATCAACTCCCATAAGAAAGCGTGTTAACTTAAAAATTTTCAGTTGCTTATTTCTTTCTTAATTAATCGGGAACTTGGGTATTGTTTGGGATCAATGGATTTTTTTTAAATTATCTTCATCTCCAGTAAATTTTAGTTCATATTATTCGCTTTTTATAAACTCCGTGAGCCACCTTAAATAAAGTTTGTTATTTATAAATACATGATCTTATGTTTATGTAAATCAGCTGACTGTTGTAGAAAAGAGTTGCGTGTATAAAGGCTTGTTTTTATTGCTTTTGAGTGTAAAGGTTCAGTTTTATTATACAATTGAATAATTTATATTAAAAAATAGAAGTTGTTTACTCATTCAATAATTTCTTGTATCACTGGATCATAACATGGTGGTAGATTTTTTATATCTTGCATTTTATTTAATGCTTTATGTCCTTCTTTTTTTAATTTAATTATTTGATTATTTAACTGAATTGCCTGTGAAGTCGTAAAAAATTTCCAAAAAACTTTTTTACAAAGTTTTATTTTATATTATTAAAATTGGAAAAACATATATAGGTAATATTTTCTTTCCAATAATATCTAATTTATTATTATTTATTTTATTGTAATTTCTATTTCACGTGACTAGTACCAACATTGCCGCGGTGAATAGCGACCTTATTCATCTGTGTTCTGAATAACGATGTTATTTGCTCAGTTGCTGCCCGATCGGAAAAGTTTTCTTAGCGCTAGCAAGTGCCTCTGTCAGCGTGCCCCGATAATATTAGAAGGCTTTTACCTATCGGTCACGGGGGGATTGCAAGTGTATGGCGTGCCCCTTTTCCACCACTTTTTACACAAACTGTATAGGAAAATCAAAAAAAAATATGTCATAACCACAAAATTGTGCTCTTTTAATTTTTACTTAAATGATTAAATATTTTTTGTAATTAATATTTATAAGCAAATTTATTAATTTAAATGATTCAATTTATAATTGCTTATAAAAAAATAAATAAACGTAAGTAAGAGATAATAAAAAAGTCAATATTTACACTCACAAAATTGTATTGGTAAAAATTACCCTTTTGATTAGTAAAATAATTTGAAGTTGTCAAAATGGCGTTTTATGTTATTTTTTACCAATATGTATTTTATAAACTACCCTTAAAGGAAAAAAAAATTACCCTTAATTTTAGTAGAATTTATTTTACATATTTTTTCTCGCAAGTGACAAAATTTGATTTCAGATACTATATAAGGAATGAAAATTGTATAAATTATAAAATATAAATTATAAAAAAAAACAATTAAAAAAAATAAAAAAAAAAATAAAAAAAAAAAAAATAAAAGTTATACATGTGAGAGAGTGAGAGTATAATAATATTTTGTAGAAAATCTTACTCAAGAAAAATTACCCTTAATTATAGTAAAATGTACTATTTTCAATTCTTCGGATAACTTTACTAAAATTAATAGTAAAATCTTCCAGTTGAAAATGTACATTTTCCTCTACATTTTTTCTCAGTGTATCTACTAGTTTTTTTCTCATGATATAAAATGTTGAAAACAATTTTACTCGCAATTTTATTATAATTTAAATGTTTTTTTTTTTAATTTTAGATGACAGATAACTACAATAATATTGTTACACGCATATAAAAAATTAGTAAATATAACCAAAATAACGATTTTGTTTACTAAGTTTAGAGTGGTTAAAATTCACTATAAATTTTTAGTAAAATTTACTAATAAAATTTATTTATAAATAAAACCTCAATTTTTTTAGTAAAATTTACTGATTTTTTGGTTATATATACCAATATTTATTAATTTGTGTTTACTAAATTCGTTGAGGTTAATTTTACTATTCTTTTTTTTGCGTGTACGATATTGGATAATCATATAAAATAAGGTCTTGTAACATTTGGGTAACTGTGATGGATGATAAGGTTTTAGAGTTTTAAGAAAGGAATCAAAATCTTTTCTTCCTACACTTGTACTGTCAAGAAATCATTGTTTCAAATCATTTGCAATATTTTTTCTTTGCAAATTATTTCAACCAAAAAATACCTCATCATTTTGGACTTGGATGGACTTTTCTTCGTTAATTTGTTCCTGTGATTCTAAATCTTGTTTTTTATTAACTATAATTGGATCATTACTCATATTTTTTTCTGTATTTCTTTCTTCTTTTGTATCTTCAGCATTTATTTTTTCGGTTATGTTATCGTAAAGTTTAGCTTTCTTTTCAGGTATAATATTTACTGCACTTTTAATTTTTAAATTTAATCTAGAAGCCCTTTTCCTAATTTTAATTAATTTACTTCTTTTTTCAGTTTTATCTGTTATTTTTGTAAAAAACTTTTGCTTTAGATTTAAATTTACTAACAATAATTATTTTTTTATAAACAAGGATCATGTTTTATGTAAAACTGTTATGCGCTTTCTCAGAGGGGCAAGGAGGCACGCCATGTAGGGGCGTAGAAATCACCACGTGACACTTCTTGCTAGGCCCAGTTCTGCGCGCCTAGTATAGGGGCCAGTATAGGTGGCATGACGGATCCTGATATTATTCTCATAGGGTGAATAAGGTATGTTATTCGTACACGTTTTGAATAGCGATTTTATTCCTAGGGACCATCGATATTTAAATAAAATTTTATTTGTGACTTACCCAATTTATTGAATTTTGTTGAAGGAAACAATGCACCAAGGTTATCTAAAAAATACAAAAAAATATATAAAAAAGTTATGATAATTGATTTATCTTATTAACATAAGCTAGTATAAATAAATGTACGGGTGCAATCTCGAAAATTAGTAATATATTCTATCAAACAACGTCAAAGTATCAAAATTTTAAAAAATCGCATTATTCTTTTTATTTCATGAACTGAATAAGAAAATAAAGAAGTTATTCAATAGATGAATAAGACATTTGTACCATATACACAAACAACTATAGGTAAAAAAAATAATAATAAGCCAATAAAAAATAAAATAAATCTATATGTGTATGAATAAAAGAGAATAATAGGTAAGATGAGAGTAATAGAAAGCAAAGAAAAGCAACAAATAGCAGACAAAAAAAAAGAGAACAATCCTCTAAAATTGTAGCTAATAATCGTGTTTTTTTCGTGAATAGCAAGTAAAAGACCTGGTATTATATCTTCTAAATATATTTGCTACATATTATAGAGTCAAAGAAACTGAATAAAAAAAGAAAAAAAAGAGATTTCGTATGGGTTGACACTTGAAAAAAAATGTGTTTATATTTTTATACAAAAGTATTTTTTTTATTAGCAATTTACTGATGATGACATTAAGCCTTTTTTATGAAAACATATTTACAAAACATAAATTTTTATTTTTTTTTTTTTTTTTTTTTCGTTCCAAATCCAATTTTCATAAATTTTTATGTAATCCATTTTATTTTCCTTTTATAAATACAATGTAAGAAGCAAGAGAGCATTTTAAAAAATAAAAATGATCTTTAAACTGTCAAATTTACAATAATAAATTTTTTAATTGAATTCGCTTTTTTGCTCCTGAAAAATTTAATAATGGGTAAATGAATTTTGTAGATATAACTGACATAATCAGGATTTTTATTCTCGACTAAATTTATTCTAGCTTTTATTTTGTAAGTGAAGAAATTTAATTTATCTACTTCTACAGCATTTTAAAGTTTTACAGAATCCAATTTTTTTTTACATAAAAAGGTAAAAATCAGTTTATTTAGTTTAAAATAAACATGCCAACTACCTTGACTTCATAACAGTAAACCTAGGTTTGTTGCTTTTGAGATCCGTAAATCGCATTTTTTCACCAGTAAGTTAAGAGAGAATTCTCGCTTACAACTTTGCCAATAAACCGAATCTCCATTTTTAGTCCAAAATGATTAATTTTTTTAATTTTATCAAAATTATAATTTATAATGAAGAAAAGTTCTATAGGTTTCAAAACTTAAGTGAAAATTTCTCGAAAATTCTTTACTTATCCTTTTTTGATCATTTCTTAGCAAGATGTTATTTAAAATCAGAATCCCACAATTTAAGGTTTTTTTTTTTAAAAAGTCAAATTTTATTGCTGATTTTTTAGAATAATTCAAAAATTAAAAATGAGTAAAGAGTTTTTGAAAAATGATACTCGTAAAAAATTTTTGAGAAAATTTTGGTAGATGTTTGAAAATTAGTCATTATGAGCCGAAAATGGACATTAGGTTTATTGATTAATACGGTGAGAGAAATAGTGAAAAAAACTCAGTTTACGGAGCTAATCAAGAAGTCAGTATACGTATTCCATGCAAATTATTTGTGCACCCATATAAACTCAAAATAAAGGGATTTTATCTCAAATTTGATCATTTGCGGATTTACCGGGATTTCAATTTCTCGGGGTCTTCTCTGTTTTAATAACGGCCATAATAACAGTATACTGTAGTATTCTATATAGAAAACTGTTATTATGTCTATGCTTTATCACGTTTAAAGTAGCACCTGTTATAAATGTTCGGATTTTTTACCCAAAACAATTTGTATTTATAAACCAAATTTCCCAAAACCGAAAACTTCTTCATGGACGGGAGGTCAAGTGCAACAATATCGTGCAACCCCCAAAAAGCTTTTGGGATTAGTTTCCGAGCTTTATGAGGCATTCTTAGATTTTCATGGGCAATAAAAATAAAATAGAAATTTCAAATAATTTCAAACGTACTTTAAAATCATGGGAAATAATTGTTTTATTTATTTCAATATATTCGTAAATAAACTATTTTTTCTATTTATTTTCAATTAAATGACACTAGTTTACTATTTTTGCCTCATTAAATTCTTCTTACTAAAAATTACAATCTTTTTTTAGTTATTTAAAGAAACAGTCTGTAGTTTATTTGCGTACTAAATTATCGAATCAGTATTTTAAAACATATACTGCCGTACAGGAGTAAAAAGGCAATATCTCGAGATTTTATGAAAAATGAGATTTTTATATGTGCATAATCGTGAAAAAAAAATCTATCCAGTGGTGCAAAAATTATTTTGATATCACTGATAACAAAAAAGTTAGCACTGCATATCTCGAAGGTTTCATGTATTTGATAAAATTTAACATGGAATAAAAAAAAAATACATGAAATAAATGCATATCTCGAGATATTGCTTTTCTTCTCCTGTACGGTAGAACAGCGCGCATGGAAAAAAATATTTCAATACAGGAGAAGAAAGGCAATATCTCTTTATATAAAACGCATATCTCGATATTGCTTTTCTTCTCCTGTATTATAAGCCGATTTAGCGCTGCTATTTTTGCATATCTCTTGTTTTTCATATAAGGAGTGGAAATTTTGGAAAAATTTTTTCACCAATGAAAAGAACATGTCTTAATTACCTTAGAAACATATAAATTTTTTTTAAATTGTATATAAACCTTTCAAAATTAACCGAAACGCGTTTCTTTAAATATCTCGAAATGAGTTAAAAGTGAGATATTGCCTTTTTACTCCTGTACGGCAGTATATATGTTTGAATATTTGCATATTCATCAAACTCGTGTAAGGTAAATGCACCAATAAATGGTAAAACTTCAAACTATTGACCTTTAATCAAACACCTGGGATTAATAAATACAAAACCCTAAAACGATTTTTTTTGCATTGTCAAAAATGCTTTAAAATTTTGTAAACAATAATTTATAGTTGAATTATTTACTTTATGTATTAGGGAATAAAAGTTTAAAAAATAATTTTATAAACAATAATTTATAGTTGAATTATTTACTTTATGTATTAGAGAATAAAAGTTTAAAAAATAATAAATTAATGCTTTTTGACACGTATTAAATAAATGTTAATGGCTGCGATGATTGATTAAATTCTACTTAGCTATTTAATTTATATATAATTTTTAATATAAATAAATGTACTGAAAACAAAAATATATTGAGATGATTTTTACAATATCAAAATAAAAATTACTTATTTATGGTTGCTTTTTACAGAAACGGAATATATGCTTTTTTATTTTTAAAAGTTGATAAATAATATTTTTTTAAAGTCACAACCTACTGCGCAATTCACATATTTAACTAAATTTAGGTCCTAAAAATATATTTTTTTCCTCAAAATAAATTTTCATGTAGCCCTCTTAGCTTATCATAATATATAAGTCCCTCAATTTTAGTTTTTTAAAGCTTCCCACCGTTTATGGATGCGTAATATGTAATTTATGAAAACTATGAAAATTAAAACTATTAAATTTTTAAAATACCTTTACAAAAAAAAAAATTTGCCACCGTCTATGTCGTTTTTTCCAAGTATATGCCATATTTTACTTTATATAACTTATTCAGTAATGTGTATTGATGAAAAAATAATGTAACCAGAGTTTGAGAAAATTTTATGGCTTCAATACAGAGTTATTTCAATAACACAAGTCAACAAAAAAAAGTTTTAGAATTTGTGGACCATCAAATATTCCCTCCTTTAGTTTGGCTTCTAATTTTTTTGGGAACTTATTTTGATCCACCCCTCATAGGGGGTAGCTAGGGTGAGATTGTGGATGTTTGGGAATTTTCTAAAATCATATTCGGTTTCAGCACCCCATGAAACATAGGAATCTTTTATGCATATCAATTTTTCATCGAAAGTCAATTTTCACCCTATCCCACCCCTCATAGGGGGTTGTTAGGGGAAATCTTACATGTTTGGAAATTTTCTAAGGTCATATTTGGTTTCAGTACCCCAAATAACATAGGAATACATGGGTCTCACTTTTGGTTCGCGCCAAAATTTTTTGATGACCTGTATAATAGGCACATCCTACAATCATCTGGTATTTTCTTGCGGTCGTCCGCTAGAGGTCCGCAAGGTAGTAGCGCCAAACGAAACTAAATGATAAATTAAAATAAACATGTGTATTTATTTTATTTTAAGTTGGCACCACTGCCTTGAAGACTTCTAGCGGACGACCGCAAGAGTTTACCGGATGCTTGTAGAATGTGCCATACACTAAAAATGTCGCCACCGTCTGTGTCGCCACCATCCGCATAAATAAAAAAATCACATATGAATAACACGCAGAATTTATTTTTACAATTTATTGTAGCAGTACCACTTAAAATTATAGGTATTTGGACCTTGATAAATATAAAAAAACAAAAAAATTAAAAAAATTACAGTTCCTGCAAAAAACACTCATATATTAAATTTTTAATTTTCTCTAACATTTAAAAACATTTTTTCGATATTCTTTAATTATTTGATTAATTTTACCAGTAATTTAAAATGATATATGGTCATTTACTGCCGTCTTTACCCTAAAACTGAGTGCATAAAAACATTTTTTCTTGATGTCATTTTGAAAAGTACATTTGTAACAAGATCGTACCAGTATTGGCTTTATAAAAGGACTTTTCTTTGATAAGTAGTGAAACCTATAGATGATAGGATATTATAATGTGGAAGAGAATCGTAATTGGCACACTAGATTAACAAGATGTTGAGGGATTGAAATTTATGTACCCATATAATAAAATATTATATATATATATTTATATAGATAAAATATAAGGGATGCTTGACGACGTCCACAAAGAGAAATATAAAAAAAAAGGAACGAATTCAAAAAAAAATCTAAGAGGGATGATTATATAGGGGAAAGTGAACAAAAAGTGGGAAGCCAATCAGGGAGTCTGCGTGTTCGTACTAGGTAATGTTGCTAAGCAACGAAATATTCACCTATACAACTTACACACACCTCTAGTTTTTTTTTGTCATATCAACACCCTAGGAGAGATTTTTCTCCCTCAAAGTTCAACTTATCCGTATTTCAGATACAGCCCAAAGTAAAAGTTATTTCACCTATTATGTACAAGAGTTTATTAATATTTAAATAGAAAAATTTATTGCTCAATTAACTAAACATAATTCTTTGTGCATATTTTTATTTTACAAGATAAGTCGTTTTGAAAAATTAAAAGCTATTAATATGGACTATGAACCAATCCTATAATTTCCATCTATTCCTACAAATCACCAATAACAACGGCTCTTCCGAGAGCAGTAAAAGTCTTTGTTAATTACACTTTCCATCCTAGAGTTATAGCTGCATCCTTTAGGTTGAAAAGGTTGAAAACGCACAAACATACTTATAAAAAAGATCATTAAATCAAAATATATTGGTAATTTTTGCTCTGACTTTTTAAACAACGCAGCAAGACTCTTTTGGCTGGATTTTCTGAAAATGTTACCAAATTGGCTGAAACTCCAATCAAAATCTAAAATATCAACAACAAAAAAATAAAAATTAGGCAAATGTTAATTGTGGATGAACATAATAAGCAATAAAAATTATTACCAGCCTATGTATCTTTATTTTTAATCGTTAATATGCTATTTTAAATTTAACAAATTATGTATTGAAAATCAAGATGTTGGTTAAAAATTTCACCATTTGGTTATTACCAAAATTATAGTATTGTTTACTATATGAAGTTTGGTTAATGTCACTATAAATTTTTAGAAAAATTTAATAATTTTTTATATTAATACTTGTACTAATAAAGTAAAATTTATGCATATTTTCCAAAACAGTTTCAAAAAAGTCTGAGTTACAATATAAATGTTTCGTAGGTATTTTAACATGGAACATGTTCATAGGCTGGGGGGTACTTCGAGCATGTTATTTGGGGGGGGCGTACATTTAAATTGTACCATATTTGGAAGAGGGGGTCATCAGCCCAATTTTTAGCCTCTCAGAGCGAAATCTCGATTTTTGGCAATGAGAGATAATTTTTTTTATTTTTTTTGTTAAATACTATCATTAAGATGAAAAAATTTTTCCTCTTAGTTCCAGATAGGAAATTTCCCTGGCTATCCGATTCCGGGGTCAAGAATTATTTTTGAGAGGCGCATGCGCGAGAAATCGCTAAGATAGGCTGTTTTTTTTTTCAAAAGTCAATTTCTCAAATGCCTATTAGTGAAAAATCTTCTAGCCAGGCTTAAAATTTTCCTTGAACTTTATATTTTATGGCGAAAAAAAATTTTCGATGGGACATTGCTTTTTGGGAGCTCTGGATCAAAAAATAGCAGCTTTTAGAAGTTCATTTTTTACAAATTTCGAATTTTCCCTCAAGTCACGTGACCAATCAAAAATCTGACCGAAAATTTGTATTCCGCGAGAAATTTTGCATAAGGATATAACTTTTTATGTTTTTAATTGTTTAAAATAAATGTAAATTTTAACTTTGAAAAATATTTTTTATTCAATATTACTTATTTTTTCCATATCCTACTTAATTTTAAGAAATGATTTAAGAATTGATAAAAAAGTTTTTGCCCATATATTCCCCATATTTTATGCTTTATGCATATGCGGGAAATGATCTACGGCGATATATGGAAAATACATTTTCCCATATATAGGCTACCTCTACCCGATATATGGGAAAACGCATATCCCATATATGGCTCGCATAATCAAAAATTACGCGGGATATTTTAATTTCTTCCAAATAACCTTTTATTTTTATTAAGCTTTTTTAGGTTAGTCCAAAATTAAGCTTAATATTTTTACGTGGGTTCACAGAGTTATTCCAAATGGCCAATGAAAACAAAAACTATACCCTTTTCTCGTCAATCTAAGAAAACCAAAATTCATTTATTTTTGGTTTTATTTAATTGCCTTTATTTTTGGACACAACTAGGTATCTGGCTTGAGAAAGAATCGCCCGTTTAAAACCCATATTTAATAAAAACTATGTGTGCAGAATAAAAAACATTTTAATTGCACCTCTAACTCTTTTATATTATAAAAACTTATTTGCTTGATTTCAGGCAATTTAAAAAAATTTCCATAGTTTTTTATTTACCATATTTTATTTTCCTGAATAAACATTGCTCATTTTATTTTTTTAGTTAACAATGCAGCTTTTTAATACAAATTATTAACAATTTAACTAAAAAAAAAAAAAAATTTTTTAATAACTTGGATGTTTATAGAAATTGAAGTTTTAATGGAAAAAAGCTGGAAATATTTTGAATAGAAAAAATATTAATTTACATTAACATATAATAAAAAATGCTATTTTCTTTTTGAATATAAAAGTATTTATGAAAGTCAATTATAGAATAAAAATGTACCTATTAATAATAAAGTTGATACGAATATTAATAAAAACGGAATATGAAAATTAAGAGGTCTTTTATGGTAAATCCACAGTTGTGAAAAAATATAAATAAAAAAATAAAATCAAGTACCAATTAATAACAGATTTTCATAGTCCCCAAGTTTATATTGATTGCAATTTTCGGCGTAAATATTCGACACGTGACTCACCCTCAACTTTTATTTTTTTTTTATTTTTGCAACCATTGTTGATAAAAAAAATTTTTTTATATGCATATTCAGAACAAAAAGCTTAGGAAAGTTTTTAGTGGTATATAAAGTCAAGCTTTCATTTCAAAACATTTTGTTTTACTTTGCACGTGTGCGAGTCTATATTTTTTTTAAACAAAAAAATAAAACTTTTTAAATTAATTTATTTTAATTTCAAATTTATTTTTAGTAATGCAATGTATATTCAACTAAAATAATTTAAATAGTTGCAGATTCAAATTTATTGATAACTGATATTGTAAATTTTAAATAAACAAAGCGAATTTAAAGTACTGCAGGTGCTTCTACAATAAGAAAACAAAAAAAAAAACGAAACAATATAGAACAAAATCATTTAACCTTTGTAAACAAAAGTTATTTCTTTTATATTTTTCAAGTACTTTCCTTATCAGATTTTTTAGCGAAAATAAAAAATTTTATTGTGATTCAATAGTTATGTTAAAATCCACCTGATTAGAGCATTCTGTAACTAAAAATAAAAAATTTTGTGTTTAACTTTATTTATGAAATCTCTAAATTTTCTGATAGAGTGAAAGCTAACTAAAAGAGTTATGGCTTTGAACTTTCTTCAAAATATTAAAAACTTATAATTGGTTTATGTAAACGTACTTAAAGTGCATGGAAAATGTTTACTACAAATAAGTGCTGGGTATAACCTATAACTGTTACACAATAACATTACAATTTGTTAATTTTATAATTCGTAATTATTACCTTTATTACAGGTTATTCTAAATAAATAATCCAGAACTAAGTCCTTAAACCCAGATTATTCCCTGAACGTATTAATCTAAGTCCCTTGATCAAACTTATTTTAATTTCCATTTTTCTCTTCCCCTTAAATCGAAACTATTGGTCCAATAGTATAGGGTCCCTATTTCTGAATTTTGTATTATCACCAAGTATCCTCTCCTATAAACATGGACCATGTATAAATAAACAGTTTTTGCAGAATTTTAAACATGAAACATGTTTATAAGGATGGGTATCTGGGGAATCCGAAAAGCAAGGGAAAGGTCAAATGGGCCTTCAAATAATTCTGATTTTGGGACTTAAAATACGGGTTTATCGAATTGCAATGATTTGGGTATAGAGTCTTAACAGCTAGTAAAGGTGGTAATTTCAAAATGTAAATAATAATTATAAATTATAAACAAATTATAAATTATAAATAGCAAATTGTATTGTGATGCTGAGTAACATTTATGCATCATACCAAGCCTTTATCTGTAATAAACATGTTTTTTTTTTTTAAATTGCCAATTCTTTATCTCCCAAAATTAAAAATAGGTGGCAAGTACGTTTTTGATCCTCAAATCACGTATGTGTACTTATTGACCAAAAATAAGTCAGTTTTTTTTATTAACAAATTATTGCTATATAGATAACAAATTTCAAAATTTGGAAAACACCCATAAACTTTTTTTTTGTATTTCAATTGGCCAAGTCTAAATACATGTGAAGTAATTTTGTTAAACTATTTTAAACATTTAATTGTTTATAAATCATTAAAAAAAGAGGGGGAACTTTTCACTGGATCCGCTACTGAAAATAAAATTCTTTTATAAATTAAAATTATGAATAGCTACTTAATCTTCTTGATATTTTATAATATAAATGCTGAACAAAATTTTTTTTGTATTTTCAAAAAGGAAATTTGATAAAGTTAATTTCAGGTTAATTTTAATTACACAGATTTTTAATTACAATTCCTTTGAAAATTATAGTCTTTGTAGGATTAAACATTTTAAATTTAATATTTTATTTTGCAATTTATATTGTAAATACCGAGGCTAAAAAAAGAAACAGGATAACAAGAAAATTTTGATTAAAATCAAATTCAGACACTGATTTTTAATGTTAATTTTAATAAACAAAAAAGATATTTTGATTTTCTACAATAAAAGTTGTTAAAAACTAGATTTAGGAATTCAATTTATCAATTTCATAAACTTTTGTTAAAAATTAAAATTAAAACTTTTTGGATTTTTATTCCATTGTTCTTTTATTTTAAAAATTTATTAACACTTTCTTCATAAAAAATTTTATAAATTCTTTTTGATTAAAAAAAAAAGACTCCCTAATCCTGAGTAAAATATTCTCAAACAAAATTCTTTAGCTACAAAAGGAGCATCATCTTCCTTGAAATTTCAGGGAAGCTGCATAATATAGAAAACATATACATAGCACGTCCAGTGAGGTTCATCTAAGCGCGTTAATGAGCTTGTTACATGTACATAGTTTCATCATATACACCAATAATATTCATCCATGACAATGTTGATGTATGTGCTAGTTACGCAAGGGTTTCCTACAAGTATCACATAAGAGGAGTAGTACATAATCCTGAAAAGATAGAGAGAAGCGTAACCATAGAAACGAATAGTGAGCAACCCTTGGTAAAGTAAATCCCCACTCTTTTGAAAAAAGTTAGGGGATGGTAGTAAAGGGGACGATGATTTGTCTATTCCCTCGTTTCATAATAGAGAAGCAGCCCCAGGGGATTCTTTGTGCGTCCGCTTGCGTCGCATATAGTGTGACAGCGAAGGGGTCGGGGCGCAAAATTTTAGTCTCCTCGTTGATTTGCTTCCAGGATAATAACGCTCTAGCAGAGGCTTATAATATTACAATTATAAAGACGTACATATTTAAACGTGTGTCAGGCGTTCGCAAAGATGGCCGACTCAACACCATCATGTCAATAAACGCGGCTTTTAACCCTCCGGACATTTAGATGAAAAACCTCTTTATTTTATGTTAAAGTCCTCAGATGTTCTATATCCTTTCAAGTCGAAGCATATTTTCATCCTTGTTAATGAGATTATTTAGCTGAGTGTATATGTGTGTCATTAGTTTCATTTTATCTACTCTTTGTGCAAATATAAAATTCATTCAAAGTAATTTTAAAATTTACAGATTTCGTAGAAAAAATATCCATGCAAATTAAAGGGAAAAATGCTTAAAATGATAAAAAATCCAATAAACTATTAGTGCAAATTTACAAATTGATTAAAACTACTGAAAAAAAATTATTTTTATCTAACAAAAGATTCAAAAATATTTTATTGTAGTCAAAATAATTATTATTTACTCTGAAAATTTCTATAAAACAGAAGATAATTAATTCATCATTTTTCTAGTAAAAAAATTTTTTATTTAATAGTTTATTGAAGTTTTCAAAAACTGGAAAAATAGTGTATGAATTATTATTAAAATAAAAAAAATTATTTAGAAAAAAACGAAAATTTACTTAAGATAATTAGTATGCATCTTATCTTACTTCTCTCAAGTATAATTACAAACTTAAAGCGTTTCTTTGGAAAACATTATTAGTTGTGTTTTATCATAATTAGCAGTTGTACACACATGCTTTTATTAAAGTGTCTTAAAGTAAACATCTATGTTTATGAATCTTAAAGTTTTAGATTTACATGAGCATTTAAATAATTTGCTTTAAAATTTAGTTATATAATGAAAATTGATAAATTAAATATTTTAAATGACTTATTATTTTATATGAATATGTTGGTTATATTTACACGATGATGCATAATTAGCCTAAGCCATCAGACAAGACATTATATTATGAAAAACAAATAAATGATAAGTTAACATACAAACATTACAGATGCAGAAGATGATTTTGTAGATTTAGTCACCAGTTAACTTTAAACAAATTTTCGCATCTACTTTTTTTCAGAGTGCAACGAGAATGCTACATTAGAGTGCTAAAATATTATTACCTTAGCCGGAGTTATGGTTGTGAAAATGGATTTTTATGGTTTCTTTTTTGCTGAAACTGTTGGAAATAGCATAAGATTAAATGAAAAGTTTTAAAATTTTTTTACCTAATTTCTAGATAGCTGACATTATACCATAATGCTTAAAAATATTATTTGAGAAAAAAATTTTTATTTATTAATTTTATTTTTCATTTTTTTATTAAAAAATATTGACCAATTTATGAAAAATTGTATAAAAAAAGCAATTATTCTTCACTTAAAAAATTTCGGGCAATTGACTTTATTTTTGGATTCTTCGGGAAATTTTACAATTGCCCCCTTTTTCAGACAAACTTATTTATATGAAACGCCGTACAAAAAAAGTATAAAACCACAAATTTTGTTTTTCAGAAAATTTTTTAAATTTACCGAAATAGGGCTACTTTAACAAAATTTCCCGAGAGCGAGGAATTCAAAGATCGAGTCAAAATTTTACGAAACTCTGCCTAAATCCCAGAAATTTTGTTTACTAAATGTTATTTTTCTTTACCAGGACAAATAGTATAAAGATTGGCTTAATTAGCTAACATAAGTAATTAAATCTACAAAATTATATATTGTTTTGGAACATACAATAAATAAAAAATGTTGAAAAAATAATATGACTTACCCTATTTTTTTTCCATACAAAAGCGCAGTTCAGTTATACAATATAGATACTTTTTTAATAAGTCTCTATAATATACTTTTTAACATTAATCACATTAATTTTAACCATGTTTTCACTATCACTATAAAAATAAAAGTACAACAGATTGTAAAATTATTTAAACTACTGTTATGAAAAAATTAAGAAAAAAGTTTGATAATTAAAATAAACTTTAAAATATTTTTTCTTACTTCAAATTTTCAAGTTTCTAAATCTTTAATAAGAGGATGTATAATAGGTTTCAGAAATGAGATAAGAAACAAAATTCATGTAAAATTATTTGAAAATAAAGACAAGAAATAAGGAGCAAAGTAAAAGTAAGTTTTTGAAAAAAGGTTCTAAAAAATACTTTTTTGGAAAAAAAATTCGCAGTTAACTATTTAGGCGAATATCAGGCTTATATTAAAATTTAAATTCCTCCTGCTGAAAATGGTCTTAAGAAAATTTTTTAAATTAAAAATATAAAAAAATGATGCTTTAAAACTAATCTATATATTATTATATTTCTGACAGCAAAAAAAAAAATATCGATTTTTTATTCACAAAAAAAAAAAAAAAAAAAAAATGAAAGTAAGTTATAAACATGAAAAAATAAATAAAAATAATCCTGTTACATTCGCGATAATAATCACATAGTCAATAACTATGCACGTTATTTCCAATACGTATGAACAAAAAGGCATGCCCGCTCATCCGAGATACATGAAATATAATAACCTTTTTGAAATTCCCATGTATGATGCTTGAATACTTTGGAAAACATATTTACGTAAAATTTCATGAATATAAGCGTTCATTCGATAAGAATCATAACAATAGATTCGTTAAACTAAAATTTTTTTCTCTTTTTGTATTTTAGGTGCTCTATCAAAATTTTTATTTTTATTTTTAAATAACTGTTTGGTATTTTATAATTGTTTTAGAAATCAATTTATTTGTTTGAGTTATTTATTCAGTATGTTAAATTTCATTGATACCATGTGATAATAGTTTAATCAACTTACCAGATGTACCTTCACCAAGAACATCTTTGTACGTACTTTGAAGCTGGTTATTAATTTTATCTGAAACATAAAGAAAAAACATTTATTAATATTTTTACATGAAAATTAAAAAAAAAAAATTTTAATGAAACTTTCATTACATTTTTATTAATAAGATATTGAAATCAATATTGTAAAGATAATTTCAAGAAAAGGGTTTTCTTTTTTTAAAAAAAAACTTTTTTCGCTGGAATATTTTAATTTGCAAAACAATATCCAAGTAAAAATATTTATTTGTTGTATTAGTTATTTTTTTCATTGAAATAATTCATTTCCAAGTTTTTTCTTTCATTGGCTTATTTCATATTTTTATAAGGTTGTTTTGTTGCATATTTTAAAATAATATTGGATTTATAAAAAGTATAGTTATGATTAAAAAATAAATTAATTTTCTTAATAAATAGAATATCAGAGGTATCATTTTTTGTGCAAAATTGACTTCTCATCATAAAAAAAAAATTTTCGAACCTTTTTTTCCATATATCCGGAAAACTAAAAATTTTTGAAAAATCGTCAACTGGATGTTTAGTCAAGGAAATTAGAGTAAAAAATTTATTACATAAAAATTATTTTTTTTTATTGACTCTGGAATATTTATTCTAAAAAATCAAAAAAAATAGCATGTCCTCTGTAGGTGACAAACGTAGGGATGGCGTTAATTTTGGGTCAAGAGTAACAAATGGTGGTAAATTACTTAAAGATGCTCAAAAAATCAGTTATAATCAAAAGGCATTCCTGCTTTTTAAAAATATTTTTAATTATTAATTTAGTAAAAAATTTGGATTTTAATGCAAATAATTATATTAATTTAGCTAAAAGTTCCAGAAACGCGCGAGGCTACTAGTTTAACTATAGGATTCATCGTGTATATAAATATATTACTGTAATAAACAGATTTTTGAATCTAAACAAGTTTCACAATAATTTTTTTTTAAGCTCATAACTCTAAAAGGTTTATCAAACTTAATAAAAAAAAAAAAAAATGAAATATAAAAACCCCTTTATTAAAAAAGATCCTTTGTCATGAAAGGGATTCTCTATTAAAGATTTACTATTATGAATCGTTACAGATTATTTTTAGTCTTGTTAGTCAAAGTAATAACTGTAATAAAACGTTATAAAAAAAAAAAGAATTATTCAATTTAAATTGTAATGGAAAAAGAGCTGTTTTTGCTTTACGAGTATAAACGCAGTATTAAATACTAATCGCAGTCCTTGCATAACTCACTTCTCAATGTTTAGGTTTTATACTTGCAAACCCTAACGCCCAGACATATTGTATAATACATTTATATATGATGAGAGTATCATCAAAAGAACCGCTTTCCTTGTACTATTCGCGAATACACGTGTATAATATTTATGTACATAAAGCTGACTGAGTAAAAACCCAGGGCTGCATTATATCTGAGCATCACGCGAGTTCATTACAAAGTCTCTCTGTTACTCACAAAAGAGGATTATTGCCTTTCTAGCTTTAAAAAAATCAATCATATTTTATTATGGTTCATGTTATAAAATTTTTTTTTTTATTTATAGGTAGTTCAAAAAAAAATTCAATTTTAGAATCAAAAAATTCAAAAATTAAAATTTTTTGGATATAGCTGTCAATCATCAGAAATATTCAAAAGTTATGCTCGAAGATATACTTAAAAAATTTTATAATTACGGTACCCCAAAATTCATAATCAAAGACCTAAAAAACTTTTAATGAACTCAAATCTTGCTATATTAATTTCTACCCCAATTCTATATTTTTATTAATTTTTCAGTTTTAAAATAAAATATTGATTTAGATCTCGTCGTTAAAAAATTGTTGATACATTACACATATATGCATAAGTCATTTTTTTTATATTGAATTAAAAAGACCTATCTATAATCTATATCTATTTTAACTTAAAAAAAAAACCTAACCTTAAAAATTACCTACTGCTATCTTGGTAAATTAAAATATGTAATTTTGTTTCAAAAGTTAAAAATTTCACCAGGTGAATAAAATTTAACAATTATAATAAGATAAAATTGCCTAAGCAACAGATTTTTTACCTGTTACGTATACGTAGCTTTAAAATATCATATTACAAATAATAGACACAAATTTATATAAATCGTCCTAATAAAAGATTTCTAATATTAGGTAATTCTATTTACAAGACAAAAAAAGAACTTTAAGGAACAATAGAAGTTATCTAAATCAGCGGTTCTACTTTTTTAAAAAACTTTTTAAAAATATTTTATTTTCATATTTTTTGTACATTTTCAAACAAAAATTTTAAGTATAGTATATAGTTTTATAAGTAGTATAGTAAAAGAAAAGTTTGAAAAAGTTTTTTCCCAAATATTTTTCATGGCAAACAACTAATGTACTATTTAGCGTTTAAAAAGTTAATAAACGCCAAGTAAAATTAGAGCTTAGTGTATCATTTGACGCAGAGTATTTTTTTATTTTAAGATAATTTGAGGTTGTTTTATATAATCTAACATATATTTCGGTCGTCAGTCAAGATCAAAGAATCAGGTAATAAGACACTCAACTAAGAAGCTTTTAGTTTTTTAATATAAAGGATGAAATTGATGCAATAACTAGTGAATTTTATAACATTAAATAACTTTTTGATAAGATGCTTTTGAATGATAAAAATATTTTTTAAGTAGCTCAAAAGATGAATGGACGATTTTATGAAATTATATTTTTATTCAAATTATTTTAAAAAAGTCTATTTAAGTCTTCTATAAAATAAAGCAGGGTAAAGCAAGTCAAATATAGCTCATCTATAAAGCAAAAAAATAACGGGAAGCCGATTTGCTTCTAATCATCAGAGCAGGTTGTGATAGTTAAAAAAACACCCCCCACAGCCTTTTTGAAACTAAAAATCTAGGGTCCCATACTATGTATCGGTATTTCTTAGCTATTTTTATTAGTAGAGTTTTTTAATACATGATTTGTAGGAAATTAGGCACTTTTTTGGGAATGAGTGACATCACTTGAAACTTTTTGCATTCGCTTCATTTTGGCCCCAATAAAAAATGTTACATATCAAACTTCTTTGGTCAGACCCCCGAGGGGGGCGGTTTGCCCCCGTTTGGGGGGTGAAAAAAAAATTTTTTTTAACACTACAAATCGATTAATTTTTTTATTATAAGACAAAAATGTAAAATAACATTTTTTATGAAAATGCATCCCTTGTCAGTTATAGACCTTAAAAACATATGAATCTCGCGTCGATTAAAAAACTTAATTTTCAAAATATCAAATTTCTAAGGACTGTAACTGGCAAGGGATGCATTTTCATGAAAAATGTTATTCCACATTTTAGTCTTAGAATCAAAAAATTAATCGATTTGTATTATTTTTTTTTAATTCTTTTTTTAACCCCCCAAACGGGGGCAAACCGCCCCCCTCGGGGGTCTGGCCAAAGAAGTTTGATATGTAACATTTTTTATTGGGGCCAAAATGAAGCGAATGCAAAAAGTTTCAAGTGATTTCACCCATTCCCAAAAAAGTGCTTAGTGTTTGTATTAAAAAACTCTACTATATCCAAGTCTGAGGTCGATGTCTTGAATTCAAAAATTATCAGGAAATATACCGATTGCACTGTGTTTGGTATGTAAAAGTATGATTGCTGTCTAATTTTCAAGGCTCTAGGGGGCCTGGTTGTTATTTGGTAGCTGTTTTTCCAATTTTCATTTTTATCGCATTCTTACACGTAAAAAAAATATAAGACAAACTAAACGTATTACGTTACTGAAATATGATTAGTATTGTAAGTTTGTTGAATGGAAAGATTAAACGTTAAATTGTCAAATAAAAACATTAAACCAACAAATACTTTGTTGATTCAAGCAAAATTAAAATTGTTAAATTAACCACTTAAATCTTTGTTGAATCAACATAGTGTTAGATAAACCAACAACCTACAACATTAATATGATTAATTTTAATAGTTAGGTCAATGCTTTTTCTTTTATATTAAAATATTTATTCATTCTTTCTCTTTCTATCCTATTATGCTCTTCTCTTTCAGCAGCGCGCTTTTGTTTATATTTTATTATTCAATAAAGAAATGGAATTTCCTAAAAATTTTTAATGATAGTTTTAAGTATTATTTTTAAATATAAATTTCACTGCGGGTATGCATAATTTACTTTTGCTTATATTATTATTCATTATTATTATAATAAAGAAATGGGATTTCCTAAAAATTATTTATGATAGTTTTAACTATTATTTTTAAATATGCATTTCGCTGGGTATGTATAATTTACTCTGCATATAATTTCGAAAATTATTATCTGTAACATATAGTACTTAAAATTTTTTTATTAAATACAAGTGTCCTGTTAGCAGAATGGATAATCACGCAGTCTCGGAAGCCGCGGTACTCAGTTCGATCCCAATAGCAGTCAAAATTTTTCTTCGGTTTTTTTTAACAGATTTTAAATTAATAAATATATACCTATAAGTACATAAATAAATATAAAAAAATAATTATAAAAAAAAAAATAAAAAAAAAAATAAAAAAATAATTTTTTTTAAATAAAATTTTCACTCTGTTTGAATCAACTAAGTAACTATGACAATTCAACAAATACTTTGTTGGCATATTTCAACAAAGTTATTTGTCAATACAACTTAGAATTTTTTTCCGTGTAGTCAGCCGTTTCTTTTTTTTTTTTTTTTTTGTTTTTTCTGTATTAATGGATTCAAATTTCGGAAAATGGAAAATTGTGAAAATTATTTAATTTTTTTCAAAAAATTATATTTTAAAAGTGTAGCCAAAAAATTAGGAAGATATTTTAATTATTTTTTGAGTTATCGAGTACGCCATTTCGAAAAACGTTGTTTCGGGATAAACGCGTTTAAAGTTTCGGCGAAACGTATTACTTCTATAGCGGTGTCTCGCTTAATCTTCTATAACCCTTATTATTCAAGAAATCATTATAAAATTTTTTTCTCCATATTTTTAAGATATTTTCGAACCCAAAAAAAAAATGTATTTGCCACCTTAAGACTAAAAATTAAAATATCGATTCTAATCTTACGTTAAATAATTCTTTGCTTAATTGCTAAACGATTAAAAATCAAAAAATCAGGCAATTAATATACAAATACAGACTATTCACGCTAAATAATCTCCTTTATTTCTTTTTTCAAATATACAATACAAAAATGGTAACAATTGTGGGATTATTTCATATTTAATATCTTCTTTTTTCGATGCTGTTTACGATGTATGAAATATTTGTATTCATTAAATCATCTGAAATCCCATATGGTATTACAATATATAGTATTATATAAGGCTATTTAATGAAAGCATCTCCTCTATTTGTAACACAGCCATCATCGTGATCTAAATCTCACAATCCCTTCGGGCCTTTATGTTTATGTTCTTCATAGATTTGCACTATTCGTGTTTACATTAATACATGTGAGGCATATTATTATAACGTACGCACACACGAGTATATATACACGTGTGTTTCATTACTTAACAGAGAGTGAGAAAGATGCAGTTTATTGTGTATTAGATACATAGAATGTAGGATATTATAATTTCCTCAACGAATTCAACACACCACAAAGACTTTGTCTTCCTAGAGTACTGTTGTTACATTTGATGACGGGGTGAGATGACGATACTGACGACGAGATTGAACAAAGAGAAGCCCTCTTGCTAAATTTATATATTAGATTTTGGCATATTTTTTCTTTTATTAAATTAATACTCTTTATTTTCAAGTCTAAGTTAATTTTTTTTCGAATCACGGGTATATAAAGATTTTAAATGACTTCTACTGATAGTAAGGTGAACATTTAAGAAACTTGCAAGGTCTCTTGTTTTATAGTTATTACTCAGAAAATTGTCTTAATTTCAAAAACATAATTTATTTGTTGATGCATTTTGATGAAATTTATACAAAGCAAGCAACATCGGAATCCCCAAAACTGAGTGTAAATATTTTATTTGGTATGATATAGAGTTTCGAGACGATTTCAATATCAAGGAGGCTGATATATCAGCTTATTATTATAGCTTGAGGTAGTGCGTACAATAAAGAAATAAGCTCTCTTCAGAAATTAATAAACAGATTACTAAAAAAACTACCTGATATGAAAACCAGAAATATTAACCGTGAAAAATACTTTTCATCTTTACTCACTATTACACTATAAGGACAAAACAATTTTATTGAATCGCAAAGTCGTACAAGAAATAAAAGCTTACGTATTCCTGAAATAAATAAGGAAACTTACAAGAAAAGCTGCAAGAAACTATAATTCCATAACTCAATTCAACAATATAAATGATGGCTTAAAAACTATCATTAAATCGACAACAACATCGTCTAATGTATACAAAGTGAGAAAATTCAAACTCAAGAACTTTTATCAACATAGCAATTATGTAAATGTGTGAAATAGGTACTACAAATCTTTTAAATTTAAAGAATCATGTGAAAGAAACGATCAAATATAAAATATGTGATAAAATATAAATTGTAAGAAAACAAAGACTTATTTCTAAATATAATAGTTCAATTTTTAAATTTGTTAGATTAACTATGGTAAGAATAATTTAATTAAATTGTTATTTTGCTAAATATTAATGTAAGTTTATATAAAATAAAAATATTATTATAAGATGATTTAAACAGTATAAATACTGTTGTCGTTCCAAATATTAAAAAGATTTTAGTAGGAATTTATTATGAAATAAATTCCTACTAAAATAAAAATATTATCTTGTAATTATAAATAATGTGCTATGAAATAATATTTTGTTAATAAATAAATAATTTGTACTCCAGAATTCTAGCACAGATCGTTTTATCCACCTCTTAGGAATTTTGCATAAAAATAATTTGGTTAAAGAATAAATAATATTTATTTTTTATTTATTTATCTTGCCAGATAAAATATACTTTTATAATACGTATATCCCTGAGAGTTAAATAAGCCTATCTGTGCTAGCGTTCTGGATATAAATCTATACATAATTTAAATATACAGTGGAACTTGTATAATTCGAAATTCACGGGACTGGGCTCTCATTTCGAATTATAGAAGGTTTCGAATTATAAAAGTTTTATTAAAAATTGAACTTTATATATATTTTTTATTCTCATTAAAATATTAATCTTTATTTAATTTTATTTTTATAATTTTTAAAATAATTTTTTATACTAGTTTGTTTAATATTTTTGATTTTTTTAAATACAACTTGTTCTTCTAATAAATGAATACATTTAAATAAATTTTTATCTCTGTCTTCTTGACTTTCGAAAAAACTTCCGAATAATTTTAAACTTTGATAAGCTTCAGAACTAGATGGTATTGGTTCTTTAAAATCATCATCTGAATTTTCTTCTTGATCTTTATTTAAATCTATTACTTCATTTATAATGTCTTCATCATTTTTTTCACCGCAAATAGCAAGATTATCGTCTACTGAAGCAAAATCTTCAAATGAAATGTTTTTTAGATTTATCACCTTTTTAATTTGAGAGTTAAAAAACTCTCTTAACTTGGGCAATGATTAATTTTTTTTGGTTTAAATTTAGTGATTTATATTTCGCAGGCATTTTAAATAGGTATTGTATTCTTTACAATGGTAACGCAAACTAACAATATAAAATTATCTGTTTGTTGTGTACCCAACATAGAAAAATTTAATAAAATTATAAATAGAAGAGAGATAGAAAAAATATAAATATACTTATAAAATTAAACTAATGTTTTCATTTTAAAACTTGTTTAAAACTTGCTTAATTCGAAAAAATCTTGTATTTTTACAAGTAAAACTTGTGCAAATCTAAAAATTTATGAAATTTTTTTTCGAATTATGCAAGTTTTTTTAGCATTGTTTAAATGGGAGCTGGCCAGGACCGACATGATTTTTCGAATTATATAAGTTCGAATTATGCCAGTTCCACTGTATTATAATTTAAATGTAGTTAGACAAAAATTATGTAATAAAATTTTAAAATTTAAGAATAAAAATTTTTATAAATAATGACTTTAATTACCAGGTTAATAACTGTAGGTAAATTAGTAATTGTAAATAATCACATGTCAAATAAAAACTAAATAACAATTTAATAATATTCACTAAAGTTTATATTTTATATTTTAATTATATTTAAGATATACTGTCAATTTTTAATACAATAATATAATAATAATAATAATTCTATATCTGACACTATCGTTCATTTATTATTCGTTTTCTGAGATTATGTTTTATAAATTTATTCTTTCTTATTTTCTTTTATGTTCTTTGGTGTTGAAGTTAAATCGTTGGTGGATTTTAAGTCATGATTTAATTTATTATTTTGTATTAATGCATTATAGTAACTACTTTGTTTATAAATTTCCTTGTTTATGTTAGGTATTCGTATACCTTTATTTCTTGTCCAACTCTGAGAATTTTTATAATTACATGAGAGAGTTTAATAGTGATGAATTAATAAATTTAATATAAACATGTCTTTTACATCCAGCACTTTGTCTTTTAATTCAGGTAACTTGGTTAGTGTTCTATCTAATAATTTTTGTAATTAACTTATTTCTTTATTGTAAGCACCACTCCAGGCAGTTATTCCATAGGTCCAGATACTGTGGAAAAAGACGTAATACATCACATGTTTGAATTTTTTGTCAACATGATTTAGCTTATATAATAAGAATAGAAAATACCTGAGTTTTTTAAAAATATTTTTCATATTTGAGTCCTATAAAGAATAATTAATTTTTTGATTAATAATTAATTTTTAATTTCATGAAAATACTAGTCTCAGAAAGATCGTTCTTACTCGACTTAACGAATTTGATGGTAGTTCTAATTTAAGGAAACATTTTTCCATATATCGAAGAACCTTAGTGCTAAATTTTTTCATACAAAATTGAATTGGCTTTTTAAAATTACAGTCAACAAAATCGAGAGAAAATATTTTTGCTAGTCACATCATTGACTAATTTAATTTAAAATTTGTTTTTTTTTTAAACAACAATATCACTTTGATATTTTAAAAGCTTTTAAATCCAACGAACCAAAAAAAGTTGATGTCTAATGTACATATAATTATACATGTATGCCTTTGTAGTTTATAATTTCATACGATACTCTATATTATTGTCACACATAAGGGCAACAACTTGAGTCAAATATACGTATACTTAAAAAAAAAAGAGATACATATTTAATCATATACGTTGGAGGCAAAAAAAAGTATAAACAAGAGAATGATAAAAAAAAGAAGGAATTAAAAGGAATACTGTAACAAAGAGTGAAAATAAACATGAAGGGGGTGGTTGTTATAATACTAGAAAATGTCATGTAAAATTGTATAATATAAATTCAAAGCTGAGGGCAAAATTCGTCATTAACAGAAAGATGTGTATTGCATGACAAATCCTTTTGCGTAATTATTAATTCTCTCTTTCTCTTTTCTCTTTACATCTCGTCATCGAGTTTTATAATATACGCACGAGTAGTTCTTAGTTTTTAGGGGGATGAAACATAAAGTTTTAGGGGTTGTACGTATATTATAGTCAAAAGAGAAATTTCGCCATTTTTAGTATTATATATAAATTCGTATTCATTTTGTTGATATGAAATATATACAGGGGGTGGTTAAAGCTCTTGGGTAAGATATATGTATGGAGTGAACTCTCGAGGGAACTTAATGTATATGCTAACCATACATGAGTATAATTGATTGTCATGGCGCTTTAATGAATAATGTATCAATTATAAAACTTATTTTTCTTTTATTTTTCAAAAATATATAATTATTTATTAGAAAATAATATTTAAAAAAAGGAAAATGATTTTTATTTTTCTAAATATTACGAAATTGTTTTAAAAACACTTTTTTCTCCGAAAGTATTAATTTTAGAAACATTGTTTTACTCGATTATTTGTATCTGATACTTAATTTTTTGGAAATTTTTTCTCTCAAAATGTTTTCCACCATAAGATACAAAAAACAACAACTTTTTTATTCTTGATGAACGTAGTATCTATTTTTTTTATATGAAAATATTAGACTTAGAAATATCGTTTTAAAACCAATATAGGGTCAAGGATGGGGTGGTGGACATTGATGCGGTTTTGAACACCCAGCGTTATTTTACTAAATAACTAAGATAGAAATAAGTTAAAACATATATTATTTTTAAAAAAATATTCTTTAAACGGTTACTTTCTTTGCTATCTAGTTATTATTTGGAAATGATTAATTATTTTTAATAATAAAACTCTGAATCAAAATAAACTACTTGATATGTTATCGTTTTTTAACAAAAATACTAAGGATATGAGATAAATAAAATCACTATTTTGTTTATATTCTATTAACAATAACAACTTTTTTGCATTTATTTGATTATAAGTAATCACCAAACATTAAATTCATAACAAAAAAAATCATTTTCTTCCTTTTATATGCGTTTAATTAAGATGTCTGAGAACCCATCCTAAATATACTTAAAAATATGGTTTTGGACATGTATTTTATTTGAATGTCCAAAACAGCATACACGGATTTTAGTTTTGGACATTTGATTATTTTGTTAAAGATAAAGGTAAAATTTCTATTCTTAACAGTGCCTATTTGTTAAATGCTGTCAAATCGAAAATAAAATATTAAAAAGTATTACATAAAATTTAATTTAGAGAAATTCAAAATTTATTGCCACGCGGTATGCCAATTGGTAATGCAGTGATACCGGTTAACGAGAAGAATACTCACTACTCCTAATAGGTTTCTTTTTCTCTTGTTCCCTTTTTTTGTTTATTTTACAATTAATTAGAATAAAATTTTATTAAATTAATTTTAATTAAAATATTTTCTTATGTACACCTATACTCGACAAGTCGTTAGTAAAATGAACTTTTAGAATTGATTAAAAATTGGTAATATAAAAATTTTTATTTAAATTATATTAATTCTTATTTAAAAAGTAATTAAAAATTAATTAAATGCCATTATATACCCATTTTTTATAATATTCCTGATTATTATTTTTTAAAAATGTATTATTTAGTTAGTTTTAAGAATGGTGTCCAATACCCCATAAATTTCATATCCAAAACCCTGTACTTAGTGTCCAAAACCCTGGTATTCTTGGTTTTCTCTATTAGAGCTCTATTTAAAATTAAAATATTGATCGTATCTGGCAAATAACCGTTTATTCCTCAAGAATTATGTTCATTATTGCTATTTAAAAAGTTATTACGTTAAAAAATACTATATTTTTTATTTTTATTTGTTTGTAAAGTCACGAATTTCCTTAAAGTGTTCAAAACCCCATCCTTGACCCTATTTTCTGTAATTTATTTCTCAATTTAAAAATAGTAAAAATTTTTTCATTTTGGTTATAGCGTAATATTCTAATTATGTTTTTTAGATACAATTACGCGAGTTACACCAAAAACTGTCTATATAGCAGACATAATTATCATAAAAGAAGATTATGTATGTACTAGTGTAGAAATAATCTTTTTTTTTATGTACAAAACCTAATTTTTTTTCATGAGATGTTAAACTAACAGTATCAAGGAAAAGATCATTTACATATCTAGGGCAAAAAAAGCCTATTTTCTGCCTTGCGGTGACGGCTTTTTTGCCCATTATATGTAAAACTATTGTTTAGAACACGGGACAAAATATGGGATTCGACTTTTGCATGCTGTCTGCACTCGCTCGTGCATACAACTGCATGCAAAGCCAAAACCAATATTGTATCCCTTGTTTAATAAATAGCTATTTAAGTTTTTCTTATGTCCTTATGCTCTGTTAGGTAAAATAGAACATTAAAAACATTTTATTATTGCTAATGAGGAACCATTAGAACCATAGTGCCATTTACTTGGCAGCGTTTTTTAAATTTATTCGATGAACTTTTTTTATTTAAGTGTTAAACTTTTGAGAAAAGATCTGCCGTCCAAATTAAAACTCCTGTTAACTGTCGGATTATCCGAAATTTACTTTTTTACATTTTTTGCTATATTTAAAACATGACAAAAATGAATTTAAAAAATTTTTATTCAAAATATTGTTTATTTGCAAGTTTATGAATTTTAAAAACACCGTAATTGAGACTAAATTTTGATAATACAGACAATGAATAGGGCAAGTACATAAAAAAAAATTAAGAAACACCGTATCTTCCGACGCTTATTACTGCTCAAGAAAAGATTATACATACGGTGTTTCATACTTTGAATTCTTGGCAGAGATGTGCATATTAATTTCT
This sequence comes from Anagrus nilaparvatae, assembly GCA_022575985.1. Classification (NCBI taxonomy): domain Eukaryota; kingdom Metazoa; phylum Arthropoda; class Insecta; order Hymenoptera; family Mymaridae; genus Anagrus; species Anagrus nilaparvatae. Next base: position 1,400,029 of record JAKSXM010000247.1, on the reverse strand, counting down.
TAGAAATTTTTATATTACCTAGAAGTAATATACCAACGAATATAGATGTATAGTATAAGGTTTTGTTTGAGTTATGCTTGAAAGCGAAAGCTGAAATTTAAACAAAACTTTGAGATGTAAATTTCTCGAAAATTTAAGCAAAATTTAACATGTATAGCGAATTTACAAAATATATTATGTAATTATCGTTTTTTTCTTATAATAATTACATGTAAGTTTTTAAAAACTTAAATGTACTTCAAAAAATAAATGACTTTAAAAAAAAAAATGACTTACAAATTGTGCAGTGTAAACAAATAATTTAAAATCTCAACAAGACGAATTATAACAAAAAAAAATCTTACATTATAAATTAAATCAAAGTATTATTACCGCAAAAATACTACTTAATGATCTTCGCGCTGCAATTTGATCACGATAAAAAAAAATTGTGCGGGTGTACCCAATTCATATACAGAATAAAAAAATTTTTATAAATGATGAAGAGGTAATAAACAAAAGTATATTTTGCAATGGCACGTGCATGACGTTAAAAAGGTTTCTCTTAAAATGTGTGACAAGTAAAAAAAAAATAAAATATATTTGTTAGGTTTATGAATTTGAAAAGCGGAACCGGCTGTCAAGATACGGATCTGACCAATCATAAAACTATATGTTTCTAATAAAGAGCCACTTATTCATCTATGAAAAAAGAATAAGTTTGCTCTTATTCCAATATATTAATACTCATAAAAATAATAAATAAAAAATTTTTAGTCAGGTACGTTATGTACATTATGTTTATATATTAATTGACTGACATTTCCGTCATATATACTGTAATAGAGTAAGATTTGTATATTAATAAAAAAATTTGTAATTATTTTCGAGTATTTGATTGTATTATGAGGTATAAATAATAACCACCCCCGCAAGTACCACTTCAATTGGCATGACATGACGATGATCTTTCTTTTACTAGATTCGTTATTAAAGAATAATTTTTTTTTTAAGTTTAATTCAACTCAAGGATTAAATACTTTTATATTTTCACATATGTTAACATTCGTATGAATTATTATTATTTAAATAAAATATGACAATTATATAACATATAAAATTTAATAATATATTTTGAGAAAATTTGAAGGTACGTAATAACAACTGCAGATTAAAAATATTTACTAAATTGATAGGTATTCAATGTAAACTCAGTTTCACTAAACAAATTAAATATTTCAAAATTTTCAAATATTTTTTAACTAGAAATTAGAAATAGACAGATTTATTAATGATACTCATCTGGGATTTTCAAAAAAAAAAACTATTACTCCAGTCAAATCACAGGGGGGGGGGGGGGGGTGGTATTGTTTGTGGCCGCCACCAGATTTGATCTACTATAGGTTTCTTGGGTCGCTGAACACGAAAATCGGGGTCTTTTCTATGCGCAATTAGGGCTTGACCCTTAAATTGGGCAAAACTGCCCCTAAAAAGGGCATTTTTGCTGTATTCATTGTAAGCCTTTGAAATTTTGTATACGGGGGTTTTTTGGGTCGCTGATAACAAATATTGCAGTTATAACTATAAAAAATTACCCCTTGACCCTTAAATCGGGAAAAACTGCCCCTAAAAAGGGCATTTTTGCTGTATTCATTGTAAGCCTTTGAAATTTGGTATACGGGGGTTTTTTGGGTCGCTGATGACGAATATTGCAGTATAACTATGAAAAATTACGCCTTCACCCTTAAATTGGACAAAACTACCCCTAAAAGGGGTGTTTTTACTACTTTCACTCTATCCCTCCACGATTTGACCTAATAGGGTTTTTTGGGTCGCTGATCAGAAAAATCGATGTCTTTTCAATTAAAACTTAACTCTTCACCCTTAAATTAGCCAAAACTACCCTAAAAGGGATATTTTTGCAACTTTCACTCTAGCCCTCCAAGATTTGGTCTAATAAAGGTTTTTGGGGTCGCTGATCACGAATATTGAAGTTATAACTATGAAAAATAACCCCTTCACCCTTAAATTGGCCAAAAGTACCCCTAAAAGGGGTGTTTTTTCTACTTTCGTTCTAGCCCTCCAAGATTTGGTCTTAAAGGGTTTTTTAGGTCGCTAATCACGAAAATCGCTTTTTTTTCAATTAAAAATTAGGTCTTCAGCCTCAAATTTCAAGGGTTGTTTATTGTGATCAGCGACCTAAAATACCCTATTAGACTAAATCTTAGAAGGCTAGAATGAATATAGCGAAAGCGCCCCTTTTAGGAGTAGTTTCGGCTAATATAAGGTTGAAGCGTTACGTTTTAATTGAAAAGACATCGACTTTTGTAATCAGTGCCCCAAAAAACCCTATTACACCAAATCTTGAAGGGCTAGATTGAAAGTAGCGAAAACACCCCTTTTAGGGGCAGTTTTGCCCAATTTAAGGGTGAAGGGTTAATTTTTCATAGTTATAACTGCAGTATTCGTTATCAGCGACCCAAAAAACCCCCGTATACCAAATTTCAAAGGCTTACAATGAATACAGCAAAAATGCCCTTTTTAGGGGCAGTTTTTCCCGATTTAAGGGTCAAGGGGTAATTTTTTATAGTTATAACTGCAATATTTGTTATCAGCGACCCAAAAAACCCCTGTATACCAAATTTCAAAGGCTTACAATGAATACAGCAAAAATGCCCTTTTTAGGGGCAGTTTTACCCGATTTAAGGGTCAAGCCCTAATTGCGCATAGAAAAAACCCCGATTTTCGTGTTCAGCGACCCAAAAAACCTATAGTAGACCAAATCTGGTAGCGGCCACAAACAATACCACCAAAACCGTGATTTTACTGGAGTATATTTAACAAAGTTAAGTATGTAAAGTTATGATACTATACCATTTTTTAAGGTTCTACACAGTAAAAATTCCTGCCAAGGTATTTACTAACAGAATAAAAACTTTCAAAGAAATTAAGAAATTTTTACTATCAGTATAGTTACTATCGTGAAAGTTGACAGGAACTTTCACAGTGTAGATTCAAAGTTTTACAAATGTTAGTTCAAAATTTTTTCCAAATGCTGTTTTTCGATTTTTAAATATTTTCGAAATTCTAAACTATCTTTTAAATTTTAATTTTCTTATGCTCTAAATGAAGCTGAAAAAGGATTTTCTAGGATTTTCGAGTAAAATTTTTCGTTTAAGTCAATCCTGCCATCAGTTTTTTGAAAAAATTTAAAGAAAAGTGAGAAACTTAACGAGAAATTTTAATGCGAATTTTAATGAGTTTTTTTCATTCTTATTGGCTTTCAAATTTGAGTTTTGCATATACTTTTTTTTGATAAATAATTTCTGAGAGATATTTGCTTTTTAAGTTTGTAAGTATTTACTTAAAAACTCAAAACTGAATTTCAATCATTTTCCAAAATTTTTTGATCATAACTATTATTTAGATTCTTCAGGAAAATTGCATATAAATTCTCTTTTTCGGAAAATTAAGCATTTTTAAACAAAGGGTTTAAAACAAAATTGGCATAAAAAGAATAAAATTAAATTTGTAAACCAGGTAGCATATCATTAATATTTAAAGGCAGCATAGCTTCAATAGATACCAAAAAATCAACCATTTACTGATTAAATTAAACAAAAAGAAAAAAATTATAAAATCCGTTCTATTGTCTTTTGCATGCACAAATTTATTTATTAAAAATAAAAAATTTTAATAAGGGAGTAATTGTGAATTTAAAATAGTAAAAAAAAAGAAAAAAAAGTAGGCTTAGATATTTCTCATTCTCGTCTCAAGAGATTCATTTCCCGCTGACGGTTACACCCCTTTTTTCGCTCTCGACAAGCCATCTAAACGTTAATACAAAATTTCTTTTCCTTTTTTTTTATTTGCTTCTCAATATCTTCCCCTTTTCATTCAACTTTTTTTTTATTACAAAAATAATTATACCCTAAGCTTCTGATTAATACACATACACAGAAAAAATAATATAAATTTTTTACGTGAGAATACAAGAATAAAAGAAAATATATATCGGTAAAAAGCTCTTGGGAGGAGGATATGGAACTTACGTATATTAGAAAATAAAGAATTGCTGAAGTATGTAAAATTGAAATGTAGGAGGAGATGCTTACAATTTTGAGTGGATATGAATGTATGTATTCAAAATGAAAAAAAAGCTGAGGATATAGTAACAAACAACAGTAGTCAATTCATCATTAGAAAAAACTGAAGATTTAAATATTTTTTTCCTTTTTAAAGAATGAGGTAACTTATAATTTAGTACTTCTACCACTTTTATGAGTTATTCATTACGCACTTAAAAATTTTTTTATTTAAAAACCGCAATTAGTAATAAACGCATCATTTTTATTTTCAATCCTTTCATAGTTTTTTGTCAAAAATAATAATGAAATAATTTTTTTTATTGAGCTAAGCATTTTCATGTAGGTATATTAAGAATGATAAGTGGAAAAATTAAATAGTCTTCAATGAACACATCTTTTCATGAATTTAAAAAATACAGACGTATGCAATTTAATTTTTTGTTAGTTTCTTCACATTAAAAAGTGAATTTTTATTAAATCAAATTTACCTGAGCAATAAATTTTCCTGATAAACTTAAAACTTTATTTTATTCTAATTATCTTTTTTCACTGAGTGTTTTCTCGTTACAGCTAATAAATCTATTTTCGAGTAAAAGAATCTGAATTTTAAATTGCTGACTAAATTGGCATACCGAATAAATTACAGTTTTTAATATACATAGAAAATTCGGCAGGTCTGACAATTTTTATTCATTCGCCTTTAGTTTTTAAAGTTTTAAAATAAACTATCTTGACCAAAATTAATATTTTTCAAATTTATATAAGTTATAAAGCATGGAAATAATCAAAGATAGAGAACCTAGATTTGATAGTTTGGAAACTAGAAAGATATTGTTGAGTACTGGTGCAATTATTGTCTCTGAGCAGGTTGCTAAGAGTTTTTGTTATAATTATTATTTTTACTGGAATTTGAAAAAAATTGATTTTCAGAACTCGTTAAGTTTGCACTTGAACTTATTTACTGATGTAGAAGGTTGAAGAGTTAAGGAGCAAAGTAAATAAGAAAGTTTAATAAATCTTTTAGCTTTAAATTGTTCATGAAATTTTAAATTATAATTCAAGTATTTTGAGTTTCACTGTCAGTCAGAGTCTCTTGTAGTTTAAATGCGTCTTCAACGCAGAAAAATTATAAGTGATTAGCACCTGTATCGCTATTAATTGATTTGATGTAATTATTCTGTCTTTTGTTATGTCATTTCTCTATTGTCTTCAGAAAGCAATTCTAATATCATTTTGTTTATTTCGTGTCCTAATAAAAATTCAACACTTTCATAACATTGAAAAATAAATAAAAGTCGAAAAGTAAAAAAAATTTTTATTAAATGCATTGTAAAGCTCTTAGACATATTCATGGGTGTCTTTAAATGGAATTTTGTATGAACTTTTTAAGCCAACAAAATTTTACAGTTAGGCACATTATTCTCAATAGCGAGTAGAATTTTCGCACGCCGTTTTTTGATTTTTGTTTCATCATATTTAGTCAAGATTCGTAATATTTACAAAATATTTTTAAATATACAGATTTATGAACTCAAATATCCCTGGCTATGATATAACAACAATATTTTTCAATAAATTGGCATTTTCCGCGAAAATCGGTATCATTTGTCAGACTCAGATTCCCCTAACTATTTAAATATGACATTTCTTTTTATTTTTGAAACTTATCTTAAGGATTTGTGAAGTTTTTATTTATTTTTGAAAAAATGTAAATTTATTGAAAAGCATTATTATTACACTACATTCAGGGACATTTGTGTCCATAATTCTGTACTTAAAAAGTCTTTTTAGCGAGTTTTGATTAGATATAATGAAATAAAAATCCAAAAACAAAGTTCGAAAAAATTTTATTCGCTATTATGCAAAAATCGCCCAACCGATATAAAAATTTTTTGGCTTAAAAAACTCAGAAAAAGTGTAATTTTTTTTTGAAAATTTATAATCATTTTAAGACACGTGAATTATTATGAAACTATAAAGTTATAAAAAAAGAATTGTAATATTATTCATAATTTTTATTAATATGCCATTTTTGTAAACAGTCAAGTTAAGAAAGGGGATTTGAAAAAAAGCGATGGCGAAGTTGTCACCGAAAAGAATTTTCATTGGTTGATATTTTTTGCTAAAATCCCTTCAGGGTTTACTCAGCATTGTCATTTTAATTTTAAGCGCCCCTCGAGAATATAATATACATGTTGAAAGACTAATGTCAAGTTAGAAGAAGGGTATAAATAAAAAGAGGGATGAACGAATATGTTATATTTTTTCTACTGTATTTCATTTTTTTAAATATATGAGTAAGCTTAAAATATTTTTTCTATATGGACCATTCTTTTTTAACTTGAACAATTATTTTATTGCAGAAGTACTTAAAGTAAAACATTTGTGGCAGATTTATTTTCCAGGTTGATTTACCAGGAGGTTGACTCATTTACCATTGCATAATGAGAAAATGATTTTTAATGAAAAAATAATTTTTGAAAGAAATCATCGTCACAAACTATTTTATTATATATCTAAATACTTCCCAAGAAAATCATTATGAATTTACTTTCTGTTAAGTTAAGCGGTTCGAGTCTGGTTGCTTAATTATAAATATAAAAATATTCATTAATATTTTAACAGGAATGCAAGTATGGAAATTATTGACTTCCAGTCATCTATAACGGCTATTTTAATAAAGAATTTATCAAACATAATTTAATTAATTTATCAAACATTTTTTTTCAGATTGCATTATTAAAACCCTTGTAGTATATACAAAGAATGTCATCATGTATTTTGGTTTTTTTTTGCTAAGAATTTATTTTTTTATCGTAAATATTTTGTCGTATTATTAAAGAATGGAATTTTCGAAGCAATTTTAATTTATACATTTTATAGTACTTCAATTTGTAAAGAATTTTTAATTAAGTAGATATTAAATAAGTTAAACAGCATAATGAAAATAATAATTTGAAAATTAAATACATTTTTTGAATACTTAGAAAAATTATTTAGCTTTTAATATCATAAAGCTATGAAAAATTAATTTAGAATAATATGTTTAAATTTTATTTTTAAAAAAAATTTACACGTGTTTGTAAACACTGTAGAGATGCTGCGCTTGAATTTTTAATTCAAGTAAATTTTATTATAAGCAAAATCCAAGTACAGCAACTCTACAGTGAACTATAATACAGTATAAATATTCTTTGCTGTTATAAAGTAGTAATTAAAATATTAATAGCACCAGGGTAGAAATTTTGAACGTTTTTTATTTCGTAAAATGGACGCATCGTAATTAAGTATGTCTGGTTTAACACAAAAAACTATTACTCCTGAAACTCAAAAATTTTTTTTTAGGTTAGTCTTTCAGGAATACGGTTTTGCATATCTTATATTTACTATCCCTATTTGAGGGTTTTATTGCAATACTTTGGAACCAGTGCTATAATAATCAAATAAGTGCCAATATTTTGAGAATTATTAACAAAATATAAAGTTTAACTAATATTGTACCAAATATTGTAAAAACTACCCCCAAAATAAGAGCAAATTAAAAAATTACGATGAAAGTTTTTTTTCCTTAGTTTTTTTTTAATCAAGTAGATGACAATATTTTATCAATTTCTATATTATATAATTTAATAAACACCCCCGAGGAAGTTGAAAATAATCGAAAACTACCCCAAATAGACTATCACGAGACTTCGAGACTAGTTCTTCGAGACCACAAAGTACTGATTTTTTGAGACTCGAGACGATACGAAACTTATACATCGAAACTCTCGAAAAGTCTCGGAAAGTCTCGAATGCAGAATTACTACTTCTTTTCTTTTACTTTCAGCTTTTTTTGGATTTTTTCCACAAATAACACTACTATGAGTGAACTAAATAACATATAGTAAATGTAAATTTTTGTATATTAAAATTTTGGATCATAATTTTCGAGACCAAGTCTCGATTTCAAGACGAGATCGAGACCGAGACCAAGATGCAGATTTAGTACTACTCTAAACCTTAAAAAATGAAAAAAAATATACAATTTTTTCTTTTAACTTTTCATTTTTTACTTGTCAGAGTAACAACATTTTGTATCCAAAAATTTTTGAAGCTTTGAAAAAATATAAAAAATAAAGACATGGGAGATTAAAATTAGCAGGAAATGATAAATAAATGATCAAAGATTAAATTTTTAATTTATTTTCCCCACCTTATAGGGCATAGATCCTGCATTTATATCATCTATAACATATCACGAGAAAAACAAAAAAAGTACTAACTTTTAATAAAATATTGACTTTTATAACCAAACTGCATCGCAAAAAGTACTACCGTTTCTAAAAATCTTTGTTTACGCTTTCGCAGTACCACATAATGTGGATGTTACGGCTGCTTATATCACTCTGATATGAATGCTGAATCAGGTCCCAGGTTTGAATATTAAATAATTAAATAAAAACTATGTAAATAACCTGAAATTATACTAATACATACATGAATTCACATAAGCATCAATAATTTAGAATGCGACAAAAAAAATTTTTTATTCGGCAGATCTTTAAATGATATGTTTTTTCCATCATATGTTTTGATTAATACACACGTAAAAAAATTAAGCTTAATTTTGGGTAAGCTTACGGACTAACCTAAAAAAGCTTCATTTTTAAAATTGAGTCCATTTAGGTTATTCCGTAAGCTTAATTTTAAAAATTAAGCCTTTTTAGGTTATTCCGCAAGCTTACCCAACATTAAGCTTAATCTTTTTACGTGGGTATAATTAAACTAAATTTACTTTTATTATTGAAATTAACTTGTAAACTAAATTATAATATATGAAACAAAGATAAAGTTTCATTCAGACGAGCTAATTACTCATATATTTGAATTTTATTGTGAAGCTTATTTTGATAAATTTTTCTGAATGCATAATATGCATATTCAAAGTTAATAAATCATTTTACATTTTCATGAAATTCTTTGATTAAGAGCATTGGTGTATAAAATGTACAATGTATATGTTTTAACTTTTTGTTATTTTTACTAAATTTCACATTTATTCGGTTGATATTGTTTTAGGATTTCAATATTTTGTTTTGTGTTTCTTTTTATATTGTGTAAAAAAATGTTTCACAAAAAGTTTAAAAACAATTTTTAGAATTGTTAAAGTAATAAAATTTTTGTTATAAAAAAGTCGCCTAAGCCTGAAATAAATTGCATAATTATATTCTACGATATTTTTTTATCAAAAATTGTACTAAAAAAATACTAAAATTTTTTATTATAAAATGGGGCACTATAAGAATCACACGTATAAGATGCTCGAAAAATCAACATTACTTTTAATTAAACAATGAAGGAGTCAACTTCAAATCGGATCGAATCTTCAAATTTTAAATATACATATTTTTTAATGTCTTTTTGTTATATACCAATTCTCATTAAAATCTGTTCTCAAACAAAAAAGTTAAGTAAATCTAGAACTATATAATTAACAAAAATATTTTTATCAAAAAGAATATTTAAAAGTTATTAATGGTGACAAAAGCACTCTAAAAAAAAGTTTTATGTATACACACATAGCCTCATGCATGTAAACAGATAAAATGTGTAACTATAGTGATATCGGAGGTTGCTCGGAGCCGACATTTTTAGCACACGACCCTCAACAATGTGGCATCAGTTGCTGCGCGTGACAGCCATTTTAATTATAACCCCCGTAAGAGCCACTGATTTTCATTTTCTGTTTATAGAATATCAAGCTTTTAACCTACCCACGCTATTACTTACACATTGCAACTAAATTCTCAAAGTCCTTCAATGTTATATTTAGTATATTGATATCAGCAGCATATCACGTTTCAAGAGCCCCTTTTAATGCATTGTGGTATGTACACGCATACATATATAAATTCGCTCTCATTCGTACATACAAAAGTAAATGAGTACATCTCTAGATAACCGAGGGCGTTTAATTTTGGGGATAAGCCGTGTCAACTTTATGCACACTTTCGAGTTCGCCAACATAAAGCCTTTTGTATTCCTAAAAGCTCTGCATGTACTATTAACTATATGTAGAAAAATAATTTTCTCCCCTTTTTAATCATCGCCATTTTCACTCTTACAAATTACATCGAGCGAAATCATTTATTTTATACATAGGGAGAGCAGCAAGTTGATTAATTCTAAATACAGATTCGTATTTGTTCCCAATACATTGAAAAATATATTAAGAATCCGTAATAATGGCCGAGTTTTTATTTTTGTAAAATCTGCTTTATTTTCAAATAACAAGCAAGGGTCAAGAGGAGGATGAGATTGGTATTAAGGATTGAAATGACATTCTGACTTTTTCAAGTATTATATTGACTTTAATGTTTTCTTGCTCATAGTATAGAGTATTTGTATCTATTCTACAAAATATATACGTATTTGGACTTTTCTTTCAATATTTTCCAGAAGTACTTGTTATTTTGGGTTTTTTAATTCAAAGGTTTTCAGAAGACTTTCTATCAATACGTAAATGTATAGACTATATAAGTTTCTATTAACATTATAATGTTGCAGGAGTTTAAAATTGTTAAAAATTACGTTCCTATTTTCATCAAAATATACATTTACATATTTACTTGTTAACATCTATATGATTCTGTCACTTAAAATAAAAGTCGTTACTTTAAACTCCCAATAAATACATGGGCTATCATGAAATTAAAAGCTTTTTCCCTTAATAAGAGACCATGTATTTGCTGACAATACTTAGAAGTTGTTTCAGGAGATTTACTGTACAGGATCTTATTTTTAAAAGAAATGAAAATTTTTGTCATCCACAGTCTGAAGCATTCAACAATAACAGCTTTTTTGTTCAGAAGTCCTTTTACGTAAATTAAAAATGCAAAATTAAATTTTTTTTAAGAAGAAACTAATGTTTTGTTTTAAAACACCTACTTTTTAGAATGCCAGAAAATTTTTAGGTTAAAAATTTTGAGGTTAAAAATTTAGAAATACGAGATTTAGAGTCCGCCATTTTGAATTTAAAAAATCTGATTTCAGAATCGTCATAATCGACCCTGAAACCATTACAGGTGTACCAAAATTAGGCTCCACCAACAAAATTTTTCGAAAAATTGTATTTTTTGGGTTATTTTGGATGTTATAGCGTTAACTATTCAAAATGGGCTATTAGAAAATCGATGAAACCTTCAAAATTATTTTTGGCAACCGAAAATATGTACGATCCACTGGGTTGAATCCATATTACTCCATTTAAAATTTTTGGATTTATCTAATATTGGATATATTATTTTAATCTAAACGGGCTCCCTTTTTTTTATTTTCATTATCTTTTCACTATTTTTAACACGACATAATTTTTAAACAACAATTTTTTTACCACTTCCATCTTTGCAATATAAATATATGTTTTGTACTTAGTTTTATTATATTAAAATAAATAAATGAATGATTACAAATGATGTCACAGTTTTTTATCCTTCCATCCCGACTTGCCAACCCGGTCACATTTTGGATATAAAAAATTATCGATATTGCTTCCAAAATAAAAAAAATAATCTTGGTTCATCTATGATTTGATGTAAAAAGTTTTGAAAAGAAAGTTTTCAAAAAATTAATTATTAGATTGGAGATAGCAAGTAAAAACCATATTTTCAGATATTAGTACTTTCTTAGGAAAAAATGAGGTATTACATCCAAATTAAAAAAAAAAAATCGTATAAGATTTTTTGATAAAAATATTTTTAAAAAAACTTAGGCCAATGCATGTGAAATATAACATACACACACGCGCATACACGTATATACTTTTTTAAAAATTGATTTTGTAGCTTCCTGGGGTCTCAAAATGAGCTTACATGCAAAACAAATCAAAATATCACCTATATGGCAATGATTCCTAATTCCTCTATATAAGGAACCAAAGACGATTTATTGTTTTTTCTTTGATTTTAATTTCTGATTTTAATAAAAGTAAACTTTTTACGAAACTTCGATAAATCATTTCTTTAAATTAAAATGATATCAAGAAATAAATAAATGTTTGAATGAATTTATGCTGAAAATTCAATTTTCAAAAGTAATTTGTAACGTAAAAATCGTATACATGTGACTGTATAGAAAAATTTAATGTGGAAAAAGATGAATTCCGATAAAAATAACCTTATAATGAAGCTCCTAAATATCACTCATTTACCCATAGTTGTCGTTATCATCGTGAAATAATAAGAGCATAAAAAGGCAAAATATAAAAAAAAAAATTCTTCATGAGGGTTACATTAAAAGAGTTGAGGGAAAAAATATCAGTTAAAAAAAGACATTATCTTCTGAACCGTAACCACAAATTTTCTTTTTTTTTAAGTTCTATTCTTTGCCATTCAACTTCATGTTCCTGAGCTTTTTAATGCTGGAAAGAAAGCATTCGGTATAAAATAAAAATAAAAAAAAAATGATGGCAAAACCAAGGGTGAAAAGGATAAGCCGTATCTAATAACGCTTTCGTTGGTTGCACGTATACATAGAAAGCAAAAATAAAGTAAAAAAAAAGAAAAAGTTTTTGCCAACTCGTCTCTTTTTTTTTTGTACATTGGTTTTCTATAACGTCTTTTCTGTTCATTATATTGAAGAGAGCTTGTGCGATACCGTTCCCTCTCGAGGCTAAATTTACCCTCTTTTCTTTTTCCTTTTTCTCTTTTCTCCGACATCCGCAATAGGGTATCTAATAATGTCGCCAGCGAGGCGTTTTACGTTTTCTATCCTTCACTTTCCTCCCTGTACATAAATATCTTTATGTCTGAAAATTCGTTGGCTTACCACACCCGGTTGCATTTACTGGTGCATGCCGTTGAAATGTACTTCGCATCACTAGACAACTAGACCCCAAACCAACCCAGCTTCAGTTTTTTTTCCTATTTTGTATCGTTTTTCTGCAGGCATGTTTATGTATATTTTATCTCATTATACACAATGAGCATATATAATGTGAATGCGTATTACTTTTTTTACAAATGCTAGGACAAATTATCAAAGTTTTTTATTTAATGCTAAGCTTTTTATTTTTTTAATTTTAACTTCCTGATTATATAATACTGCTTGCGGTTAAAAGAATTTTTTCATATAGAAAATTTTCCTTCCTCGTTTAAAAAAAGGTACATTCTTTTTCGATGCGATGAAAATAATAAACGTTTCCCGGGTAAAAAACAGCCATTTTTTACGCATTTGACGAAAAATTTTATTATTACCCGATAAGAAAAAATGGTTTTCTCTTTTTTTAAAAGCATTATACAAATTTCTTTAATTTTTTTTTTCTCTAATAGCAATGAAAAAAAAAATACCTAGCCAAATAAAAATATAAGTTTGACTCAAATTATATGCAGTGTTTATATCATTTTAAATTAAGACAAATATGCATACAACTTAGAAGAAAAACAATTTCACTTTCACTAAATTATAAATTCATGTGGATCAGAAGCGCATCCTAAAAAAATAAGGAGTTAAGAGCTTAAAATTCAAAAATTACAAATCAGAAAACGTTATATAACAATTTGAATTTTTAAAAGAGTAACTATTAGCTTTATAAATAAAATATGTATGTTTTGGTATAACAGGTCCGTAAAAAAAATCCAGAACGGAAATTTTTTTTTTCTATTCGTTTATAGGATTCCAAATGTTTATATCATTAAATTGTCATAAAAAGTCATAAAACATCATGGTTTTCAGGCGCTACTGTAAAGTTTTCATGCAAATTGCAACAGATTAAACAAAGAAAATAATCATTGCACCACGACCAGAGTTTCTTTTCGGGAACCGGAATTTCCTTTTGGTATAAAATCTCGAATATTTCAACAAGTTGCATCGATGGTTAGTAATGCAGTCGCGATAACATGCACTGGGACCTCCATGCATCTCCTTGCAGCTCTATTTGGAGTTTTGAATTGGTTGTGGGTTGTAAACAATATTTCAGGTTTATTTTTCTTTATTAGTTAAAAATGAAACTGGTAATAAAATAAAAAAGTATAATCACCAATTAAATTAAATTTTTTGTCAATTATTGTTTAAAAATTCATTATAAAAAACGTAGATTAATATCTTCCCTATTTGAATTCATTAGGACAAAGAAGTACAAGCGACTTTATGTAACCCTAGATAAGCATCTTTTATCATGTTAATCAGCATCTCTGCGGTAAACAAATTAAAACACGGCACGTGCAATATTAATATGCATTTTCCTTGAGTGTCCTTCGAAGTACAATTTTTAATTTTATTTTAATAAAGAAAAAAACTTGTTTCAACATATTGATTTATATTTCTATACTACTTATTACTCGACTTTATATATTTGAAAAATAATTTTTTTTTCAAGTGGTATAACTCGATCTTGTAATAAATCGACAATTTAAAGACTGAAAGAAACTTAAAGTCATTCATTCGTGTAGATTTTTTGTAGATTCAGCAAGAAAAAAAAGCAATTTCATTTGATATAATCCTCGAAAGCTCTCTATACTTTATAAAAGTGACTGCGGGTGTATGTGTGAGCCGTTAGATTATTTGGCTTTATGGTGTAGAGAATACACTCTGTGCCAATATATGAGACGTCGAGGGTTTGTTCACAGCGAGGGTGGTGAGTAACCATAGCAACGACGGCACCCACTAGTGTCGACTCCAACGCCAGGATCTCTCCAGCCAGCAGAGTCTCGCACCCGGAGAGTGAAAACTGAGGGGGGTAGGAGGGAGCAGGAAACTAAAATCCATTTTATACATATAGCAGTACGGAGAAAAGAGAGAAACACATATACACATAATATACACGTAAAAGCTAAAACGAGGGAAAGATCAGGGGGAGGAGAAGGATGCTAAGTGTACGCCTACTGTACGATCAATATGGTGGACAGACGCGCGGACACCTACGAACTTATACTCGACTCAATTTATCATATCTTTCAAATATGCGAATTATTTATACTTTATAAAGTTTTAAAACATATTTTATTTTATTAACATATTTGTCTGCATATTTTTTATCGCTATTTTTCCACTAATTAAATTTTTTAACATAATTATAGTATTGTCGATCGGATTCACGATTAAAAATTATAAATTTATAAAAATTTATTATTTTATTTGTTTTTCAACTTTATTGAAGTACTAATTTTTAATATAATAATGTTAAGTGCGTTAATGAAAAGCTAATTAAATTATTTTACATAATATATAGAAGAATGTTTATCAAATGCGAAGTTTATTAACATAAAGCAAACTTCATTTCGCTACTTTATTTGCATAATTTTGTTAACCCAAATAAAGCTGTAAAGATTTTAAAATGTTCATATATCTTACTATTTAAGATTTATCAAACCATTCACGGAGAAAAATAACTGTTAAAAATAACCAAAATTGCTGGTTATGTTTACATTATAAAGTTTTGTTATTTTCTGTTCAAATATTTTGTTTCCATGTAATATTTTTTGTTCCCATGCAATATTTTGTAACCATGTTTATAGTTAGAATTACAATATTCTGACTTCATATTTGTAAAATTTACAAATTTTTTTTGTAATTAAAACTAACCCCCCGTTTTACTAAAATTAACCTTGTAAAATATACAAAATATTTTTCTCCGTGTTTATTCTATTTGCCACAACTTATGATAAAAAAGTGAACCTTTTACCGTGCCTTATTATAGCAGAATAATATATTAAAATCCTCAAAAGCTAAGCAATTTATTTTCATATTTTATTGCCTCACCGTGATTATTTTTCATAACAGGACAATCATCAGAATAAAATTTAAGCTAAATTTTCGAAATTAATATGAAGAAAATGAAATGCAAAAATTAATTGAAAAAATATTTAACGAACTTAACCATATAACTGTTGGAATTAAAACTATTTTGCTTGAAAATTCAAGAAAATTTATGCATCATTAAAAAAATTGCTTATTTTTTGGTTTTTAAATTAATTTTTGTCAACATTTCAGCTGGACAAAGTTTTAGGTATTTGCTTGAAAACCTCCTTGAATTTTACACTGATGGGATACATAAGAAAACATTATTTGAGAAAAATAGATTTTAGATTAATTATAAATCAGCTTCGACTGGCGTACATTTTTTTTCAATTTATGAATATAAACGCATTTGAAAAACGAATGCTTACTTACAGTTAAATAATAGATTAGAGCAAATTTTATGTTTATCTTTTTGCAAGAACTCAGAATGATTTTTGAGTATTAAAAGTGAATAATTATAAAATCAAAAAAGCATTTCAAGTAAAATAAAATACATCAAATATCGACATTGAATTTAAATTTTAAGTAAACAAAAAATGAAAATACAGATGTATAAATTCGTAATTTTAAAAAATTTTTTGTTATTGATATTGAAAAAAATAATTATAATAAATAAGCCCGCGGCAAATAAAATTTTAACCGCGTTTCTAACAGGCACTCGATACAATGAAATATACTGTTGAACAACCTCAGGTGCACAAACAGACCGCGGGCTATATTACTAAAAAACTACGTCACGCACGTGAGTTTAATCTCTTGCTTCAGGCAATTCAAATCTGTTCACAGCCCAATTTTCTGTGTTCGCCTATAATATATATGCGCGTATAAACAATATGTAGACATTACGTACGCTTTTGTTTAAAAAGTACCATGTAGGTATTATATGCACGTGGTTATATTATACAAAATATTTCACTTTATTTCTCGCTTCATTCTTTGCTATAACACAAAAGCCAGTGAAAAGCTCAGTGACGCGGTAATCCACGTAAATTATTGAAATAGTCTATATTTTTCATTTTACACATTTTATTTGAAAATATACACGAGTTAATCTACCAGAAATATGGAATATGCGTTCAAAAATTTCTTTATAAAATAAAAAGCTTTATGCTTTTATTATTTTGCTTTTTATTCTACAAATTGTTTATTCAATTTTTTTTTATCTGCAATATATTTTAATAAGTAGGTAATGACGTTGTTAAAGCTTTTAGAAGATCATTTATTCATTCACTCTTTCAATAATTTCAATCGTAAGGTAATTTTATAATCTTAGAATCACATAAAAGTTTTCTTTATTATCTCTTCAAAAGATTCCTCAGGCAATGAAATATCAATCATCTCATTTAATCAACTGTTAAAGACTTAACGAATTAAGAATTTAAATTTTTTATTCAAGAATTAAATAAAAATTTGGTTAATAAAAAATAATTTTTTTTTTCTATAATTACAGCAGAATTCCAATTATCCGGAATCGTTGGGACATGGGAGTTGCCGGATAATCAAAAATGCCGGATTATCAAATGTTCATAAAATTCACATTATATTTAATATATAATCACTATTATTGTTACAAACTCTACGTAAACTGTTGATTTAGGTTTTAAAAAACTAATAATTTATACTAAAGAAATAATTTTAAATTCTAACACAAGTTTTGAAAAAAATTTTTCTAATACTACTATAAAAAAAAATTGTCCTTCTAAGAGGTCAAGAAACGTAGGGTGATCGAAGCTGTTTATTTTGATAGGCTAATAAACATTAAAAATTTTTTTTATATCAATAACAGGAAACACTAAAAATATCAAAAATCTTCTGCGGCAGGTCTAATTTCTCTCATACTCAGAAGTTCAATAAAAAAATTTTAATTGCTTTTTTAAAAAGTAGAGATTGAAAAAACTATGACACATGTTTAAAAAAAAATCACATAAAATATTAATTAACACTACATATTAAATATGTATAATTGAGTTACAAAAAGACCTTGAAGGTTACCAATGGTTTCTACTTTATGTCATTTTATTTTATTCTATTTACTTAACGGAAATATATTTTTATAAAAAATTTTTTGCATATGAGTTTGATCCAAAAAAGTGCCGGATTATCAAATGTTCCGGTTTATTGGATGCCGGATAATTGGAATTCTGCTGTAATTAAAATAAGGAATGTTTTGAAAATTTTTAAGTTTTTTTAAAACAAATATACGTTTTTTATAAGAATGCTTAAGTAAACAAAGCTTTCAAAATCTTGTTCATATCATGATTTATTCATTTGGTAATTAGTCTGGGTATTTGTGCAGAATTATAAAAAAAAGTATACAAAAGAAACTGAAACAATCTCAGAAACAAAACTTTAAACACTTAAGGCAGTAAAGAGACTTAAGAGTTGAAAAAAAGATGTAATGAATACATGAATAAAGGCGATATTGGAGTGAGAAGAAGTAATGACAGTGTATAGTTAGCCTTTTGAAAAATAAAAAAGATTCAACGGCGGCGAGTGAGCAAACGCTTAAATGAGTTCTCCGATTTCAACCTTTCTTTTGTGTACCTTTCATTATACTTTATACATAATATAAAAGATCAAAAATAAGGTTCAAAGATCATAGAAATTAAATTTTATTAAAAATTATCTACATACTATCATATTATCCTGTATCTATGGAAGCAACTTATAGTAAAAACGTCTCAGACTCAAAACAATTATTAATAATAACTATTTTTTAAACTAGACTGCATGCAAAACTCGAACCCCATATTTTGTCCCGTGATTTAAACCATATAGTTTTACATATAATGGGCAAAAAAGCCGTCTCCCTAGGGCAGAAAATAGGCTTTTTTTGCCCTAGATATGTAAAATCATTAAGTGACCTCACAGAATAAGCTTTCCTGTTTTTAAAAAAAGATTTTAAAAATAAGTTTTAACAGTATATTCCAAAAAATCTAAAGAATTTAATTTTTTGCAATTTTCTTAGTCTTTTTTCAATAAGTAATTTTTTATTTTCAAAGTATGATTATTTTTATAATAATTTTTCATATAACCCAATGTATAACGGGCTCCAAATTAACGGTACTTTCCAGGAACCTAACACCCGCGAATAACAGAGACTGACTGTATATTCTTTATTCCTACTACATTATGTATATTTTTGGGCATAGTTCATTTGATTTCAAAAAGAATAAATTTTAATTTTGAGAAGCCGTCAATATTGCCCATTGTAAAGAAAAAAACATTCCTAACCTCATCTAGAAATATTTATTTTTACGAGCCAGTTAAGCGTGTACTATACTATAGTCGACTAGAATATTATTCTAAAGAATTTTAATAAACTTATTAATATTGAAAAGCAAATGATTTTTTTGCAGGAATTCTGATATAGAATATTAAAAATCTTAAAGCCTCCGTATCTTTAACAGTGCAAAATGGTCTATGCGAAAGTTTTTTGTTCCATATTTTTTAGAACTCTTACATTTTTAACTGATACCTTGAATTTTTTTTAAGTAGACTTTTAAAAAAAGCTGTCTAGCTCAATTTTTCAGAAATAAGACCCTTATAGGATAATTTTAGAAAACTGCAATATGCAATTTATTAATAAATTACTAGCTGTATGGCAATTTATGAATATTAATGTATA
Organism: Anagrus nilaparvatae; assembly: GCA_022575985.1. Taxonomy (NCBI): domain Eukaryota; kingdom Metazoa; phylum Arthropoda; class Insecta; order Hymenoptera; family Mymaridae; genus Anagrus; species Anagrus nilaparvatae. Next base: position 1,380,556 of record JAKSXM010000247.1, on the reverse strand, counting down.
ATATTTACTAATGAGAATGGCAAATATGTTTAGATTGTTTGCCAGTAGTAACAACATGATTAAAACACACATTAGTAAACTCGAACAATTACATAATTATGTAATATTACGTCGGTACGAAACTTTACCAAATATATAAATGGCTAGGATACATAATTATCTCGGTATACAAAGTTATAATCACTAAAGGGAGTTGCAACTGCAATATCTATAGTTTCATGTACATATTGGAAATTCGTAGTTACCAAAAGACTTTGATTGGTCACCCATATCGTGTTTCTATGACTAAAATATATACAGAATTCTATCCCATGCAGATCTCTAATTTCCGGAATCGATTTATAAATTGAGTGCAACTATTATATTCTTTATTAAAAGAATATTGAAAAGATGTTTAGCGGCAGTTTGGCGACAAGATTTGTATTGAATTTAAATATGCATATGTATCGAGCGGCCAGTACAAAGAACCGGTGAAATGTCATTAATGATTTTTGGTCAAAGACAAGTATTTGTGAATATATTATAAATGTATTAATGCAGATTTACAATTTTGTTGTTTTAATTTTTTTTTAAACAGCGTGTGGGTGCACAAATGCATCGAACCGTTAATCTATATAGTTTTTATAAACTTTCATTTCTATTTGATATATGCCGCCTTTTTTAACAAAATACTGATGCATGCTTGCAGATTTTTTTGACCGGCTGCAAAATATCCTTTTTTTATTTTTTTATTTACTCGGATTTTTTTTTTAATGAAAGGTTGTATTTACAAACGATCGAAATTCGATTACTTGATTGCAATGTGAGTGACATATATGTAATTACGTGTGCATTGTCACTTTTTATTGTTCAGCTTGAAGCTTTTTTTACTGCGGTTTTGTTTCCCACTTTTATAAACTGTTATTATGAATTTTTTTTTAATCATTATTCGAAATTGAAAAAAAAATTCCATTGATTTTTTCATCTCGTTTTATTAAAAACAGGAACAGATTTTTTATTAAAATTGAATATTATTTAATTTTTAGCTTCAGTTACCAAAACCGTTTATGAAAATAAAATTATCGTCCTAGTCTATAAACTTGAATTGCATTTTGGATGGGTATAAATTGTTTCAAATATCGCAAAACTTATACATTAATTAGCCTTGCATGAAATTAATTTTATAGTACACAGTGTATTCACTGTAAAAAGTAACTTTCTTAGATTTACAAAAAAATTAGAACATTTTCGAAAAATTAGTAAATTTTCAAAAAATTTTGTAAATATTCGATAAAAATCGTAAATTCACTAAATTTAGTATATTATCGAAAAATTTGAGAATTCTTGATTTTTTTTTTGTGAATTGACGAAAAAAGTTGTCAATTCACAACTGTTTTTCGTAAATTTACAACTGTTTTTTGTAAATTTTCGAAAAAAAATTGTAATTTACCAATTTTTCTTGCGAATTCACAAAAAAAATTGCGAATTCTCGAATTTTTTGTTAATATACTAAATTTAGTAAATATACAATTTTTTTCGAATATTTACAAATTTTTTCGAAAGTTACTAATTTTTCGAAAATGTTCTAATTTTTTTGTTAATATAAGAAAGTTACTCTTTACAGTGTTTTTTCATAATACTAAAAATTATGAGCTTCATTTTCTAATAGTGTTATCCAATATATTTAAGATCAAAGGTCAAAAATAGATTAAAAATGTTTTGTAATTTTCAATTTTTGGAATTTTTCATCTAGAACTTCTAACAATTGTGAATTATTTCATGATATTAATGGATGTACGGGAACCCAATTTTCTTCAAAAGTTCCTTAAAAGGTTAAGATTGTTGAAAAAACATCCCTTACCTGGGTTTAGTAATATTTAGTATAAGTTGCAGTTTACGGGTTTATAATGTATGTCTTTGAACAAAAAAATGAGACTCCAGAAGGTATTTAGATTTGCAATATGGCAAGATTTTAGAAAAGCATACATAGCCCTGTATAAAATTATGGACCGCAGTATATTTATAGGTCTAGACCAAGACCCAATCCGATTAAAATAAATATGCAAGGGATGTTTTTTTAATAATATAAGTTTATGATAACGTTTCTAATTAATTAAAAACGATCAATTAACCTTAATTCCAAGGTTAAGTAATCATCAAAATAGTCACATTTTGTTTGACCTGTTAATTTATAACCCTGTTTCATTCATGAGCCTTTAAAAACTAATTAAAATTAAATTGTTTCATTATTTGTGACTGTACTTAAGTCTTCTAAGTTTTATTATTTACAATATTAATTTACCATACAAATTTAATTCACTCATTTCATCCAAAATAATTTTTTATATATTTTGTCGAATTTTCCATTTCGGAGCTAGCTGCAGAATTGTCTAGCTCGTTATGATAATTTTCATATTCGTTTACTGTAACTTTGTTTTGAAGTCTTTCAATACTTTACCACATAATACTGATTTTTCTTTTTCTTTTCTTTCACGCACACTTTGAATATGAGTTTTTATTACCCCGACTATTAGTTGATTCGACTCGACTACAGTAAATAATTTTTAATAGGAGGGGAAACTCATTTACCAGGAATAATTTTGTGTAATTTTCACTTCAATGAAATCAAACCTTATTCAAGGGCGAAAGCATAAAAAGATAGTATTTTAAACCTTAGGTTACATTAAAACACAATTTAAAATATTTTTTATTCGTAATTTGTTATATGACGTACGTTAATTTATTGCATATATACACATTTCGATACTTTAAAGCATAATAATTAGTACGTGGTCGATGTATTACTAAAATATTTGCTTTTAAATTTTATAGCAACGTTTATAACATACTCATACGCATTAAAATTTAAATAATTCTCATATTTACATTATGTTTACAATAATTTATTTATAACTTGTAATATTAAATTATAAATATGTTAAATAATGAAATTCTTATTTGATGGTATTCAGTGTCCATAAAAACGTACACTGAAAAAAAATTCCGCTTGCCGAAAGCGGATTTCAGTGTATTATTTTTCACTTGTTTTCAGATATTTTTATGCTGCATCGATTAACAATTTTTCTTGTATCTGAACTTTTCATCTAATATTAAATTATTTTCCTCTTTCATTTGATTTCTTTATAAATTTCAAATTCTTTAAGGGCATCTAATTTTCTTCCTTTTTTGCAGGCATGTAGTATGCAGGCGTTATTTATATTGACAGGATCATGGCCTTCTTCAAATAGATGTGCTGTATATTGAGATTTACAGTATTTATATTTGCTGTTAGTAAATGTTACCTGAAACATTACTTAAATGTCTGGCCAATCATATAGGATTTGTCATGTGTTACACATTTGATATTTTAGACACCTGATTTATCTTTTTTTTGTATTGTGTTCTTATTGTTTGTTCTGTAAGCTACTTCATATTTATTGTTTTTTGTGGTATTTTGGACTGGTAAGATAATGGAAAAATCAGTACATTTATAAATTATATCTAAATTCATTGCTGTCTCAGATACAATTTTTCTCTAAATGTGTTTTTTATGTTTAATTATCAGATTAGTAATCAGTGTTTCTTATCTGTACTTAATGGTACTGTGAGTCGTTTATTGAAACGATTGTTAATTTGCGTTGCTTAGAGTGAGATGTGCTATTATAAATTATTATATTTGTGACTGTTGATTTTCTATACATTTCGAATTATAGTTTATTATCAGTATTAATTGTAATTAAAGTTTAGTTTGTTGTCTTTTTCTACTTCTGCTATGAGTTCTATATTTTTGACTTATATATTCTCTAAATTATTCTATTTGTCTTAACGGACCATTAAAAATTATACAAGTGTCGTCAGCGCATTTATATTATAAAATTCAATATTAAATATATGGGGTTTTATCTAGGTTATAGTTTTTTGTGCATTTTCTGAGATTAAAAAATCTTAATAGCTAAAAATTCAGAATTTTAACCCATTAACGCCCAATCGACACATACAAGCCATTTGAATTTTTTTTAATGAAAAAATCGATATTTTGAGCCAAAAATGTTACCTAGTAGGTAATCAGGGCTGCTCTTTTCATTTCCGAAGTCCGTTTTAACGTATAACCCCTAGAAAATGTGATATCATCCCCTAAAAGTGGGGTAATTTTTTTATAATTTTTAGACGTCATTAAAATTAATATAATGGGCACAGAAAATATTTCATGGCATTAAAAACTTAATATGGGACTATCAGGAACACAAAAAAAATGAATGCATACCAATTTTTTATCTTCAACCCCTTGAATGGGGTAAGGGGTGGATTTGTAGCATAAAAGAAAAAGTGAATATTTTGGGCTAAAATTGTCATCCAGTAGGTATTTTTGCCTACTATTTTCATTTCTGAAGTCTGTTTTTACAAACAACCCCTAGAAAATAAGATATCATCCCCTTCTGCATCGAAAAAACAATGTAATATTTACCTTATCTTTGGGGGGTGATATCTTATTTTCTAGGGGTCGTATGTAAAAACAGACTTCAGAAATGAAAATAGTGGGCAAAAATACCTACTGGATGACAATTTTAGCCCAAAATATTCACTTTTTCTTTTATGCTAGAAATCAACCCCTTACCCCATTCAAGGGGTTGAAAATAAAAAATTGGTATGCATTCATTTTTTTTGTGTTCCTGATAGTCCCATATTAAGTTTTTAATGCCATGAAATATTTTCTGTGCCCATTATATTAATTTTAATGACGTCTAAAAATTATAAAAAAATTACCCCACTTTTAGGGGATGATATCACATTTTCTAGGGGTTATACGTTAAAACGGACTTCGGAAATGAAAAGAGCAGCCCTGATTACCTACTAGGTAACATTTTTGGCTCAAAATATCTATTTTTTCATTAAAAAAAATTCAAATGGCTTGTATGTGTCGATTGGGCGTTAATGGGTTAAAACTCATGAAATTTTAAAGGCGATAAAATAATTCAAATTTAAAAGCTTCAGTACCACAATAATTTTCTAATTTTACGTTTAAAAATCCCTAGCTTAAACAAAAGTTAAAACGAAAGTTAAGAATTAAAACTGCTGGTTCGTTAAAGAAAAAATTTATCATACTATATAAATAAAAAAAGCAACTGTAATTGCGCTTCATATATTAATTAGCTTACCTAATCTCTTTTTTGTTAACTTTGTTTTTCGTAGATAGTTTTAAAAATAAAAAAATCCGCTTATTTATTTCGCACCCAAAATAATCTCTTCAACTTTAACAAAAACATTTCTATCTCAACTTTTTTTTCGCATTTCTCAACAAAAATTTATAATAAAACTTCTGCATATACGAATGTTTATTTTTGCTTTTTTTCATTCTAGACTCATTTTTCCCGCGGCTTTTTTTGCCTTTTTAGATAAAAAAATAAAAAAAAAAAGAACAGCAACACGATGATGAAGAGAAAAAAAAATGAACTCCAGAGAATATATTAATTATAGAGAATATGACTACGTATAAGATAGTGATGAGGTTTTTACATTATACAACTATAAAAGTTTATCACAAAGTAAACAAACCCGTGGCGGAAAAAATGAAAAAAAAAATGATAATAAAAAAAAAATAATTATGATTATAATAAAGAAAGGAAAAAATGAGGAAATAAAGCATTATACATATTCACACAGAGAATTTTTTTTCTTTGAAGAATGAATTTAATGCGACTGCGACTAAGGGGCATGACACCCTGTTAGCTGGATAAAAATCTAAAAAAGTAAAGATAGCGAAGTGGTTATATTATACGAGTCTACTTTGCTACTTGGAAATATAAAGAAAATAAAAAAAGAAACTTTTATCTAATGCTGAATTTTCTTGAGATTATTTACACTATACAAGCTTTAAGGCATCATGTTTTCTTTTCTCTCATTAAAAAAGTACCATTTTGTATTTTTAAGCAAGATATGTACTTTTTTGTGTCCAAAAAACAAAAAAATATGTGCTTTTCTGTTTGCAAATAAAAAAAAATTAAATAATTTTTTTTTTGAAAAATTAATATTTGCAATGGAAATTTTGAATATAAATTTTGCCACCATTTCCAAACATTTACTTGAATACAAATAAATTATTAATTCAAAAAAAGAAAAAAAGTATTAAAAACTAGTAGCAAATGAGAATGAAGAAAATATAAATTATGAGTAAGGGAAGCAACTCCCCTAAATAAAGTGCAAACTTCTGTTAGTGATTTCAATTTTTATAACTACAATGGCGTCAAAGTAAAGTCCTTTTTTAATTTTACGTTAAAGTACCAACAACATCAATTTGCTAGTTAGTAATCATTTTTAAAGTGCTCTCTCACATATAAAAAGTCACTAATGCTTATCTATAAATGTATTTTTGCCTACAAATATCAAGCAAAGAGTAAAAAGTAAAATTAGTCACAAGAGCTCGCTGTAAATAGAGAAATTTATCTGCCAATAATAATATTCGAAAATAAAAACTAAAATGAGCTAAAAGTAAATGGAAATTGCTTATAACGCTAAATTGAATTGTTATGAAAATCATTTTTAAGTTTCCTATGACTTTTGAAATGTTAATATTTTACATTTTTTTAATACACCAGAGCACTCTTTGTTGACACAAAACATATATTTATGATAGAAATATTTTAATCTCTATATTATTTTGTCTTTCCATGCATGTATTTACTTTTGATAAAAAACTGTCATTTATTTCCAGGTATTAAATAAATATTTTTATGCATGCTGACTAGTAAAGTCAAATTTTTCACAACAAAGAAATTGCACGAAGTAAAATTCTCGGCTTTTATACAAAAAATCTTAAGGTATTAAAATTTTTAGACACAAGTTATATTTTAAAATTCGTTTGAAAAAAAATATTTCGTCTAAAAATCTAATTTAAAACGAATAGTCACTTTTTCAAGGCAAATACAATTTTTATCATACGGTATTAAAAGATCAAAAGTATTGCCTTTTTCTTATCACAATATATCTGCAGATACATTTCATCAAATAGATTCTACCGGATTCTCCAAATATATATTGAAAAATACTACAATAAAAAGAAAGTCGTATTTCCTTTATTTTCTTTTAGCCGAACTCAAATTTCTTTTGTCTCTAACTTGTAATCTTCATCCCTTTTTTTCTTTTATTAACTATTACTTTTTTTTTTTTGGTTTTTATTTTTCATTTCCTCGATAGTTACGATAAAAGCGAGTTTCTTTATGTTATTCTGCAGTCCTAAGATTTCGCAGTAAAGGAAAATCTGGTTATAGTTGAAAACGAAAAATGAGATGTTTGCTAGGGCATGGAAGAGAGAGATAGGAAGAATTGAATTTGGGTACTTTTGCAAAGAACAAAAGAAGACGCGAACTCTTCGGGCGATATCTTTCTTTTGTGTACTTACACACATAAATATTGTAATATCGAAGTTATACATAGAAAAATATGACATAAAAATACATCAAATATATGCAACTATGTAAGTATAAGATCCTTTGCACTTGAGAATAAGGATAAAGAAGAAAAGAAAGAAACAAGTGCTGGTACATTATAAAGAAAATCTTGGAAGAAAAAAACTCAAACAATCTATTTGGTAAACAAGAAAGGTAAAAATATCTAGGTAAAATAGAGGATTGAAATAAAATAAAAAAAGAAACCAGACAGCTTGAAAGACAAGACAAGAAACGGAAGGATCCATAAAGTTTTTTAACCCCCTGAAGCATCATCAAACAGACAATGAAACTCATGGGTACACAGAACGATGGACAATAGAAGGACTATCGCTAATGTAAACACACGCACACATTAAAATATCTTTTTAATAAAAAGGAGGTATAAGTGGATGAATCTGGGCCGACATAATGCCGGAAAAAGAAATAATAGAAACGAATATAATAGTACGAATCTATAAATGGTATGTTTGCTTCTGTGTATAGAAGAACACTTCTAGATTACAAGGGATAAAAAAGTAAAAACTTACATGTTTCTTTTGAATATGAATAACAGAAGATATCTTTCGCCTATCGTGCGATTCACTTTTATTCGAGAAACACCAGGAAAAAAAATTACGAATTTTTATTCTTTGCGAATAGATTTTAGATAAGATATTTTTTTTTTTTAGATTTCGATGGACATTGAAACTATTTCAGCAAGTTAAATTGATACTTTTATAAAAATAAAAATTTTATTTTTCTAGATTGATTAAAAAATTTTTCGGTAGGTTGTGCCTACAACGAGATTTGTGGTTTTCTATCATCGTTTTCGTATAAAATTTCGAGTTTCTATTATTTTATTTTAGGTAGATACTTTTATTCTAAACAAACAATAACATGAATAAAAAAATGGGTGAAAGAGAATATCCGAGCGAAAATGCAACATTTTAGTAAATTTTTTTTTGAATAATAGAAAAGGAGTGATGATTTCGCGGGAATACTCGTTATGAATTCTTTTTACTACACTTAACAATAAAAGATTTTCATCCCTCGTCGATTTTGTTTTTTTATTTTAAAAATATATTTATTTTTTCTTTTCTTTCTTTTTTCCATAATGTACGAACTATAAATAGAAATTCTTATTTTTAATAGCGTGACTGATATTGGCAGCTATATCGCTGGAAGCAAAAATTTTATAAAATACATAAAAGGAGGGATAAAATATTTTATAGATTTTATTTTAAATCTTTATTGAATTCATATTTGCTTTACTTTTCATGCTTTATATATTACTGCTAGAAAATATTCTGAATAAAATTTTAAATTACTACAAGCATTTTTGAAACTTTCAAAGGATGGTATTTGAAATTAATTAATTAAAAAATCGATTTTTTTTACCAAGAGAAAAATTACTTACTCTGTGTTTAATTATATAAGCCTTATAGGTCATAGAAAACAGGTGAACATTTTTTATAACTTACGAGGCTTAAAATATTAAATACAGAGTAAGGAAGAGTTCTTTTAGTAAAAAAAATCGATTTTCTAGTTAATTAATTTTAAATCTCAACAAAACTGTAAAAATGATTAAAATTTTTTTATTTTTTGGCTTACAGTTATAGTTTGCGCTAAATAACCAATCTTGGCAATTTTTTTATAATACCAGGAAGTTTCTCTAAACTTGAAAAAAAAAGTTATTTTCTTGGTACCTATAAAAAATTTAATTAACTGATAAAATTTTAACTGTATAAATAAAAAAATATATGTCCACCGTAAAAATAATTAATTTAACTTTATGCTCTAATTTTATATAAATTTTAAATTTAATCTAACCTAAAACTTCGAAAAAAAATCAAAGCTAAAGAATGGATTGAAATTTTGACAATAATAATACTGTCGAATAGTATTGTATAAATAAGATAAGCCACATAAATGAGGAAAACCTAATCGATCCATTGAGAATTTCAAATATCCCTACGGAGATTATTTGCCTGCATTGAGAATTCTAATCTACGAAAGGATTATACACACGTTTTAAATTCTTCTCTCTTTTTAACTTAATATTGTAAATTTTCAATGATATAGTTGAGCGTTATGTATAGAATTTCAGAAATAGCTGATTAAAAAATATTTTTTTTTGATTTTTATTTTATTTAAATTCAACATAAATAAATACTTTATTTAAAATTAGTTTCTAAATTTTACAGATACCAAGTTCTTCTAATTAATGAAATTTAATACATGTGAGATTATATTAATAATGAAATTTGTAAGGCCTCGTTGAAAGTCTGAAATTTATACCCAAGTATAGAATTTATTTTTCTTAATCCTACTTTTCTCTCTTAATGCGAACAATTGAAAAAAAAAGTACAATCCTTTTATTATAACAAAAAATTATACGATAAGTAAAAACCACATATAAATTTTCTTATTCAAGTGTTCTTTTATTTTACCACACAGTAGTAATGAACTTTTTTTTTACTCATTTAAATTGCAATAAGTAAAAGTTTATATTCATTTTTTTATATTTTTTTTTTTTAGAGAGAAAAATGACTTTATTACATGTTGGAGAAGATAATGAGAAGACTGAATGCTTATATTACTCCGAAATATTAAACTTAGAAATGTGTATTCATGTACTTCAGAAAAAAAAGACTCTAATGAAGAAATAAGCATTCAAGCTTAGAGCTTTTTTTTTAGAAAAAATATAATATTTTTCTTTTATTTATGAAGTACGCAATAGTAATATGAGCAGTAATGAAAACTTCTCAACTGCTAAATACAGCATCTATTCTTATTTTTTGCTTATTTTAATTTTCTTTTTCATAGCTCATGTGTCATTCATTTTTATTTTTATAAAAGTTTTTCAGATTTTGGAGCAAATTTGAACAACAAAAAAATCGAAAAATAGCTGCCATTTCGAAACTATTGAACTCAGGTTCAAGAACCGTTGAAACCATTGAATCTAAATTCTAGAATCTTAAAAATTGGCATTGTATAATATTTTTACATACTGAATCAAGTAGAATAGGTTTTTTTAAGATCCCAGACTTCGAGGCACCTTTTGTATTAGATTCAATTAGAATTGCTACACAATATTATTCTCAATTTTTAAAAGTTTTAAAAGAAATCAATTAGAACTTTATCAGTTGTAATTTTCATTAGATAATTTTTAAAACCTTTTTCTTGGAATGTGTTTTAGTTCTGTTCAAACTGTTTGTCCGAATCACATACAGAATAATATATTCCAGCCCTCTGTTGAGACCAGTTTTTGAATTTTCATATTTAAACCTCCATTTTTATAACTTGCAATTTAAAAAACAAGTCATTTTTTAAAGATTTTTAGTTTTTATACCGTCAATTTTTTTTTTAACAGTGGACTATTTTAACTTCTGCAAAATTGAAGCCAATTTTCTGGAAAAGGCGGAATCGTTTTTTAACTTTTTTTTGACACCCTTTATGAAGAAAAACAAAAAAAAAAATTTCTTCTAAAAAAACAAGAATCCCATTTTTAATCAGAAAAATATTCGTTTTTAATTCTCGAATTTTAACATTCTGCTACAAAAAATATCATTGAAATATTTTACAATAAAAAAATTATCTCTTCATTGAAATAAAAAACAAGTCTAGTTCAAATGTCAAAAATAAAATATAATTACAAAGTTCCCTTTTTTGTACTTTAAATTCTTTTATGTAATCTCTTATGTTTTACAAAATAAAAAAGTACCCTTCAAGATGAATAAAAACGTATGTGACTCTCAATGATATAGAAATAAAGCTTTCTCGCTCTTAAACTGGGCGTGGCATTAGTGACAATTTCAACCAATGAAAATACAAGAATCTCTTCAGTTACAAAAGACTTTCTGTACTATTCAAATTCAATACTTTTGCTTATGCACAACTCTTTCTTCCTTTTTGAAACGGATCCTATGCAACGATAGAAAGATTATATACTTTTAAATGAAAAATACTGATGAAATAACTTAGTAAAATGGAAAGTCAAATCCATTGGAAACAGGATTATTGGAGGTTTCTTATTTTTTTTTTAATATAAACTAGAGCAAACTATTTTTAGTAACAGAGGAAATCATAATTTTTGAACATAAAATTATCGATCATATTTACAAAAAACTAATATTTTAAATAAGATTTAATTCACATTTTTTACATGTCCTTCTAATACCTATTATTAACCTTTCAGACCTTGAATGAAATAAACTTTTTTTATTTAGTTATACTTCAATTTTTTAAATCTTGGGTAATGTTTTTAACTTTTACAATAAAAATAGCTATTTTCGGTTATATTCTTCCAAAATCTGACAATTCAAAATTCAACAACAAAAAAAATATATTTCTTAAATTTTGACTTATAAAATAGTGCAACTATTTGACCTAATTCTTTTGAAAATCAAAATTTTGCTGTTTTCAGACCGAAACTTAAATTCAAAATGATGTATTTTTTGATCAGCATTATGTACTTTTAAAATGTGCTAGAGATGCAGAATTTACTTTTATATAATATACAAACTTACTACTGGTTCTGTAAATACAAATAATATTCATAAAACATCTTTACTACAACTAAATGCTGGGTTTAATATTTAATATGTATAAATGGTACGAAATAATATTACAGTTTTGCTATTGAAAAAAAAAACAAGTTTAAAATTATTTTTCTTACGTATCAGAAGATCATGGGTTTACTAACCTGTGATTTTATAGCTTTGGTAGCACCCTTATAAAGTTACAAAAAGTAACCTTCTCTGGGACTTTAATAAAAATTTCAAAAATTATAAAAAATATAATGAATCTTTTTTTAAATATTTATTTGCAAACAGGAACCATTTTTACTTGAGAATATGCCAATATTATAAAGGGTTTTATTCCATCTGCACTGCTAAACGAATTATGCATTGTTCCGAACTGGATTTGTTTAAAAAACTGAATTTTATTTAACTACATAGAATATTTAAATGAAAGATTTTTATGAATAATAAGTCTGAATTTTATTACAATGTAGTAGAAAATGATAGGATTTAAAATTTAAAATTTATTGTTTATTGTTGTTATGTTACATGCTTACGGTTTTTTGTTAAAAAAAAAAAAATAACAATATAGGCAGATAGTAAAAAAAGTTAGTTTAGGGTGGGTTTGAAGGGAGAAGTATTTTCCTGTACAGCAGTCACGAAAGTACGATTTACTGAAATTTCTCGCTACTGTCACAGAAAAATTTTATTCGACCCTTGTCCATAAATAAAGAATGCCCCAAATCGCAGCTTACCAATTTCCGTGCGATTCGGGCCCATTCTTTACTTTTCTGGACACGAGCCGTAAATATACTATTGATTTAAATACATTAAAATAAAAATTATTTAAAGATATGATTTAATTTAAAAAAAAAAAGTTTTTATTTAAAATTGAATAATTTGTTATTATTCTTATTACCTATTATTGCGATTGTAGTGAAAGAAAAATAATTATTTATTAAAAAAAAAAGAAACTAATAAAATAGAAATTATAATAAATTAAAATTATATAAAAAATAATAAAACGTTGTTGAAGTTGTATTCTGATTAGTGATATGAAATAAATTTGTGTTGTATTTTAAAAATTAAAAAAAAAAAATTAATTAACCTAAAAATGAAATTTGTTATTGTTTGTGTTATCTAGTGTTATTGATAAATTTTGTGAATTTTATTTTGAAAAAAGTAAAATATATCTTATAAAGGAAAATGTCAAATAACCAAAAACAAAATAATTCAGAAAAATAAAGTCGGTTTAGGTTAAATTTTATTTTTGTGCTAAAAGTTTATAAAAAATTGTATTGATAAAAAATAATAACAAACGCTGTTTCATATCTTCTAACCCAAAAAAAAAGTTATTAGCTTCTTATTTTAAGGTGGCTCACAGTTTTAGGTCCGTATATTTTAGGGTGACATCAGTGGGGGGCATAAATAATTAATTAAATTTTATTATTTATTTTATAGATATGTGAATATATAGAAGTTATTGTTAATAATAATGCATTTTCTTATATAACTAGATTTAACTGCGCTTCGCGCACTATGAGTTATTATAATTTATGAAAACAAAAAATTTATGATTATTCAGAGTTAGAATTTAGGATACATTGCAAAAATTTTAAATAATAAACTAACCAAGTTTACACTTACATTTAATTCACCAATAACCTCAAAATTTGTATTATATTTGTGTATAATATAATGTTTGTTTACATTATTGTGAGAACCAATCAGAATGATTTTATTGCGATTACACCTAGCAACCGTTGCGATGAGCAATGTCTTTTTTAGGATAGGATAGGATAGGATGAGTGCGGTGTAAACAAAATTTCTAAAATACAAAACATTTTATTGAAAGGGGCCCGCGACTAAAATTATGTGTTTATAATTTGATCGGTAACTATTGTATTTTTTTCTTGGAAAAGTTTCTATTTTTGTTAAATAGCACGTGTGTACAATAGGGGACTTGCATGTAATCAAATTTATAAATAAATTATACACCAATATCTTCATTAAGTTGCGTACTTTCCATTTTTATAAATAATTTTTAATGAAATAATATATTTTTTTCATAAATTTTAATTGAAAACTCGAAAAAAAAAACGCAAATTCGAAATGAATTCACAAGCGCGGTCACGTGATATGACGTCATAACACCCTTTAAGAAATACACAGATTCTAACGCACACATGTAAGAATAATATTATTGTAAGAACTTTCCTTACTGTAAATACAATTAATCGGAAAAATTTTGTTTTTTTTAATATTATTTCATACATTAGCTAATAATTTTAATAACTTTTTAAAATAAAATCTTTTTATAAACAAGTCCAAAATAAAATTAATGTAATTAGGTACAGGTTACATTTATTTACTAACACTTTTCGAAACATAAATAAGAGGAAAAGAGACAGAGCAATCCAAGAGGTGTTGTGACGTCACAGTTTTTTTAAATCACGTGATAAAATTTCAAATTTTCGTTTAGTTTTTAATAATTAATAAAAAATTAAACAAACATAATTTTAAAAAAATAAAAAAATAAAAAGTTTCTATAAATATCAAATTTTTTAAAAATACGCATAAAATTTTTGATGCAAGTCCCCTATTTTATCTAAAAAGATTCGTTGTTGAATTAGTACGAAGTAAAACAATATCAACTCCCATAAGAACGCGGTGTTAACCTTAAAAAATTTCAGTTACTTATTTCTTTCTTATTTTATCGGCAACCTATGTATTGTTTGGGCTCAATGAGTTTGTTTTTTAATTATCTTCATCTCCAGTAAATTTTAGTTCATATGATTCGTTTTTTATAAACTGCGTGAGACACCTTAAGTTAATTTATTAATTTGATAACTTATCTACAGAATCCAATTGAATTTAAATATTTTTATGATCAAATAAAAGATTTTTATTAATTTCACGACCGCTTATGCTTTTACGTATTTAGGTAAAAGTTGTCCGAACAATGCAGGACATTTAACTATATTAGTCTATAAAATAAACTGTATTGACTTGTCATATATTGGGAAGTTACGTGACCGATGCGACATCAATAAAGTCAATGTTAATTTTGTATTGAACTAAAGTTGGAAGGCAATTGAAAAACCTTCCAACTTTAGTTTAATACAAAATTAACATTGACTTACTAGATGTCGCTTTTCTCACGTTACTTCCCAATTGGCGAAACTAAACTGAGACTTTTTATACGAGTGGTTAATCACATAAGAGATGTCAGAAATAACGTAGATAAGCTAAATCTACCTGTAGGTAAGTTTTTCGATGTCCTAAAACCGAATCTGAAGTCAGAATTTACCCTACACCCTCAGATTTTCCCCAGCGACCCCGGCCACCCTCTAAACCGACCCAAAAAGCAAATATTTTACTATGTCCAAAAGTTAAAAATAAAAGTACTTTAACTAATTTTTTGTTGTTCTAAAAATGAATTTGAAGTCAGAATTTACCTATCACTCTTAGTTTTTGCCCCAGATACCCAAATCACCCTGTGAAACCCACTAGAGGAAGGTTAATTAATCGCTTTAAAGTATTATAGCGATTTCAGGATGGTGCTAAGAACTTTTATTGGAAACAGTAAATACCTACCTAGCATATGAGAAAGAGGAATATATTACAGAAAAATTAATATCAGAAGATGATAGTGAGGACGAGGAATTAAAAAATAAATCATCAATACTTTTTAATCAAAAAAAGGCTCAACGACTTTATAATAGATCTTGAACTTGATAAAAATAGAGCAGAACTTACTGCATCGAGACTAAAAGAATATAATCTGTTGGCAGAAGGAAGTTAAATTACGGAATATCGCTATAGGGAGAAAGAACTTCTAAGATAGTACTTTGGTTTATTGTAATAATAAAGAAGGCTTAATGAACCAAATGAAGAATGACTTAATTTATAAGGAAAATGAATGAAGGCTGTTTATTTACCG